>JAJUPC010000512.1:0-246514 GCA_023614405.1 Avena insularis | reverse complement strand
TTGCCATTTATTGGAATCTGGCTCATCATCGCCTCATATGTCTCGGGGTCATCGGTGTTGTCCACCAACATGACACTCATAACGGGATCATACCAACTGGAGTGGTACGAGTTCTCGTTGACTCATGAGGCTCAGAGTAACTTCGACCGAAGTTTCATGATCATCATCATTAGCTTCCTCTCTAATTGGTGCAGGCACCACAGGAACTTCTTCCGGCGTTGCGCTACTCGCAATTTCGAGAGAAGGTTCGACAACCTCGTCAAGTTCTACTTTCCTTCTAGTCACTTCTTTCGAGAGAAATTCCTTCTCTAGAAAGGATCCATTCTTGGCAACGAAGATTTTGCCTTCGGATCTATGATAGAAGGTATACCCAATAGTTTCCTTCGGGTATCCTATGAAGACGCATTTTTCCGCTTTGGGTTCAAGCTTGTCCGGTTGTAACTTCTTTACATAGGCTTCGCACCCCCAAACTTTAAGGAACGACAATCTAGGTTTCTTCCCAAACCATAATTCATACGGTGTCGTTTCAACGGATTTAGATGGTGCCCTATTTAAAGTGAATGCGGATGTTTCTAATGCATAACCCCAAAATGATAGCGGTAAATCTGTAAGTGACATCATAGAACGAACCATATCTAAGAGAGTTCGATTACGACGTTCGGACACACCATTACGCTGTGGTGTTCCCGACGGTGTCAACTACGAAAGTATTCCGCATTTCTTCAAATGCTCGCCAAACTCGTAACTTAGATATTCACCTCCACGATCAGAATGTAGAAATTTAATCTTCTTGTTACGTTGATTCTCTACCTCACTTTGAAATTCCTTAAACTTCTCGAAAGTTTCGGACTTATGTTTCATGAAATAGATATACCCATATCTACTCAAGTCATCCGTGAAGGTAAGAACATAACGATAACCACCGCGCGATGCTACACTCATTGGACCACACACATCGGTATGTATGATTTCCAACAAGTCCGTAGCTCGCTCCATCATACCAAAAAATGGAGTCTTAGTCATTTTACCCATCAGACATGCTTCGCATCTATCAAGTGATTCGAAATCAAGTGATTCAAGAAGTCCATCGGAATGGAGTTTCTTCATACGCTTCACTCCAATGTGACCAAGACGATAGTGCCACATATAGGTCGAGTTATCGCTCGATTTCAAACGTTTAGCCTTAATGTTATTAATATGTGTATTTCCACTATCGAGATTCAATAAGAATAGACCATCTATCAAAGGTGCATGTGCATAAAACATATTACTCATATAAATCGAACAACCATTATTCTCGGACTTAAACAAGTAACCGTCTCGCAATAAACAAGATCCCGATATAATGTTCATGCTTAACGCAGGCACCAAATAACAATTATTTAAGTATAAAACTAATCCCGATGGTAGATGAAGGGGTAGCGTGCCGACCGCGATCACATCAACCTTTGATCCGTTTCCAACGCGCATCGTCACCTCGTTCTTCGCTAGCTTCCGTTTATTCTGCAGCACCTGTTTCGAGTTACAAATATGAGCAACCGAACCAGTATCAAATACCCAGGCACTACTACGAGTACTAGTGAGATACACATCAATAACATGTATATCAGATATACCTTTCTTCTTGATGTTGCCGTTCTTCAAATCCGCCAAGTACTTTGGGCAATTCCGCTTCCAGTGACCTTCTCCCTTGCAGTAAAAGCACTCAGTATCAGGCTTAGGTCCAGCCTTGGTTTTCTTCGTCGGTGTGGTAACTTTCTTACCACCCTTCTTGAAGTGTCCCTTCTGCTTAGACTTGCCTTTCTTGAATTTGGTGGTCTTATTGACCAACAACACTTGGTGCTCTTTCTTGATCTCCACTTCTGCAGATTTCAACATGGTAAAGAGTTCTGGCAACGTCTTGTTCATGTTTTGCATGTTGTAGTTCATCACAAAGTTGTTGTAACTTGGTGGCAGTGATTGGAGGACACGGTAAATCCCCAAAGCATTGGGAATCACTATACCCAAGCTTTGAAGTTTGTTTGCGTGCCCAGACATCTTAAGCACATGCTCGCTGACGGAGCTGCCCTCTTCCATCTTGCAGTTAAAGAACTTTTCAGAAGCCTCATAGCTTTCAATTGCCGCATGAGTCTCAAAGATCAATTTGAGATCCTCGACAATATCATATGGGTCTGAATTCTCAAACCTTTCAAGCTCGATTCTAAACCATACAAGATAGCACATCGAATCGGAGTCTTGAGTCTTCCGAGTGAGGTAAACATTCTTTACTTCATCGAAGCATCATGCAGGTGGGTCACCCATGGTGCATCCAGCACATAGGTCAAATTACCAGCTGTGAGGACAATCCTCAAATTGCGGAACCAATCCGTGAAGTTGCTTCCATTGTTTTTCAACTTTTCTTTCTCTAGGAACGCATTAAAATTGATGGTAGGGGCTGCCATTGATCTACAACATATTTGCAATAGTTTAGACTAAGTTTATGACAAATTGAGTTCAAATTAATAATAAAATAATCTAGGTGAACTCCCACTCAAAACAATATCCCTCACATTGTTTTAGTGATCACACGAACCAAATCCACCACATCAACACCGATCATCACGAGAGTTGATATAGTTTCAATGGTGAACAATCGACATGTTCATCATATCTACTATATGATTCATGCTTTACCTTTCGGTGATCCGTGTTCTGAGACCATGTCTGTACATGCTAGGCTCGTCAAGATCAAACCTTAGTTTCCGCATGAGCAAATCTGGCTTGCTCACGTTGTATGCACTTGCAGAATCTAACACACCCGATCATCACGTGGTGCTTCGAAACAACAAGCTTTAGCAACGGTGCTAACTAAGGGTGAACACTTTATGACTTGAAATTCATGTGCATGAGGGATCATCTTATAATGCTACCGTTGTTAACTAAGCAATACAAGATGCATAAAGGATTAACATCACATGCAATTCATAATACGTGATATGATATGGCCTTTCTTCTTTGTGCTTCCGATCTCCATCTTCAAGCACAAACATGATCTCCATCATCACCGGCATTGCATCAAGGTCAATGACGCTTCTCCATGGTTGTCGTCCACCAGCTTCAACTATTACAACTACTTTGAATAGACACGCGGGTCTTAACATAAATTAAAGACAACCATATGGCTCCTGCCGGTTGCCAACTTACAATAAGGAACATTGCATACATCAAATATAATCACAATCATGGCCATATCACATCACATCACACCCCTGCAAAACAAAGTTAGACGCCTCTACTTTCTTTGCATGTTTTACGTGGTTTGGGGCTTTCAATAAGTGTCGTTCTAACTTACGAACATGAACCACAACATTGATACTAGTATTGTTAATCACCCGTTGTAAATTGGATCTTAACTATGCTAGGAGAAACAGGCACCATAAAGCCACTTATGCAATACAAGTTGCATGTCAAGCGTGGAGCAAGTCTCATGAACGATGTCATGTAAGGTTAGCCCGGGCCGCTTCATCCCAACATCCCGCAAGATTCAAAGCACACAAGAAGCAATCGACAATAAAAGCATCAATGCCCACAATGACCATTGTGTTCTACTCGTGCAACAGATCTACATATAGACACGACTCTGATACCACTGTAGGGTTTCGTAGCATGGAAAACAAAAAATTTCTACCGCATACAAACAAACAAGCCAAGATCTATCTACTAGATTGTAGCAACGAGTCGATAGAATAACTCACCCTCGAAGATTCCAAAATATTTAACGAGAGCGGATTCTCGTGGGTGATGTAGTCGTACTCTTTCCGATCTCAAGATCGCGTAGACGATCCTTCCAAGGCTATGCGTTCTAAGCGCTCCCGCAATCGGTCACACGTTGATTTTCGACGAAGACCTTCCTCTCCCTTGTTCCAGAAGGCAGCGGAGGTTGTAGCACTCTCCTCGCGATTCCGGCAGCACAACGGCGTGGTACCGGAAGTAGAGGGGAGATCTCGCAGGGCTTCGCCTTAAGCCGGAGCGAGTATGGTGGAGTATGAGAGAGTCCCTCGGTGTTCTAGGGTTTAGACACACCAAGGAGGAGGCAAGCCGGCGTCTAGGGATTAGCTAGACGGCGGCTAGGGTTTGCCCTAGGGCCGGCGGCGGCTATGGTGGCGGCGGCTTGGGGCTAGAGTTTGGAGGAGAGGATCTTGTGTGTCTCTAGGAGGGAGCCCTGCCCCTCCTTATATAGGTGGAGGGGCCGGCCAAGGGGAGGAGAGGAGTCCCTCCCAACTCGGCTTGGGTGGGCGCCACGGTTGGAGGAGGAACCTCCCAACTCGGTTTCCCACTCCTCCTCTTTTCCTCTTTCCAAATTTAGCCGTTTGACTTTTCAAACTAGCTGTTTGACTTTTCAAACTAGGATTTGAATTAATCCTTTATTTGGTTCAGCGATGACACTTAGTACATGATGCAATCGTACCAACTTGATACAACACATTCATGTACCTTCCCTCCGGAGTGCCGGACACTCCAGAACATTCTAGAACATTCCCGATGAAAACACCGGAACCATTCCCCAACTCCGAAACGGGACTTTCCTTATATGAATCTTATTCTCCGGACCAATCTGGATCTCCTCGTGATATCCCGGATCCCATCCGGGACTCCGAACAACATTCGGTCTCTTTCTCATCATTCCATAACTACTCAAAACAACGTCGAATCCTTAAGTGTGTCTCCCTACGGTTCGTGAATTATGCAGACATGATCGAGACACTTCTCCGAACAATAACCAATAGAGGAATCTGGAAATTCATATGGCTCCCACATATTTCTACGATTACTTTGCGATCGAATGAACCACTTACATACGATATCAATTTCCCTTTGTCTCACGATAGTTTACTTATCCGAGGTTATGATCGTCGGTATCTCTGCATACCTAGTTCAACCTCGTTACCGATAAGTACTCTTTTCTAGTTCCCGTGATATGTGATCCCTTGTGAGCCAATCACATGCTTGCAAGCTAATTGGATGACATTTCACCGAGAGGGCCCAGAGTATATCTATCCGTCATATGGATGGACAAATCCCACTCTTGATCCATGCGTTCAACCAATACTTTATGAACACTCAATGCCACCTTTATAGCCACCCAGTTACGGTGTGGTGTTTGATGTCATCAAAGCATCCATCCGGTAAAGGTGATATGCATGATCTCATGGTCGAAGGAATTAGATTACTATGTATCAGAAAGCATATAGCAATTGAACTAATAAAATGACTTGATCTTTATGCTACGCTTATCTATAGGAGTATGTCCATCATATCATTCTCCTAACGATATGATCTTGTTGTTAATAACATCTCAATGTTCATGATAGGGAAACCACAATCATCTATTAACCAACAAGCTAGTATTATATAGAGGCTTTACTAGGGACTTCAAATTAAGTTTACAAATCACACAAGTATCAATGTTTCCTTGTTAATGCTATTATAGCATGAATGTAAACATTTATCATAAACACAAAGATATAATAATAACTACATTTATTATTGCCTCTAGGGCATATCTCCAACAAATAGTACCTCTCTTTTACTCTAAATTATATCCTCCCAGTGAGATTCATAAGGATAGGAATAAAATATATAACTTTTGGCCTCATGATGGAGAGAGTACAGCCCAATCTTGGGGGAGATTGAAGTTACTAATGCTTAAATGTCCTATTCATGAACTTCCTAACAATATTATTTTTAATAACTTTTATGCAAGGCTTTCTCTTCATGATAAAGATTTACTAGATGCTTCTTGCGCCGGATCTTTCACATGTATGAAAGAAGAAGCTAAGTGGGATCTTCTAGACCATATCCAAGAAAACACCGAAGCATGGGAGAATGACAAAGGAAGAAAGTCAGGTATAAATTATGATTATGAATGTATTAAATCTTTTATGGGAACTGATGACTTTCATGATATTAGTACTAAGTATGGTCTTGATTCTCAAGTTCTTGCAAAAAAATTTAAGGCCTTTGACACTTATATTGAAATTCCCAAAAAGGAGTGGGACAAGTACCATGCACCTTATAAAGATATTGTTAATCATGTTCCTGTTAGAAGCACTGAAGTTTGTACTATTGATCCTATTTTTCTAAACCTTATATTGAGAAAGCCCCTTTTCTTGCTAAGGTAAAGGAACATTCTATCATAGCTAATGTGGTTAGCAAAAGTATAAAGAAAACTGTGGAATCTGATGAAAAAATAAACATTGAACCTGTAGTAGCCATTGTGAAAGACCTTGTCACTAAAAATGTAGAAGATGGGCACATTATATTTTGTGAAGATGCTTCTAATATTATCTCTCATCCTAGTAAAGCTAGGAAATCTAGTGTCACTGTGCTGTCTGTTAGAATTGGTGATCATTGCTATTATGGTTTATGTGATATTGGTGCTAGTTCTAGTGCTATTCCTTATGAGCTTTACAGAGAAATTATGCATGAAATTGGTCCTTGTGAGCTTGAGGACATTGATGTGGTTATTCACCTTGATAATAGAGAAACAGTTTGTCCAATTGGTATTGTAAGAGATATGGAAGTTCTTTGTGGTAAGATTAAATATCCTGCTGATTTTCTAGTGCTTGGTTCAGAAGCTAGTAAAACTTGTACTATCATTTTTGGTAGACCTTTCCTGAAAACTTGTGGAGCTATTATAGATTGTAAGAAGGAGAAAGTTTTAACTAAGTTTGATGGGGAGTCTTATGAGTTTAACTTTTCCAAATTTGCTAAAGCTCCTTATGAAAATAATTTGCCTAATGAGGATTTTAGTGTTGAACAACTTGCTTCTATTGATCCAGTTTATGACCTTGGACCTCTTTTTGATGATTGTAAGTATGCTCACTCTGGTGATAGAGTTGTTTCCTGTGACAGTTATATTGTCAACTTTATTCAAAGTGCTACTGAAAGTTATTATGAGAGAGTGAAACATGGTTTTATGCATCTCAATAATATTAAGTTTCCTCGCTTTATGTTGAAAGCTTTGAAATTGCATTTGTTTTGTCTTCCTATGCTAGTTGCCTTTTGTTTCAATAATTTGTTTTCTCATGAAACTCCCTTGCATAGGAAGTGGGTTAGACTCAAATGTGTTGGATATTTGCTGCTTGATGCTCTCTTTCACTTCAAAACCATATCTTCTATGTGAGCATCATTGAAATTATTATGCCCATCTTAATGGCTATAAAGAAAAGAGCTTTTGGGAGACAATCCATTTTAGTTTGTTTTTGGTTTTAGTTTATTTGAGTCTTGGAAGTTATTACCTCTGTAATAACCACTCCTTATCCTTTTTTTTTTGTTTTTTTGTGTCAAGATCAACCACTTTTGAGAAGTAGAGGAGTTGGGAGAGTTGCTGTCCTAGGACAGATTTTTGTGCTGCATTGTGAACAATCGTGAAGGGGCTCAGTATTTCGGATGGAGATGTAATTTTTTGTGCTTGTGCTCCAAGTTGTTATACAACTTTCGTTAGTTTTGCATTTTCTGATTTGAGAAACAGAAGATTTTCTAAAAAATCAATCTTTCCCTGATGGTCTGTTTTGACAGATTTCTGCCATCATTTGCATTTGCCTCTTAAATCAACTTCCTTTTAAATTCTTTTTGAGCTTTTGAAAGGAGTTGCTACAATATCTTATGTTTTGTTGGATTTCAGTTGAAATGTGAACCCAAAGGTTCTTTGTTTTTGCATATACTAATGTTGCTAATGAAGTTTGTGTGAGGCTTTATATGAAAGGAAATTTCAAGTGTTGGAGAGAAGGAATCTGTAGAGTCTGTCCTTGAATAGGTAAAAGTGCTAAAAACAAAAGGTTCACGAAAAACTTATCTCTTTATATTTTTGATGTTTTTATTCCATATGGAAGGTTACGAGAAGAAAAAGAGGAGGAACGGAGCCCGGGTGGGCCACACCCACAAGTGGCGCGGCCCCTAGTTGGTCGCGCCACCAGGGGGTGTGAGCCCCCTGGAGTCCGTCTCCACCCCGTTTTTGCACAGTAACTTCCTTATGCAGTAAAACTTTGTAATATATAACCCCCCGGATCTCCCGAGGTTCGTATATCGTATTATCGTCATGTTTTGGTTTCGATCTGTTTCTGTCAGGAATTTTTCTCAAGTTTAGAGGCACCATGGTCTCCGCCAACGACAAGGGCAAGAAGCCTGTGGAAGATGATCTTCAAGACCCCAGGGAGGAGGAGATCTTGGTTGAGGATGAAGAAGAAGTGAAGGAAGATAAGGATCCGGACACCTGCACTACCGTTTCAAGCATTGGAGTGGTGGCAAACCCTATCAAGCTCGAGAGGACAGCACGGATGTCTAAAAGAGGGAAAGATCCACGTCACTGCCTTGCTCCACGTTCACTCCCTCCATGCACCTAGAACCCCTTCCATACTTTTATACATAAGCAGTAATATCAAAAGTTGGGATATGCCTCGTTCTAACCATGTAGGGAAGGAACACTCTAAGGAGGAAGAGTGGGGAAAGAATAACAAGGACTAGGATTCTCGTTCCTTTAGTTGGTGCCGCGATATCACATCATTATCTTTCATCTTTTTACCTTTTTAGTAGAGTCATATCTTGAATAGAGAAGTTATCATATAGGATGGTTTGCATTGTGGAAGTATCTCTCCTTTAGTTGGTTATCTATGTATCCCTTGGCGTTAATGCCTTTATGGAATATTAATGAGAAGTTTCATCTTTTACTTTTTGCACTTCTTATTTTAGTTTGCAATCTATATTATATGATTGATCTTGTTGATTAGTATTGGTATCACTTTGGGAGCATCAAGTAGATATAAATTGGTTTTGGCAAACCGAGCTCTGGTCAGTAGCAACACTTTTTGAGGTTTAAAAGGAAAAGAGAAAAGCACTTACGGGTATTTTATATCATAAGCTTAGTATTCTTTATTTAAGATCTTTTGTGTCTTCAAGGAAGATTGCATGTTTGAATTTATCATTTGTAAGTTTGCTTGTTTCCTTCAACTTTTTTGCTTGCTACCCAGCCTTGCTAGCCAAAAACCTATACTGAGAGGGAATACTGAAGGGTTTCACAGCATAGTAAATCAAAATTTTCTACGGATGCGAACGGGAAAAGCCAAGATCTAATCTAGGAGATGCAAACAACGAGAGGGATAGATAAGATCTTCATACCCTTGAAGAAATCGCACAGCGGAACGTTCAACGGAACGTGGTTGATGTAGTCGTACTAGCCTTCTCCTCCTCGCAATCCGATCCGATCCAACGCCGCAAGTGGCGACGCCTCCGAGAGATGCACACGTATGGAACCTCGACGTATCCTCATTCATCGGTCCAGCAAGTGGGTGGAGAGATAGATTGGATCTACAACACGACGGTGTGGTGCAAAGGTGGAGAGTTTCTGCGGCAGGGCTTCGCCTACACGCAGTCGGGAGAGAGAGAGAGAGGATGGCAGCAACTAGGCGGCTAGGGTTTGAGGAGGTGTGGGGGGAGGGTGCGCCCCTGCCCTCTTTATATAGAGGGCTGGCCGGCTTCCCTTGCCCCTCCTCCAAACCCTAGGGCCGGCGGCCACATGGGGTGGAGTGGGGGGCAAGTCCCCCCCTTCTAGAAGCTCCCCCTAGGGTTTCCCCTAGGGCTTGCCCGGCTGGGCCTATGGGGCCTTGTGCCCCTGGCCCAATGCGGCCAGGGCACTCCCTCATAGGCCCACGCCCCCTCCCGACAAGTGGGGCCATGTTGGTCCCACTCCGGAAGGTTCTAGAAGCTTCCGGTACAATACTGAACATTCCGAAACAATTCTGAAATCCAAAAAGTGCTTTCCCTTATATGAATCTTATTCTCCGGACCATTCTGGAACCTCTCATGATGTCCTGGATCTCATCCGAGACTCCGAACAAAAACTCATAAACCAATTATCCATTCTATCCTAGCGTCGACACACGTTAAGTGTGTGACCCTACGGGTTCGAGAATATGCAGACATGATCTTCTATCAATAATCAACAGCGGGATCTGGAAACCCATATTGACTCCCACATATTCATCGATGATCATATTGGATGAACCATGATGCCAGGATTCAATTAATCCCATATTTATATTCCCTTCGTCACGCGATATTTTACTTGCCCAAGATTCGATCGTTGGTATCGACATACCTAGTTCAATCTCGTTCACAGCAAGTACTTTACTCGTTCTGTAATCCGATATCACTTTGTGATTAACTCCTTAACCACGTGCTTGCAAGCGGTGTTGATATCGATTACCGAGTGGGCCCTAAGTATATCTCTCCGACTTGGGAGGGACAAATCCCATCTCGATACATACAACCCAATAAGTACTTTCCGATCACCTGAGAGACACCTTTATGATCACCCTCTCATAGGATGACGTTTGATGACCTCAAAGCTTTCTTCCGATACCAGGGAGTTGCATTATCTCATGGTCTAAGGAATACAATATTTGACATAAGAAAAAGCTTCGCAAAGATGAACACGATGACACGATCTAATTGCTCTTCTTGATTTGGGTATGTCCATCATATCATTCTCCCAATGACATGATCTCATTATTAATTGACAACTCATGTCTATGGTTAGGAAACCTTAACCATCATTAATCAATGAGCTAGTCCATAGAGGCGTACTAGGGACACGATGTTGTTCATAAACCACACAAGTATCAAAGTTTCCGCTTAATACAATTCTAGCATGGAATATAAACTTCATCATGAACAAGAATTATAATAATACCATCTTTATTATTGCCTCTAGGGCATAATTCCAACAGTCTCCCACTTGCACTAGAGTCAATAATCTAGTTTACATCTGGCAACAATCTAACACCCATGGCACTAAGGTGCTGATCATGTTTTGCTCGTGGAAGAGGTTTAGTCAACGGATCTGCGACATTCAAATCCGTATGTACTTTGCTAATCTTCAGATCTCCATCTGTTATATAATCTCGAATTATATGAAACTTGCGGTTGATGTGCTTGGTATTTGGATGATATCTTGGTTCCTTAGCCAGTGCTATGGCGCCAGTGTTGTCACACAATATCTCCAGTGGGTCCAAGGCACTTGGAACCACACCAAGCTCGGTGATGAAGTTCTTGATCCAAACTCCTTCACTTGACGCTTCTGCAGCAGCCATGTATTCCGCTTCTACTGTAGATCCCGCGATCATGCTTTGCTTGTAGCTTCTCCAGCTCACAGCTCCTCCATTCAAAATATAAACGTATCCTGTCTGAGATTTAGAATCATCCTTGTCGGTGTCAAAACTAGCGTCGACGTAACCTTTTATGACGAGCTGTTCATCACCTCCATAGACTAAGAGCATTTCTTTAGTCCTATTTAAATACTTTAGGATGTTCTTCACGGCTGTCCAGTGTTCCACTCCTGGATCACTTTGGTATCTGCTCGTCAAACTAAGAGCATTGGACACATCCGGTCTAGTACATAGCATGGCATACATGATAGAACCTATGGCCAAGGCATAAGGCACTTTGCCCATAGCTTCTCTATCGTTTACCGTATTGGACACTGAGCCTTGCTCAATATCTTACCTGACAACATAGGCACTGAACCTTTCTTTGCCTT
This sequence comes from Avena insularis, assembly GCA_023614405.1. Taxonomy (NCBI): domain Eukaryota; kingdom Viridiplantae; phylum Streptophyta; class Magnoliopsida; order Poales; family Poaceae; genus Avena; species Avena insularis. The sequence goes on along the minus strand of JAJUPC010000512.1, from coordinate 234,939 downwards.
ATCCATTCTGAACCTTTTTAGAACTTTGTCTAGGTATGTACTTTGGCCTAAAGCTATCAGGCGTCTTTGTCTATCTCTATAGATTTTGATTCCCAATATATAAGCAGCTTCCCCTAGGTCTTTCATTGAAAAACATTTGTTCAAATAACTCTTCACATCGTTAAGCATGTCAATGTCATTTCCAATAATCAATATGTCATCCACATATAGTACCAAAAATGTCACTGAGATCCCACTCACTTTCTTGTAGATCCAAGCTTCGTAGCAATTTGGAACAAATCCAAAGCTCTTGATCACTTGATCAAAACGAAGGTTCTAACTCCGAGATGCTTGCTTCAGTCCATAAATGGAACGCTGAAGTTTGCACACCTTATCAGCATCCTTAGGATAGACAAAACCTTCGGGTTGCATCATATACAACTCTTCATCAATGTTGCCATTGAGGAACGCAATCTTGACATCCATCTGCCATATTTCATAATCATGAAACGCAACAATTGCTAATAAAATCCGAATGGACTTAAACATCGCTACAGGAGAGAAAGTCTCATCGCAGTAAACACTTGAACTTGTCGAAAACCTTTTGCGACAAGCCGTGCTTTATAGACAGTAACATTACCATCCGCGTCCGTTTTCTTCTTGAAAATCCATTTGCACTCAACGGCCTTTCGATCGCTAGGAGGGTCCATCAAAGTCCATACTTGGTTTTCGCTCATGGATCCTAATTCGGATTTCATGGCCTCTAGCCATTTCTCAGAGTCTGGGCTCATATTGCTTCCTCATAGTTCGCAGGTTCACTGTTGTCTACTAACAAGACAGTCAATACAGGGTTACCGTACCACTTAGGAGGGGCATGTGACCTTGTCGACCTGCGACGTTCAGTAGTAGCATTGTCCGAAGCTTCATGATCCTTGTCATTAGCTTCCTCTATTGTTGGTGCAGACGGCACTGGAATAATTTCAGGTGTTGCGCTACTCTCCAACTCAAGAGAAGGTTCAATAACCTCGTCTAGCTCTACTTTCCTCCCACTCACTTCTTTCGAGAGAAACTCCTTCTCAAGAAAGGATCCGTTCTTTGCGACAAAAACTTTGCCTTCGGATCTGTGATAGAAGGTATACCCAATAGTTTCCTTAGGATATCCTATGAAGACGCATTTCTCCGCTTTGGGTTCGAGCTTGTCTGGCATCAACTTCTTGACGTAAGACTCGCATCCCCAAACTTTAAGAAACGACAACTTAGGTTTAGCACCAAACCACGGTTCATACGGTGTCGTCTCAACGGATTTAGATGGTGCCCTATTTAAAGTGAATGCAGCGGTTTCTAATGCATAACCCCAAAATGATAACGACAAATCTGTAAGAGACATCATTGATCGCACCATATCTAATAGAGTTCGATTCCGGCATTCAGACACACCATTGCGCTGTGGTGTTCCGGGTGGCGTGAGTTGCGAAACGATTCCGCTTGCTTTAATATGCGTGAGAAATTCATAACTCAAATATTCACCTCCACGATCGGATCGTAGAAATTTAATTTTCCTGTTACGATGGTTTTCCACTTTGTTCTGAAATTCTTTGAACTTTTCAAATGTTTCAGATTTATGTTTCATTAAATATATATACCCATATCTACTTAAGTCACCAGTAAAAGTGAGAAAATAGCGATAACCACCGCATGTCGAAACACTCATTGGTCCGCATACATCGGTATGTATGATTTCCAACAAGTCCGTTGCTCGCTCCATTATTCCGGAGAATGGGGTTTTGATCGTCTTGCCCATGAGGCATGGCTCGCACGTGTTGACATGATTCAAAATCAAGAGACTCCAAAAGTCCATCAGAATGGAGTTTCTTCATGTGTTTTACACCAATATGACCTAGACGGCAGTGCCACAAATAAGTCGTATTATCACTATCTACCTTGCATCTCTTAGCCTCAATGTTATGGATGTGTGTTTCATTGCTTTCGAGATTCAGAAGAAATAAACCATTCATAGCAGGTGCATGACCATAAAAGATGTTACTCATATAAATAGAACAACCATTATTCTCCGATTTAAATGAATAACCGTCTTGCAATAAACACGATCCAGATATGATGTTCATGCTCAACGCAGGCACATAATAACATTTATTAAGGTTTAAAACTAATCTCGAAGGTAAAACTAAGGAGAGCGTGCCGACGACCATCACATCAACTTTTGATCCGTTGCCAACGCGCATCATCACCTCATCCCTCGCTAGCCGCCGTCTATTCCGTAGCTCCTGTTTCGAGTTACAAATATTAGCAACTGAACCAGTATCAAATACCTAGGCACTACAACGAGCGCTAGTAAGGTAAACATCAATAACATGTATATCAAATATACCTTTGATGGTGCCAGCCTTCTTGTCCGCTAAGTACTTGGACTATGCTTCAAAGGACCCTTGTCCTTGCAATAGAAGCACTTTCGATTATGCGGCTTAGGTCCAGACTTGAGCTTCTTCTCAGCAGGGGCAATGCGCTTGCCGCTGCCTTTCTTGAAGGACTTCTTTGCACCCTTACCTTTCTTAAAGCTAGGGGGCTTGTTGACCATCAACACATGATTATCTTTCTTGATGTCCACCTCCACAGCTTTTAGCTTAGCGAAGAGCTCAGTGATCGTATCAGTGGAACCAATCTGATTATGAGTAACTACAAAACCTTTGTAGCTAGGAGGGAGTGATTGCAGAACTCTGTCAATCTTGAGCTCCTCTGGAATCTTGCAGTCCAGTTGCTCAAGGCGTTGAGTGTAGCCCGACATCTTAATGGCGTGCTCACTAACGGAACTCACTTCCTCCATCTTGCAGTTAAATAATTTCTCAGAGATCTCATATCTCTCAGAACGGGCCTGAGTCTGAAACATGGTTTTCAGTTCCTCAAGAATCTCAAAGGGCCCGGCGAACTCCTCAAAACAATTTTGAAGGTCCGATTCCATAGCAAACAACATGGTGCTCTTAATCACACCATAATCATCTTTGCGCGACTCATAAACAGCTTTCTCATCAGCCGGCGCATCTACAGCAGGGGCGTCACCTAGCGCTTTCTCAAGGACATGGTCCTTTTGTCTGCCAGCGAGAATGATTCTTAGATTGCGGAACCAGTTGGTGAAGTTAGACCCATTGTTCTTAAGCTTTTCTTTCTCAGCAAAAACGTTGAAGTTGAAGTTGGACTTAGCCATTTGATCTACAAAATTTGCAAGTAAAATTTAGACTATGTTCATGATAACTAGTTCAACTTAATCAAATTATTAGATGAACTCCCACTAAATTCAACATCCCTCAAGTTGTTTAGTGAACATGATCCAAATTCACCACACCTAATCCGATCTTCATGAGAAGAGATGTGGTTTGAATTGTGGACAACAAAGTGTCGATCATATCATTCATATGACTCATGCTTAACCTTTCGGTTCGTGTGTTCTGAGGCCATGTATGTACATGCTAGGCTCGTCAAGTCAAACCCAAGTATTTCCGCGTGTGCAAAACTGGCTTGCACCCGTTGTATGTGAATGTAGAGTTTATAGCACCCGATCATCACGTGGTGCTTGAACACGACGAACTTTCGCAACGGTGCATACATGGGGAGAACACAGTTTTATCTTGATCTTTAAGTGAGGAATCATCTTATAATGCTACCGTCGCGATCTAAGCATAATAAGATACATAAAAGGATAAACATCACATGCATATAATTTTATGTGACATGGTATAGCCAATCTACGCGCAATGATCTCCATCTTGTGCGTGCCAGCATGATCTCCATCACTCCACCATGATTGCCTCTACCACGAATAGCAACTACAACTATTGCTAACTACTTAGCGATAAAGTAAAGCTATTACATGACGTATAAGAAGTTGACACACAGGTCATATACAATTATAAAGACAACCATATGGCTCCTGCCGGTTGTGTACTCATCGACATGCAAGTCATGAAATATTTCAAAACATGATCATTGCATACAACATACACATCATATCTTGGGCCATACCATATCACAGAAACACTCCTGCAAAAACAAGTTAGACGCCTCTACTTTGTTGTTGCATGTTTTACGTGGCTTATGGGAGTAACAAGCTAAGAACGATTCTTACCTACGGAAAGCCACAACGGTGATATTATGGTTGCCAACATCCGGTGTAAATCCCATGACAACTATAGTGAGAGAAACTGGCATCCACCAGCCGCATGTGTGGAACAAGCCACACGTCAAGTGCGGAGCCGGTCCCGCGAACGAGGCCGCGTAAAGTTGGCCTGGACTGCTTCGATCTCACTATCCCGCGTCATAAGAAGTACACAACAAGAGGCTTGCAACAGAAAACATCAACGCCCGCAACAAGCATGTTGCATTCTACTCGTGAAACACATCTACACATAGATCTAGCTCTGATACCACTGAAGGGTTTCGCAGCATAGTAAATAAAAATTTTCTACGGATGCGAACGGGAAAAGCCAAGATCTAATCTAGGAGATGCAAACAACGAGAGGGATAGATGAGATATTCATACCCTTGAAGAAATCGCACAACGGAACGTTCAACGGAACGTGGTTGATGTAGTCGTACTAGCCTTCTCCTCCTCGCGATCCGATCCGATCCAACGCCGCAAGTGGCGACGCCTCCGAGATATGCACACGTAGGGCACATCGATGTCTCCTCCTTCCTCGGTCCAGCAAGTGGGGTGGAGAGATAGATTGGATCTACAACACGACGGCGTGGTGCAAAGGTGGAGAGTTTCTGCGGCAGGGCTTCGCCTATGCGTAGTCGGGAGAGAGAGAGGAGGGCAGCAACTAGGCGGCTAGGGTTTGAGGAGGTGTGGGGGGAGGGTGTGCCCCTGCCCTCTTTATATAGAGGGATGGCCGGCTGCCCTTGCCCCTCCTCCAAACCCTAGGGCCGGCGGCCACATGGGGTGGAGTGGGGGGCAAGTTCCCCCCCCCTTCTAGAAGCTCTCCCTAGGGTTTCCCCTAGGGCTTGGCCGGCTGGGCCTATGGGGCCTTGTGCCCCTGGCCCAATGCGGCCAGGGCACTCCCTCGTAGGCCCACGCCCCCTCCCGACAAGTGGGTCCACGTTGGTCCCACTCCGGAAGGTTCTAGAAGCTTCCGGTATAATACCGAACATTCCGAAACAATTCCGAAATCCAAAAACTGATTTTCCTTATATGAATCTTATTCTCCGGACCATTCCGGAACCTCTCGTGATGTCCTGGATCTCATCCGAGACTCCGAACAAACACTCATAAACCAATTATCCATTCTATCCTAGCGTCAAGACACGTTAAGTGTGTGACCCTACGGGTTCGAGAATATGCAGACATGATCTTCTATCAATAATCAACAGCGGGGTCTGGAAACCCATATTGACTACCACATATTCATCGATGATCATATCGGATGAACCACGATGCCAGGATTCAATTAATCCCATATTTATATTCCCTTCGTCACGCGATATTTTACTTGCCCGAGATTCGATCGTTGGTATCGACATACCTAGTTCAATCTCGTTCACAGCAAGTACTTTACTCATTCCGTAATCCGATATCACTTTGTTATTAACTCCTTAACCAAGTGCTTGCAAGCGGTGTTGATATCGATTACCGAGTGGGCCCGAAGTATATCTCTCCGACTTGGGAGGGACAAATCCCATCTCGATACATATAACCCAACAAGTACTTTCCGATCACCTGAGAGACACCTTTATGATCACCCTCATAGGATGACGTTTGATGACCTCAAAGCTTTCTTCCGATACCAGGGAGTTGCATTATCTCATGGTCTAAGGAATACAATATTTGACATAAGAAAAAGCTTCGCAAAGATGAACACGATGACACGATCTAATTTCTCTACTTGATTTGGGTCTGTCCATCATATCATTCTCCCAATGACATGATCTCATTATTAATTGACAACTCATGTCTATGGTTACGAAACCTTAACCATCATTAATCAATGAGCTAGTCCATAGAGGCGTACTAGGGACACGGTGTTGTTCATAAACCACACAAGTATCAAAGTTTCCGCTTAATACAATTCTAGCATGGAATATAAACATTATCATGAACAAGAATTATAATAATAACATCTTTATTATTGCCTCTAGGGAATAATTCCATCAAATACTTGTCATGCATCCAAACCAAAACCTATGCCATCTGTGTCCATCATATCTACCCATTAGCATTATTGCTATTCCAAGTAAATTCTCAAGCTTCATCTATCTTTCAAATTAAAAATTATTTTGTTATGTGAAAACTAGTTAGTAAAGCTCTCACGAACTTGATGGCACACCTTATTTTCTTGCCCCCAATAAACTTGAACTATTGTGTCATCAAAGTTGTATATGCTTGCACTTATACATTGGAATTAGCAGAACTGTGTTGTCACGGGGAACACTTTCAACATTGCACATGTACATAGTACATGGTTGATATCATGCTCTTTTGTTTGCGGATGTCGTCGGTGTGAAATAAAAGGGGATCTTGTAAGTCCATAGAGTTATGTATGTGTGTGAGACAAACACCTGGGCCGCTAGCTTAAGCCATGCCTAATCATGGTGGAAACTTGCAGCATAACCATAGTGAGCAATCTATGAAGCATCCTCAATAAAAACCTATGCAAATAGCAAATAAAAATATCGCTGAGATGCTCACTATCTGCTTGCCTTGTCATTTTGATATGGGATAGCTCATGTATAATGTGCAAGGGGTACCCCGTTGGCGGTTCTCTATGATACACATGTACTTACAATGACAAGAACTTACCGATAACTAACGTTGAGTAGCATGAGGAGCAGACCTCGTACTCAAGGGACATGAGATTGCCAACTTATACTTCGTCAAGCATATACTCCATCTTTGTTCACTTTAACCTCAATCACCTCAAGATGCTTATGATAGGGGCAATGAGAGCTCAAAGCTAGTAAGTACCATAATCTTTTGAAAGCTCTTTATGAACTTGAAATCCCTGATTCCCTCTGTGAAGGGCCTTTTTTATACTTCTAAGATGAGTCAGTAAACCTATTCCTCTCTATCTCCAGTAAGCATTTGAGTTGTTATGTTTCAATCATTCATATGATGATTTATTCAATCATGTTCCTTATGTTCCTTGTTTTGCACAAGACTCTTATTTGAATGAGTATTACTTTGAAAGCCATCATTGTGAAAAGCCTTTTTTGTTTGAGCAAAGAGTACTCCCGTTATAAATTTCTTTACAAAAGCTTTGCTTGAAAACTGATTTGTCATTTGTTCTCTGACCAAGAACAAAGTTTGCCATTCCCAATTATGATTTATCATTATGCATCTTTATTGTGACTCCCATACTCATTGCAAGTTAAGTTATATAATGGTGAGTTGCTTTTTACTATGAGTTGTGTATTAGTAAGTGTGATGCTTCTTGTCTGTATTCTTTTTATCGACACTTCACTCCATAAACCTATGGACATGTTTACTGAGCTCAGTCTTCACTTGGGGACATGTAGAGGGAGTGTCCCAACCTTTATTAACATAAGGTGGTGTACCCTGTGTTTACAATGCTAGTCCCTGGATCAATAGCTAGCATCCACAGTTTAGATGTAATATCAAGAAACAAAGGTCATAATATAACTTTATAACCAGGAATAACATAATTTTATTACATCTTTACATAGCTCATTTGGCTATTACATTACATTGCAGCGGAATAACTATAAGCATGGGGTCCTTCATCTTCAAAGTGCCACAGGCAGACATGTTGGTTGTAGACTTGTAATCCTAATCAATCAACTTCACTAATATCAAACAAACCTGCAACATAACAAGTTACAGCCACAAGGGGTCAATACATTTGAATTGTATTGGCAAGTGATACTATGGTAGTATAGTGGAGTCTATCATCTATATGCATTTGGCTAAGTGGAGTTGAGGCTTGCATTGCTCAAAATAGATTTTCCTTATCATTTTGAAAAACTCTAAGTTTTTGCTTGACAAAATCATTTATCCAAATCAAAGATTGAAGATCCTTTAACCCTTGTTCAACCACAAGTTTTTAACTTAGAAATTTGAATGATGAGATCCTTGATTGCTTCCATGTCTTGATGCTCAAATTGTCCTTTACCAGGGACATGGCTAAGTACTTAGATTTTACACTCTGCAAAGGTGGTGCACTTTCCCCACAAGACTTGGTTTCCCAAGACAAGATCTTTCAGAAGCCTTCCCTTAGACCAAAATGGACGCGTTCCAACCTATCAAAAACTAACACCCACTGTCCATATGGCTAAGTTCTTGCAACCTATATGATCTAGGCAGAGCCCATAATGCCAAGTGGCTGCACTTGAAGCTTCTCAACATTTGACATCTCAAATCTCTTTGTTCCTGGGTGGCCATCCACAAGTGAGATACACAAGGTAAACCATAGACATGGTCCTTGTGAACCACTCAACCAAAATCCACCAAGCAATTACCATTCCACCCAGGTGATTCATTAACTTAGTTGTTTTATTAAACAAAAGCACAAGTCCTCAGACTTAGAAATTTTTCCATAGTGTGAATATATATTCCACCCTTGTTTTCTATTAGCTAGGCTAAGCTTGATAGTAGTAGGAATCTTAACTTAGGAAAAATCCTACTAAGGATTCATCTACTAGGTTTTCCTATAGCAAGGTTTATACTTAGCAAAATTCCATGCAAGTTTTACTTAGAGAAAAAAAATCACTAATGCATAGTGAAAGTAATGGGACAAAAAGTATGAAGCATCACTTGCCTTTTTGGTAGAGGGTATAGGTTCACTCCTTGTCCTTGCAACAATCACACTCTTCAAGTCACTACAATTCAATCAAGCAAGGCACAAACTCAATCTACCAATCAAGCAAAACATCACATAAAATGACAAAGTCAAAGTAATGCATGCAAGCATGCCAAGCTTTGTTTTGTTTGAAAAAGTGGTTCCTAATGGTTCATAAACATTTGAAAACACCTAATGGTCATTTTATAAAGTGGAAAAGTCATTTGCAAAAGGTTTCATTTCCTAAACTATTTTCAAAACAAAGTATCATTTTATGTGGTGTAGAAATATTTTTTTACTAAGGCATTAATCTATAGGGTTCACCAAATATGTTTTCAAACCACAAAACTTGATGTTTAGGGTCAAAGAGTTTAAAACAAAACATTTTCCAAAGGTTTTCTTCCAAAACCATTTTTAATAAATAAACCACATTTCTATTTGACTAAAAAAGGTTTTAAATCAAAGAATCATTATTTTGGTTCACCAAATTCATTTTTGAATCCACAAAGTGTTTCCTAATGTTAGTAGGTTCAAATCACACCATTTGCCAAAGATTTTATCCCCAAAAACATTTTTGAACAATTTTTACATCCTTAGCAAGCATACAAATGTTTCTGCAAAAACAACCATTTTTCCAGAAGCTTTTTACTAAACAAAAGGCATGGTTGGCTAGGGCTGGTCTTGCTGATTCCATTGGTATAAAATTTGTAATTTTTGGACGTGTGGTTTGAAAGTTACAGGGTTTTCAAAATTGCATTTAAATCTGATTACAAAATCTGTTTTAAAACAGAAACTGGCCACGCGTCAAAATCCTATTGGGCGGTACCGGTTCGTCTGGATCGAGCGATACAGACCACAGGATTAAAAGGGGCATGTGCGGCTCAGATCATCGCATACCCTTTTGTTTAAGTGAAACTATCCTATCGCTCCGATCTGGATCTAACGGTTCCCAGTGCCTCGACCAGAAACTGGCGGCGCAAGGTCAATGGCGAGCGGCGGAGCGGCCAGATGGCACAAGCGCTGGCGAAGAAGAGAAAAGGAGGGAGTAAGCTCACCGCGTTCGCCGAAGCTTGGGAAAGCTCAAGGTGGCACTGGCTGGCGGAGGGGCGCACGGGACTGTCCTTAATTGCTCGCGGAGATGAGCTGGGCCTCGGGAGGCTCTGGAGGTCGTCGAGGGCGAGGATGGAGGGCACCCTGGGACAAACGGGAGGCACAGTTAGGTTCGCAAGAGCATGGCGATCATTATCGCTTCCACGGGGAAGAGAGGGGAGGTCTGGTTTACCTGGGAGACGTCGCCGCAGTTGGAGCAGACGGCGGCGTTGGCTCGGGGAAGACGTTGACGACGCTCAGGGACACGCGCGAGCGAGATGCGGCTGCAGAAAGGTCCGCCAGGGCTTGGGGTGTATGCGAGTGTGGTCAAGGAGACGAGGGGTGGCAAGACACGGCCGGAATCGAGGGAAAAGCTTGTCGGTGGCAGTGAGGTTCGGAGAAGAATCAGGACGGCTTGGGGGCATGCTAATGCGGGGTGACAGAGGGGAAATGGAGAGGAGAGGTACGCGTTTAAGCTTGCGTGATCAAAGCGAGTAAATGTGGTCGCGTTAAGGCGAATTGATGCCGCGGAATCACTGCCAGAAATGGGGAAGAACTGGTCGCTGCGGGTGAGGACGATGAACAGGAGGGGTGGGCCTGGTGGTGAGAGAGGAAGTGAGGAATGGGTCCACTGCCGGTTGCTCTGCGGGTGTGAGTTCGAGTGAGAAAACGTTTCGGCAGAGGGGAGGGGGAAATGGGCTGCTGGGCTGGGATGGGCTTTAGCTGGGCTGGGTCGTTTTGCTCTATTTTTTCTGTCTGAAACCTTTTTCTTTTTCCAAAACAATTTCTGTTTTGAATTTCAATCAACTATTCAAACATTCAAACAATTCAAACAATCACTAAACTTTGTATTTGAATTTGGTTTTGTTTATCAGCATAAACCAAATCCCAAAATAAAATAATATTTTATTATTATTTTTAGGATCCATTCATTAATTAAATAAAATGGACCTTTAGTTATTTAATCAAATAGGGTTTGATTTATTTAATAAAATCTCCATTTGAAATCCAAATATTATCAAACCCAAATCAGTATGTTTTATTTGAAAATAAAAGATACTTGGAAAACTTGTTTAAAATAAAATAACATTTTTATTTTAGGTTCCATTAATAAATAAATAAAATGGACCTTAGTTATTAAATCAAATAGGATTTGTTTTATTAAAATCTTTATTTTGAAATCTAAAATAAAACCAAAAACACTTCAGTAGGTTTTATTTGAGAATATAAAATACTTGGAAAACTTATTTTAAATAAATAAATAAGTTTTAGTGTTTATTTAAAATGGGAAAAGCCTTTATTTTTAATAAAATTGGATATTAAATCCTTATTATTTTGTTTAAATAAACTTTTACTCTTTTAATCAAAACAAAACATTTTATTTCAAAATATTGGCTAAGGTTTAATTTGGCTCTATAAAATAATCTTCATTTATAAATCTACCTTTTCTTTTAAAAACCAAATCTTTTATTAAAAGATTCAAAAATAGGAATTTTAAATATTTTTAAGTTTATTGTTTATTTAAATTTTTAAATCCCTTTAGGATTTTATTTGATCCAAATAGGTTTTGAAAGTTTCCAATTGGGTTCAAAAAGTTTCTTCTCACCCTGAAAATCAACAAAGTTTTATTTTATTCATTTATTTTTTTACATTACAATATTTGGAAAATCTTGGGATGTGACAGGACAAGTGAGGTCTAAGCTTGGGGTGAGTTTATACGTCCAATTTGCATCACCATTCTATATCATAATTTGCTTCTATTCATTGATTTATTCCTTATTAAGAGGTGATACTTATGTTATTTCATCTGTTTTTGCATGTTGGATGATTCTTGGAGGATGAACTGCCGGAGTCAGGATTATGATGGAAAAAGCGGTGTTTTGATGCAATTTCGCGAAGATCAGAAAAATACCAAAAAAACTACAAAAAAATATATTTTCCCAAAAGACGAAGGATGCCAGAAGGGGAGGCGGAGTTGGGCCACAGGCACTTTGTGTGGGCCACCTAGGTCACAAGTCTGGGGTGTGGCCACCCTGGACCACCTCTAGCTCCGCCCATTCGCCTATATATTCCTCCTGAAACCCTAAAGTTCGGGGAGCGACCACAGAAAGATTCCGCCTCCTTTGCAGGGCAGAAACTACAGAGAGAGAAAGAGCTCTCCGGCAGACAGATTTCTGCTCGGGAAATTCCTTCCCGAAGAGGGGAGATCGTCGCCATCAACACCATCATCAAGATAGACTTCATCAAGATCATCATCATAATCCACATCACCATATCCACCAGCACCATTGATACGTCGGAAACGTATCTATAATTTTTGATGCTCCATGCTTGTTTTATATCCACTTTGCTTTGCTTAGTCTACACTTTGAGGTAGTTTTATATGTTTTTTTTGGACTAACCTATTAACAAGATGCCACAGTGCCAGCTGCATGTTTTCTTCTGTTTTTTGGTTCCAGAAAAGGCAGAAAATCAATATTCTCGGAATTGGACGGGACAAAAGCCAAAGTCATTATTTTCCCCGGAGCAACACGGAACCACGAAGCAGAGACGGAGTAGGGCACCAGGGTGGCCACACCCCCCAGGCGCGGGCAAGCCCTGGTGGCGCCTATAGGGGGTGTGGGCCCCCTGGCCCTCCATCGACCTTGCCTCCTTCGCCTATAAAAGTCTCCCGGGGAGGAAACCCTAAATAATCCAGAAGAAATCCACGAAAACCTCTATTGTGCCGCCACCACCGAAGGGGAGATTTGGGGGACAGAAAGTCTCTATCCCGGCACCCTGCCGGGACGGGGAAGTTCCCCCGGAGCCATCTCCATCGATCTCCATCGCCATCTTCATCACCGTTGTTGATTCCCATGATGAGGAGGGAGTAGTTCTTCCTCGAGGCTAAGGGCTCTACCGGTAGCTATGTGTTCATCTCTCTCTATGCATGATCTTGTTGTGGTCATGAACTTTGTAATCAAGTAGATCTACTCTGCTACTCAAGTGCTTCAATAGATCTCTACTCTCCCCATGTGTGTGAAAGTGACAGCGTGCACGCCATGGTGGCACTTAGGCTAGAGTCTACATAAATACTCATTGTGCTTTAATAGATCTCTGCTTTTCCCCGCGTGTGTGAAAGTGACAGCGTGCACACTATGTGTGGCACTTAAGCTAGACTACATATATATTTGTTATGAGTTATATTTGGAGTTGGATATCTTTATAAAATTGTGGTGTTTGTTGGAACCATCTAGCGCTCAAGGTGACAGTGTGGGGTTATCTAGATTGGGAAAGGCGGACTTTGAGGTGTGCTTTTGTAGCCATGGATTAGAGTATCCAACCGAAGAGTAGTTAAGAGTAGTATCATTAAGATAAGATATTTATATGAGAGAGTGTTCACTAGTTAAAGTATGATCCCTAGGCCTTGTTTCTAAACATTGAAACACCGTTTGCATCTAGATCTATTGCATGTTTGCTTGCTTCCATCTTTATTTCAGTTTCACACATGTTACCCCACATCAACAACAAGTCAGAAGCTATTTTTTGGCACCGTTAGCACTTGTATTTTACTATCTCTTCGCCGAACTAGTGCACCTATACACCTGACAAGTGTATTGGGTGTGTTGGGGACACAAGATACTTCTTGTATCTTGATTGTAGGGTTGCTTGAGAGGGATACCTTTGACCACTTCCTCCCTGAGTTCGATAAACCTTGGGTAATCCACTTAAGGGAAACTTGCTGCTGTTCTACAAACCTCTGCACTTGGAGGCCCAACAACTGTCTACAAGAATAGAAGTGCGTAGACATCAACCATCATCACCACTCCATCCCACTGTAACAATTGTGTTGAATCTTGCATAGTTCTTAGGGGAAACTTTCCCGATGTTGATTACTATTGTAGTTGTTGCTTTGAGAACCATTGAATTATTGTTTATGTTCAGATTGTTATCCATCATCATATCATCTTTGATCTTGATCCATATGATGTCTGGTGAGTAGTTTGTTTAGTTCTTGAGGACATGGGAGAATTCATGTTGTTAGTAGTGGAATTGTGTTGAGTGGTTTAATATTTAAGTTGTGGTGCTATTCTTCAAGTGGTGTCATGTGAACATCGACTACATGATACTTCACCATTTATGGGCCTAGGGTAATGCACTATGTATTTGGATACTAATTGTGGGGTTGCCGGAGTGACAAAAACCTGAACCCCCGTTAGGAAACCTTTGCACAAGGGAGTGTAGGATCTCAGAGTTTAAGGCTTTGGTTAGGTTTCTATCTTAATTAATTTCTTGTAGTTGCGGATGCTTACAAGGGTTTTAATCACAAGTATGTATTAGTCCAAGTAAGGTCGGTACATTAGCACAGGTTCACCCACACAACACTTATAAAACCAAAGAAGATTAATCAATTATATGAAACGAAAGCACTTGACAGTATTCCCATGTGTCATCGAGAACGTTTGGTCCTCATAAGTATTACCTCCAGCTTGTCCTTTGCTAAGAAAGGATTGGGCCACTTGCTGCAATTACTTGTTGTTTTACATACTTGCACTTTATTTCCTTGCTTTATAAAAAAAAACTAAAAATCCGTTTGCTAAGTATTTACAGAGATTTACTACTCCATACCACTAGTCAACACCTTCTTCTCCTCATTGGGATAGACACTCCCATTTATCAAAAGTACTACAATACACTCTCTATACTTGTGGGTCATCAACTACGGTTGAAGATACACATGAGGAAAATGTTGATGATATTATTGTTCAACACTCACCTATTGTTTTGCAGCAGCCACATGAGTCCATTGCTACTGATAGCGTAAGTATGGTCCTCGTCCTTGTTTAATTGAAGAGTGTAATCTTGTTCATTATGCTTTGAGTTGTGCTAAACAGATGGAGAACGATACTGAACCTGCTACATATAATGAATCCATTGGATCCGTTGACCGCGAGAAGTGGGTTTTTGCTATGCAATAAGAGATGCAATCGCTTGAGGAAAATAGCACATGGGATGTTGTGCGCTTGCCCAAACAAAAGAAGGCGGTCCGCTGCAAGTGGATCTTCAAGAAAAAGGAAGGTTTGTCTCCTAAAGAGCCTTCAAGGTACAAGGCAAGGTTAGTAGCAAAAGGGTTCTGCCAGATTCCAGGTATTGATTACAATGATATGTTCTCCCCAGTTGTAAAGCATAGTTCCATTCGCACTTTCTTTAGTATTGTGGCTATGCGTGATCTTGAGCTTGAGCAGTTAGATGTCAAGACTGCTTTTCTGCATGGAGAGCTTAATGAGGAAATATACATGGACCAACCAAAAGGGTTCATAGTGCCTGGTAAAGAGGATTTTGTGCGCAAATTAAAGAAGTCTCTTTATGGCTTAAAGAAATCTCCAAGACAGTGGTATAAAAGGTTTGATTCATTTATGATCTCACATGGCTTTGAGAGATCTAAATATGATAGTTGTGTTTATATTAAGTTTGTTGATGGATCACCTATATACTTGCTGCTATATGTTGATGATATGTTAATTGCTGCCAAGAGTATGAAAGAAATCACTACTTTGAAGGCACACCTAAGTAGTGAGTTTGAGATGAAGGATCTTGGAGCTACTAAGAAGATCTTAGGTATGGATATTACCTAAGATAGAAAATAGGGTTTGTTGTTTCTTAGTCAGCAAAGTTACATTAAGAAAGTTCTTCATTGTTTTAATATGGATGCTACCAAGTCAGATAGTACTCCTATTGCTCTTCATTTTAAATTTTCAGTTTCTCAATGTCCTTCTACTGATGAAGAGTTTGAGTACATGTCAAAGGTGCCATATTCTAGTGTTGTTGGTTCTTTGATGTATGTCATGGTTTGTTCTCGTCCTGATTTATCATATGCTATGAGTTTGATAAGTAGATACATGGCTAATCCTGGTAAAAAACATTGGAAGGTTGTAAAGTGGGTTTTTAGGTACCTTCTTGGCACTTCCAATGCTTGTTTGAAGTTTGGCAGGACCAGTGAGGGACTCGTTGGCTATGTGGATTCAGATTTTGCTGCCGATTTGGATAAGAGAAGATCCCTCACAGGTTATGTGTTTAATGTTGGTGGTTGTGTTGTTAGCAGGAAGGCTACGTTGCAGGCTGTTGTTGCACAATCTACTACTGAGACCGAATACATGGCTATGCTTGCAAAGAATTTGTTTGGTTGAAAGGTTTGTTTGTTGAGCTTTGTGGAGATGATTCTTGCATTACTTTGTTTTGTGATAGTCAAAGTGCCACATACCTTACAAAAGTCAGATGTTCTATGAGAGAACTAAGCACATTGATGTCAAGTACCATTTCATTAGAGACATTGTTGCTCAAGGTAAATTAAAGGTATGCAAGATCAACACTTATGATAATCCTGCTGATATGATGACTAAACCTGATCCTGTTGTTTAGTTTGAGCTTTGCTCGAACTTAGTTGGTTTAACTGATTAGCCCAAGTGGCTATTGACGCTGAACGGTATTTGCTTTGTTTGTTTAGGGAGATGATTGTTGTTGATGCTAAAAGAAGAAATTTGTCTTAAGGTGGAGTTTGCTATATGTTGATCCAAATTCTACAAAGTATAAGCCAACTTCTGACGAGTGGAGCGAGGCCTGGTACGGTACGGATCGTCGAAGACCTAGGTTTTCACCGATATATAAACCTCTTGTAAGCCGCCGGTTGGGATGGGTTGCATCTGTAAAATCCCCGGCGTTTGTAAACACTCCTCGATATAGTGAAGTTTCGCTCGCTGGCGCCCGTGGTTTTTTCTCTCTTTGTTAGAGAGGTTTTTCCACATTAAATCTGTGTCCCCTTGCTGTGATTCCATTTTCGTTCTTCGTTATCTTCTTGTTGCAATTATAACAGTTTCAGTTCATTATCTGGTCTTGAAAACTTTCTCTTTCTTTTTTTTGACACTTTGTCTAATTTTTTGTCTTATATATAATCGGTTTTGCTATTTCTCAGACGCCTGAGAAATAGTTATTTCTCAGTCATCTTGTTCACCGTTGGATTTTGGTTTCAAGATTCGGTTGAGCCATCTGGTTGCAGTTTTTTGTTTGTAAACCATGCATGTTTTCATTCGATTGAGCCAACCACGTCAGCCGACTGAGAAATAGTTATTTTTCAGTCGCCTGAGACGTAGGCGTTCGCATATATAATACTCTAATTCATTTAGAACACTAACGGTGTTAAATAACAAGATGAGAAGACATTTTTGCTCCTAGTGTATTATGTTATCAAAATCTGTACAAGACAAACAACGGTTATGTGACATATTTGAGCATCTACGGATGATTAAATAAGGCATACATTTGGTCACGGAACGGTCTTTAATTAAAAAACTTGATCCTCGATTTTAATACAAAAATTAGACAAAAGCTCCCCTATATTTTGATGCCATCTTGGTGCACACTGTTTTTTTATAATAAATGCTTTATTACTTGTAAGTTTTAAAGTATTATATCCGGCCTCTGTATAATTAAGATACACATAGCCGATAGTTTTTCTGAAATCAATAAATAAAAGTAAGTAAGATGAAATACATGAATTCAGCCTGTAAAATGCCTAAGAGGGTGGAGGGCCGATCCTAAATCATGCTATCATCTATGTCAAATAAAAATATCTCTCGTCATATCCTATGTTACATGAACAACACAACCGTGGCTCCAAAATTAACCACAACATGAAAGAAACCCATGAGAATCGCAAGCTGAGTCGGAGCCTAGCAGGGTTAAGCTTTTATCAGACAAACGCTTTCCTCATCTTTCATCGGCTTTTTGAAGGGAAACAATTTATTGTTTCGGTCTTGGTTTTTTGAAACAAGCACTTACTCGTATAAACAAACACATACTGAGCCGCCAGATTTTAAGGTTGGCGAAGTCGCGACAAGCACTATCAGCGGACAATTCACCTACCACTGAAAGAATATCTTGAGCCTAGTCTAGCAGAATGTAATTGCCAAGTTTTGAAAAATATTACATAAAAAGTACTAGTAGAAACTGTTATATTCCAGACTTCAGAGTGGAACTCTATCTAGAGGGGAAAAAAGTACTGTATAGACAAGACCTTCTGCAAGGCATGAGAACCATGCCGTAAAACTGAATGTGAAAATTTGCAAGAGAAGACTCCAGTTCGTGTGATTCCACTGGCAGCTCAATCCTTCAGCTAATTGTTGGCACAACTGAGAAACATTGCAAGGTTGAAATTTGAAAACTTAAAGACCCTATCGCCCTTCTATCAGTGTAAGAGTCTCCATATCTACAGAGTCCTGAACGTAGTCTCTTTGCTTTGGCACCTTATTTCTTTGAGAAAAATACAGTGGCTTATCAGGCGTTGCAGTTGGTGTGCTTCTACTCTCCAAGACTGACACAACGGTTGACATGGGTGGTCTAGCATCCGGATCATCCTGTACACACAAGAGCCCAACATGGATGCAACACAAAACCTCTTCAGTACAGCAGCTCTCCAAAACAGATTGATCCACCAGATCTTTTGACAGCCCTTCTCTCCATAGACTCCATGCCTGAACAATTAAAAAATTGAAGTCATGTAGTCAAGACATTCCGGGCATTGGCGATGATAAATCGTCATCTTACATATATTATAAGGTTGGGGAACTCCTTGATGTTCTTGGTTGAGCTAATCCTTTGACCACTTACAGTCTCCAAGAGCAATACCCCAAAGCTGTAGACATCCGATTTAACAGAAAATAGCCCTTCCATCGCATATTCCGGAGACATATAACCACTGGATAAATCATATCATTAACACGACATGTGCATTTCGAACTGAGTTTAGCCATGTATTACTTTGAGGAACAATACATAGTATTTAGTACTTACTATGTTCCTACAACTCGTTCAGTATTCGCTTGTTGCTCATCTCCAGCGAAGATTCTTGCCATGCCAAAATCAGATATCTTGGGGTTCATATCTCCATCTAGCAAAATGTTGCTTGTTTTGAGATCCCTATGAATTATCATCAGTCTTGAATCTTGATGGAGATAGAGTAGTCCTCTAGCCACTCCTTTTATTATACTGAACCGTGTCGTCCAATTAAGCATTAGCTTCTTTTCAGAATCTGAAAGAGATTTATATAAAAAACTTAAGATGTGGCATCAAATGTATTTGACTGATTTGTTTCTGATCAGAACATACTGAAAAGGAAGGCATCCAGGCTTTTATTTGGCAGATACTCATAAATAAGAAGCTTTTCATCGCCCTGCACACAATAACACACAAGCCTTACAAGGTTTCTATGTTGCAGTTTAGCAATTACGACTACTTCATTCCTGAACTCTATTGCCCCCTGCCCAGAACCTCTACCAAGCCTTTTAACAGCAACTTCCTTGTCTCCATGTAAGAGCCCCTGATTTTTGCAAAGAGTAGAATATTAGGTTATAACATCTTGTGGTTCAGTTTCGAATCACAGCAAAAAGTGATAAATTTCCATATTTCGTTGCCATTAAGGACACACTTAGAGTTTATGTTTACCTTGTAAACTTTGCCAAAGCCACCTTCTCCAAGTAAGTTGGACACAGAAAAGTTGTCCGTTGCAGCGACTACTTCCTCAAAGCTAATAAATGGAACTTCACAAGTTTCCTCTTCGAGTCCATCAGTAATACTCAAATCCCCCACAAATCTGTTCGGACTTCCTTTCTTATCATGTTTGCCTAAGAAAAACATCGTCTTTGTTGTCTTAAAAAGATCACAATATGTGCCTTCCAAATTGTTTCATTAATTAAATCAATGCACTACCTTTAAACCTGCGGAACCATACAAGGCATGCCGATAAAAGTATCAGCAATAGACTTGCTAAAATTGCTGGTACAACTTTTACTACAATGCTCTTTCTCCCTTTGCCTGAAAAAGAACAAGTGCATCAGTTATGAGGTTATATCTATTGTATCTCTTTACTTTTAAGAGTGTTTTTAACTGATTATCAGGAGTAACGTACAATTAAGTTAATTGCATCAGTAATGTTTTAAGTTGCACTTGAGTTAACTACCAGTACCACATATTTGCATGTTTTTGCTAATCACACCTGAAATTTCTTGTAATCTCAGTAAATTTTCTAGATGTTTTAGATGTATATTTTGGTGATGTGGTACATAACTACATACTCATGTGCCACTTGTGTATCCTTGATTGTACATTAGTTGCTTGAATTATGGGGGCGAGACTGGCAAAATTATCTTTAACTATATTGCTCTCTAAGCACTTTAAATAGTATATTTGAAAGTTAATTATATTGTTATTTGAAAGTTGCACTCGTTTATACTCGTTCTTTCATGTTGTGCAGTTATGGAATGGTGCAAGTTCTGTACATAGTGTGTGCAACTTTTATGTAACTGATTTTCTGGTTCCCGATTGTTTTTATTTATCTATCAGGGTAACTCCACTGCAGGAATTTTATCTATTCTGGTTTAATGTTTCTTGTTTAGAATTTTTTAATTTTTTTTATCAAGTTTTGTTTCTTTTTTCTACCATGGTTCATCTACTCCAGCAAGAAGACATGAGAATTGAGAATAAAACTTTCTAATGTTTGTTAAAATTTTATAAGTATCCTGTTGCTATGATCTCCATGGTGAAATAGTAGAGCAATAACCCATTAACCAAATAGATCCCTTATGTCTAAAAGCCCATATGGATGTAGCACAATAAAAACATCAGTAGGAAACAAATAAACAGAAAAGACAGCAGCAACTGGATGTAAAATCAAACGCTACTGCAAAACTGGCTGATTTCAGGCAACCATTAGGCATTGTCATATTCTATGGCATGCATACTAAACACCAAAAATTGACAACATGATAAAATAATCTGCATACTGAAAGCATAGTTTTTCCAACTAATGTTAGGCATCCGAGAACTAATAGCCTCCAGTGATTTTGCTCCATGGAGCCAAAGTGCCAGCAACGTTAAGATCTTCTTATGTTTACATACAAATTGCTGGACCGAAACGTTCATGAGCATAAACAAGAGAAATAGAATGAGGAATATACTTGACAAGCCAGCAAGCCGGAGATACAGGTTCTCATTGCCGATGTCACCACCCTTCTCCACATCAATCAGCTCCCCAGTCCACATCAGGCACCTTGTTGTATCTCCATCAATGTAACTGGTGCTTAGATTAGCATAAGCATAAGCAAGACATGAGCAATTTCTTCTGCACTCCACTGCACAGTCATCAAAGCTTTTGTTCCAAAGGCGTAGAAATTTGTCTGGCACCTTCATTGCTGTCAAGGTCAAGAAACCGTCTCCTCCACTACACTGTAGTGCCTTCTTCCGCCGGCAACCTTGAGAAAAATTTCCTGCAACCCACTCTGTTTTGTTACTAGGGTCAAATCCATCAAGGCACTTGCATGCAGGAATTGCTTCCGTGTTGTCGCAGTAGCCATATGGACCGCAGTACCCATAGAAATTGCACCGGTAAACTGGCCAGGGTGTTATGCGTGTCCAGTCTGTCAAGCTGGTATTCCATCTCAATAGCACTGTCTTTCCGGAGTAGTCAATCTTGTATAATATCCTGGAGGAACCATCTGATAGTCCAAATGTTGCATAGGACTCACCGTCAGTGCCCTTGTAAATCGTCATATACATAAGCGAACTAACGGTCTGGAGGCCCATGTTGGAGTATACATAGCCAGTCCATACTGCAGCACGCCAGTATGGCACTGACCCATCCCAGACGAAGAACTGTAAGGGAGTGTTAAGGTCATTCCCACCAGAGAACCTGCCTTTTGATGGGTCTTCAGGGCCCTTCCAAGAGATGATCCGCCATGGTGGCCGCGTTTTGTGGGTCGTCCGCATAGGCATGCCGGCAAGCACGATATCGCTTGGGTTTTCAAAGCTCTGCCATAACATGGCACCATCTGAAGACATGACTGCAAGGTTCCCATTGTTGAGAAGCTTGACTGAGGAGTTGCTGCCAGTGACCAGGTTTGGCATCCAAAGTATGTGGTGGCCATTGCTTTCAGACAACACAAGGCTGGAGTTGTCAGTCATACCAAACACCGCAGATGAAGCATCAGTGATCGGGTTATCACGGTTTGCAACCCAGACGACGGTGTGCACCGGGATGTCATTGAACCATATGCCAACATACATATTTTGAGTTGAATTTGAGGGGGAAAAGAAGCCTAAGGCGAACGAACCTTGGTCGGAGGTGAGAGTTTTGTCAGGAGTGAGTCTCATGCCAGGGACAAGCACACTGACAGGTGCGGAGAGAAGCACGGAGTTGAAGGGCCAGGAAATCAGGAGCAAGATGATGATGCAGTGGAGAGGAGATAGATGCATGCTTACAGCAGTAACAGCAAAGACGGTAAGATTAGGTGGAGAAGACAGAGAGAAATTTAAGTGAACAAAACTAACCTTACAACTTAAGTAGGCGCATTGATATTCCATTTTGTTCCTGTCAATGGTTAAGATAGATAGGGAAGTGTGAAAACAGAGGAGAGTTTTTCAATACCGCGTGGTTGGATGGGTGGAATGGTTCCTAATTCCATCACTATCAGCCTATGGACGTCAGACAGGAAAATGCTAGGAAAGTAACAAGCTGACTATCAAATCAAGCACAGTAACTAGCAGAAAAATACTTCCGAAACTATTTATGTACTTCTATATTTAGGGATAATAGAAGCATGTATTCTCTGAGTAACAAAAAAGCATATAGATGAAAGATATATGTATCTATATTATATTGGATGGGTACTAATTTCATTGGGGCATATGAATTTGTATAAAAGGATAATAAATTTGCAATACAACTGGCCTAGAAACAACATCGAGCACTCATAGCCTTATTTGGACATAAATTCAGCTCTGTGATAAGTGTACTATTTTAGTTTGGTTATTTGGGGGTTAGTTGGATAATTATCTGGTTTGCCAAACAGAGCGTCAACTTGTCGCAACTAACTTTGCACAGAGCATACAAAACAAGTTTCAGCACAGCACAGTCAACTTGTCAGTTGTCACTACTACTTTTCCACAGAGCTTACACAACAAGTTTTAGCACAGCACAGTTCAACGACTGGAAACTGAGCAAACATAATGTCAATATTTTTTATCCCCATGGATTATATGTACCCCAAATATCAATAGGAACATTCCTCATCGGTAAAAACTATTCCTTGTGTTGAGCCATAACTAAAAGCTCGCCATGGCAATGCAAAAGAACAACTTCCAGTACGAGCTAGTATGGCATGTCATACTATCTTGAAAGCAAAACAGAATAATCATTAGTTCATTACTCAAAAACCATCGCTCTCTTTTCTATTAATGCATTGAGATGAAAGTTTTTTGCTTAAGTTACTCCGGGATCTTCCTAAAAATCACTAGATGTACATAGCAGACTTGCTGCTGGAGTACTAACAATGGCATGCATAATTGCATCAGCAACATCTTCAAGCGAGACATTCAACTATTTGCCCATCTGTAATACGAATACCCAATTCAAAACAACTGCCTAATTACCAATTGTTAACTAACCAAAATACGAATTGCATATCTGTATACAACAGGAATGGAAAACAGTCAACAACACTGAAGTACTACCAGGAATCGAGTTCTCCTCACCTCAAAAAAGAGCACAAAGTTGGGCTCCATCCCTCACATGCTGAAGAGAGTACGAGTGAGCAGATCCCTCACCCAGGCGCCCGCCACATTTCAGCATGGGGACACTGCTTCCCCCAGAACACGTTAGGCGTCGGCAGGACGGAAATGGCGGTGGCCGCTGTATTGATGGCCTACCGCTTCAAGAATTTTTTGGGGCACCAAAAACGGCAACCGCGGCGAGGCTCATCATTTGGGACTCCTCTAGCGGCGTCTTTAATACCATCCGCACCAGCCGCCTCGCCAGCAGCTCTCCACCGCCTCATCTAGTCATCCTGCGACGGCCGAGCACGGGACGGGACCGTTCAGGTCGGCCAAGGAGCAGGCGACCGTATTAGGATCTAACCCGAGACGCGCAGACGACATAGGCGGAGGTGGCTGGCATCGTGCCTGGGGCGATGTCGACTGGTAGTCTGCTAGTGGTAGGGTAGGAAGAAGAAGCTCACACTAAGAGCATCCGTCCGGGAGCTGCGAGTTTTCACAGACTGAACTTTCCGCGTTTAACCAAAATTCAACAAAATTTGATAAAGTTTGGACGAATATAGATGGTTTTCATAAATTAGGACAAATACATATATATTGCCGGCGTGGATATGCTCCAGCACGGTGGCGAGAGTTTGCCCCGGAGCGCTCCACCAGCAGCGTCGCGCTGCCGCGTTGCTCCTCAGCGGTCCTTCGGGGCGGCGAAGAGCTACCGCAGCCGTGAAGAACTCCTCCTAGTAATGGAGGTTGCCCGGATCCTCGGCGAGATCCGGGTCCTCCATGGCCGCGATGGCGGCCTGGATCTCATCGACGATCTCCTCGTCGGCCGACACCGGCGAAATTGGGATCCCGCCAACGGTAAGCTTCCAGCGGGGCGGGACCCAGGTGTCTGGCAGCGGCATGTAGCCCGCGTCGTGCAGCATACGCGCCTCCCATGGCTAGAGTGTGCGGCGGCCGAAGCCGTTCGCCGTCGCGGGATCGCCGAGAAACCTCTCGGCCATGAGGAAGTGGGGGAAGGCTGTGAGCTCGGAGTTCGCTGGAGTTTGGGGTTCGCCGGAGTTAGGAGAGCCGGGGAGCTCTGAGAGAGTATGAAGAGATCCGACAAGGGGTATGGCCTTATAGGCCGAGACGGGCGGGAGGGGTGTAGTGGCGAGGGCAGAAAAAGGGGAACCAGCGGAAAGTTATTGCTCGCCGGTCCGTTGCGGGAGCCGAGGCGGCGGTGACGCGCAATTACGGCAACGTATGGTCGACGAGACGGACGGTTAATGTTCGGCGGTCCTTCGCGGGTTTTTGAGACGGAAGGATGACAACGACTCGGTTTCTGTCGCTGACTAAGCGGGTCCACGCGTCGAACTTTTTTTCCGCCGATTTCGCTTCGTCCGACGTTTTCAGGGTGTTCTCAGGAACCCGGGTTCGGCATGGAAAGTTCGGACCAAAGTTAACCCAAATTCAGACGAAACTGAGACCTGAGAACACGGCTGGCCAATTTTCGGTGTCCAAACCAAAAAACGCCCTGAAAATGGCCTGCTGAGAAGCCGAGTGAAGATGCTCTAAGGAATTTTTTTTGATGGTTCATCCTAGCACTAGCATTTTATTTACTGTACTTAAATTTCAATTATTATTTCTTGTAAATACATAAACACTTTTTCTCTAAGAAAAATGAACATTAGCAACCGTTATTTAATATTAGTTGGACGCGACGTGAATGTTAGTTGGACGCGACGTGTGTGGCGCCTCTTTCCACCGTAGGAAAGTGTGTTATCCGTTTTGACCACCCACGAGTCTCGTTTTTTGCGCGGGTTGGTGGAGGGTGCGCTTCGTTTGTATAAACTGGCGCCCCCGCGCAACAGACCACATGATCCTCATCCGCTTCGCCAGCCTGTCCTTAAAGCGGGGTAAAGCCGAATCCTCATGTCCCTCTCTCTAACCCTACAGCCACCAGATCTCGCCCCTATCCCGTCTTCTTCCTCCAGCTCCAGCCGTCATGGATGCTTCTCTTGGCTCCATAAACCTACCAAACCATGGGAACCTCCCGATCCTGGACCATACGAGCATGTTCCATGCGGAAAGAAGCTCGAGGAACGCACCTGCATCTGAAATTGTTATGGTAGATTCAATACAGGTATTCCTTCATCTTTTATGTTGTTTTTTTGCTGATTTCTTGCTCAGATTAATGATGACCCACAAGTATAGAGGATCACAACAGTCTTCGCGGATACTATTACCCAATTTATTGATTCGAAACAAGGGGAGCCAAAGAATACTTGCAAGCCTTAACAACTAAGTTGTCAATTCAGCTGCACCTGAAAATAGTTCTTGCCCACAGAAGTTTATCAGTAGCAACAGTTCGGTAGTAACAATAGCAAAGCAACAACAATAGTAAAACATGAGCAATAGTAACGGTAATAGTAAACAGTAAGATTCGAGTGCGATAGGCATAGAGATGGATGGACTGGTGTTGCATGGACGAGTCTAAACATGTAACTTTAAGATCTAGGGCATTACAGATAAATAATAACAAGCATCCAAGTACTAAACAATCTTAGACATGTGCTCCATAAATAGTCATACGTGCTCGCAATGAGAACTTGCACAAGATCTTTTGTTCAGCCAGCCCGTGGCAGCGGGTCCTCTAGGAAACTACTGGCAATTAAGGTGCTCCTTTTAATAGAGCACCGGAGAAAAGCATTAACACTCCATGAACACATCTGATCCTCACACCACAGCCATCCTCTCCGGTTGTCCCAATTATTGTCACTTTGGCACCTTTGGATCCGAACAATGATATGTGTACACAACTTGCAAATAAGATTACAAACAATACTATCATAATGATTTAATAATAAGTTCAGATCTGAGATCATGGCACTCGGGCCCTAGTGACAAGTATTAAGCACAACAAGTTGCAACAAAGTCAAATAGCACTAATAGAGATACTAGGCACTATGCCCTAACAATCTTATTCGATTACATGATAGAACTCATCCAATCCCTACCATCCCCAAGCCTACAGCGGGGGATTACTCACTCATGGATGAGGGAAACATTGATGGTCGATGGAGATGCGTTGGTGATGACGATGGCGATGATCCTCTCCAAATTCTCTGTCCCGGCAAGGTGCCAGAACAGAGTTTCTGGATCCGAATCTTGGTTTCTGGTGGCGGCGGTGAAGCGGAACTCTTTCTGGAAAACTATCGAACCCTCCTCGGTTTTTAGGTCGAGAGGCAACTTATAGGCGCAGAGGGAGGCCGAGGGGGTGCCTGGGGTGGCTGCACCCCTAGGCACGACCAGAGGTGGGCCCGCGCCTGGCAGGGGTGTGGCCCCCCAGGCCCCTTCTCCGTCTCGTCTTCTGGCTCCGTGGATCTTCTAGTGAAATATAATTTTTGGCATATTTTCCGAGATTTTTCCTGATAGTTCATTTTCTGCACAAAAACAAGACACCAAGGTAATTCTGCTGAAAACAACATTAGTTCGTGTTAGTTGTATCTAAATCACACAAGTTTAGAGGAGAAACAATAGCAAAAGTGTTCGGGAAAGTAGATCAGTTTTGGACGTATCAACTCCTCCCAAGCTTAGCTTATTGCTTGTCCTCAAGCAATTCAGTTGAAAACTAAGTGCGATAAAAGAACTTTCACGAACACATTTGCTTCATATGATTTAAATATTCTCAGCACAGGAGTAGATGCTTAGACAATTCATAATAAAGGGTATGCAACTAAGTCTACTCAATAGTCATTGCAAGATATGAAGAGAAACCAACTCAATAATAATAAGTAGCATGAAACATAAACATAAGCAACATTGCAATGCTCATAGTAAGGTATGATAGAGTAGTATCTCGCTTGCCTTTGTTTGTAGAGCACAATATAAATGCCAAGGCACCTCTGAAGTTCAAGTGAAGACTAGAAGTAAAGATATCAGAGATACAAGAATCAAAGTCATGACATAATTAACCAAGTTTTAGAACAAACACAAGACTGAAAACTATGCTCTCAAGAAGGTGCTCATAGAATAAGTGGTGACTCAACAAGGTTGTGAAAACGGTTTTGTAAAGTTTGAAAGGCTTCCAAATTCTGAAAGGAAGGTACTCGTTAGCTTTGAGCTCTCATTTCCCATATCATAGGCATCTTCATGTGGTTAAGGTGAAAGTGAGGTCCACTCTGAATCATATGCTTGACAGACCATAAACTGGAAATCCCAAGTCCCTTGAGTACGAGGGCCGCACCTCATGCTACTAAACTTTGGTTACCTGTAAGTTCTTTTCATTGTAAATACATGCATATCATAGAGAACCGCCAACGGGATACCCCTTGCGCATGGTACAGGAGCTTTCCCATAACCAAAATGACAAGACAAACAGACAATGAGCATCTCAGCAACCTTTTTATTTACCATATGCATAGCTTTTTATTGAGGACGCTTCATAGATTCTCATTATGGTGATGCTGTGATCAAAATGACAAGGCAAGCAGACAATGAGCATCTCAGCGATCTTTTTATTTACTATGTGTATAGCTTTTTATTGAGGATGCTTCATAAATGCTCATTATGGTGATGCTGCAAGTTTCCACCATGATTAGGCATGGCTTAGGCTAGCGGCCCAGGCGTTTATCTAACACAATGTATAAACTCCATGAACTCACAAGCTCTCCTTTTATTTCACATCGTCGACATCCGCAAACAAAAGAGCAAGGTATCAACTGGATGAGATATCCAAAAAGTGTTGAAAGCGTTCCCCGTGACAGCACGGTTCTGCTGACTCCCAGCATATAATTTGCAAGCATATAACTTTCATGGACAGGTCACAGTGGTTCAGGATTATTAAGCGCAAGGAATAAAGTGTGCCATCAAGTTCGTGAGAGCTTTACTAACTAACTTTCTCAAAACAGACAAACATTTTATTTTGGAAGAAAACAAGGCATATTGTATATGCACTGAAGTATCAAATGATGCTGATAGGTAGGTATAGTGGACAGAGCTGGCAATATTGGTATTGGGGAGTTGGAAACACAGGTAGAGCTCATACTCAGTGCAAGTGAAGGCTAGCAATAGAGAGGGGACGATAAACGAGAGAGCAATAACTGTCATAATCATGCTTGCAACAAAACATGACTAATTATGGCATGAAAGTGATACAAGAACTCTGAGGCAAAATAAATCATCGAGGCTTACTGACTATTGATTAGTAATATGCATGCGTGAGAATGTGCCAAGTCGATTCATAGGAATAGTCAGAGGAGGATACCACAATGTCATACGAAAGTATGAATAAAACAATGCAAGCAAACATTCATATGACATGCTACAAACTATTAGCAAGCTGGAACTAATCATAGACAAGCAAGAACTACTAAGCATCCATAATGACATACACCTTACACAAACAGGCTAAGCATGCTCACAATAAAGAGTATATGTAAAAAAATGAAACAAATAGAGTTCATTACCAGCCTCTTACCACACCTCAAGTTGTCTTAATCTTCATTATTGCCCTTCACTTGTGTGACTCGAATAATAACATGAAACCAAACTCCACTGAAGACAGCTGAACCCTGCAAAGAACTCACAAAACCAGAGAAGAACAACAAATATTTTTGGTGTTTTCGATTTTTAGAAACAAGCAAACAAAGAAAAGCAAACCAAAAAAGAAGCAAACAAAGCAAAATCTTTTTGGATTTTTTTCTTTTAAGGCAAACCAAAACAAAAAACAAACCAAGAGAAACAACGAAAATATTTTTGGTATTTTTTTGTTTTTTAGAAAGAAGCAACAAGAACCAAAAAGAAAGCGAAACAATGGATATACAAAGAACCGACCGAACATGATATATATATATATATATGAGTGTGATGTCGGTATACCTCCCCCAAGCTTAGGCTATTGGCCTAAGCGGGGCTCAATCCCATGGTGCCAAAGTAGATGCACCTCCGTAGTATGACGAGGAGGCTCCCTCGTCCTGGTACAAGCTCGAGGACTCCCCTGTGTAGTGTACAACAGGGTCATATGAGGGCGCTTCCTCCTGATAGTGCCCATGGAAGTTAAGGAAACGCAGCTTGTCGTCCATCTCTTCCTTGGAGCGTGACCAAGATCCCTGGGAAATACTGAACAAAGTGGTTTTGGGAGAGGGATCTCTCTCTCTCTCTCTCACATCCCAAAATTTTCCAAATTTTGTAATGTGAAAAATAAATAAACAAAATAAACAATTGTTGATTTTTAGGGTGAGAAGAAACTTTTGATTCCATTTGGAAACATCAAAACCTATTTTGATCAAATAAAATCCTAAAGGGATTTAAAAAGATAAACAATTATTAAAGAAAGTTTTAATAATTGGAATTACTAGTTTTGGATCTTCAAATAAAAGATATGGTTTTTATAAAGCAAAGGTAGAATTATAAATAAGGATTATTTTATAAAGCCAAATTAAAACTTGGCCAAGCTTTTTAAATAAAATATTTCTATTTGATAAAAAGAGTAAAGGTCTATTTAAATAAAATAATGAGGATTTATTAATATCCAAATTTTATTTAAGTAAAGGCTTTTCCATTTTAATTAAACACTAAAACTTGTTAAATTATTTTAAACAAGTTTTCCAAGTGTTTTACATTTTCAAATAAAACCTACTGAGATGTTTTTGGTATTATTTTGATTTCAAATGGAGTTTTTAAATAAATTAAATCCTATTTGAATTAATGACTAAAGGTCTATTTAGTTAATTATTAAATGAATCCTAAAAGAATAAAAGTATTATTTTATTTTGGTCTTTGGATTATGTGGATAATCAGAATTAAAATAAATACAAAGTTTGGCAAAGGTTTGAATTCATTTATTGTTTGAATTGTTTGTTTGAAAATCAAAACAGAAAATCAAATAGAAAAAGAAGAAGCAATCAGAATAAAAAAATGAAACGAACAAACCCAACCCAACAGGCCCAGTAGCCCACTCGCAGCCCAACTATTCCCCAGCGAAACGTTTTCTTTCACTCATTCTCGCACCCACACAGACGCTGACGAATGGACCCCATCTCCCCTCTCTTTCCCTCACAGACAGCACGGCCCCACTACCTCGTCATCGTCATCAACCCCTCGCCGGCCGTTTTCCCCTTGCTCAACGGAGTTCAAGCGCGATTAAATTCTCTTGATTACGCGTTGATGGATGGAGTAAAACCGCCAGTAACCACGCCTGCATAAACGCCACTCCCTCCCCTCTCCTTCCCCTCACTCGCCCTCCTTCTCTGCCCCGGGCTGCCCCGATTTCCCCTTGCATTGCCGCGGACTCCGACGACGTCCCAGAGCAATTCCGGCCACACCCCGCCGCCACTCGCCTCCCTGAGCATGCAAGCCTGCTCCTCAGACCAGTGCGCATCTGCCCGTGTGCTCCACTCGCTCGCGCGCGCTCCGAATCATCGGCTTTGTCATCACCAGAGCGTCGCCGCCGTCTGCCATTGCTCTGTCGAGCTTCCCAGGTGAACTCCGACCGCCCTAAGCTCTCTCGATGATGCTCACGTGAACCCCACGCTCTCCCGTGTCTAACCGTGCACTTATTTTGCTTCGGAACGACCTGCAGCCTCGCCCCGATGACCTCCAGAGACAACCGCCGCTCGCAGCAACTCCGGCGAGCAATTTCTTCCATCCCCGTGCGCCCCTGCCTCCTCGTGAACAGGTTGAGCATCAGCGCGTCAAGGCGAACACGGTGAGCCCTCTCCCATTCTTTCTCGCGTCGTGCATCACCGGCGACGACTACGCCTGAGCGTTGTCGCCAGAGCGCCGCCGTCAGCGCCGCTCGAATTAGGTCGAATCGTTTTACACCGTTAGATCTCCATCTTGCGGCTTAGATAGAATCATTAAACGAAGAGGTACGGGTGCCTCTGCGTTGCACGATCTCACTTAGATCCAACGATCCAGAGAGCTCGATCTAAACGAAACGGTACCGGCCAATTAGATTACGCCACGTGGACAAGATTGAGTTTAAAACAGAATTTTGAATCTGATTGATATGCAAACTTGTAAAACTCATAACTTTAAATCTACACGTCCAAATTTTGCAAATTTTATATCAATGGAATCAGTAGAACAAGTACTTTGCAACCATGTATTTTGTTTAATGATTTGCTTCTGGAAAATTGGTTGAATTTGCAGAAACATGTGTAGGCTTATTTTGAATATAAAAATTGTTCTAGATATATTTTTAATGTGAAATTTTTGCAAAATGGTTTGTTTTGAACCTACTGACCCTAGGAACCAACTCATGGATTTAAAAATAAATTTTGTGAAGTTAGAGAATAAATAATTGAATTTGCTCATTTCTAGTCAAATAAAAATATTGATTTTGTTCTAGAAATGATTTTTGAGTGAAACCTTTGGGAAATGATTTGATTCAAACCTTCTGACCCTAAACACCAAGTTTTGAAAATTAAAATATATTTGGTGAACCCTTTAAAAGAATATTGCTTTGCTAAAAGCATTTTCAACCACATAAAATAATGATTTGGTTTAGAAATGGTTTATAGATAAAACCTTTTGCAAATGGTTTTAACAATTTAGTAAATGACCACTTTGAACCTTATAATGTTTAGAGCCTAGTAGAAACCACTTTTGCAAATAAAACTATCTTTTGCATGCTTGCATGCATGACCTTGTTTCTATTATTTTATGTGTGATAAATTGGTTGGAATGCTAGTTGAATTTGTGTTTGCTTGATTGATTTGTAGTGGAATTAGAAGAGTGTGATATTTGCAAGATCAAGAAGTGAACCATCATTCTCTACTAAAAAGGCAAGTGACACTATCATCCATGTCCTACTATTTTCATTACACTTAGTGGATTTTTGGAACATGCATGAAAATGATTTCTATATTTTGTGCTATGCTAAATCCTAATAGGATACCCCTATATATTCCTTAGTGGAAACATTGTAGTTGTAGTATGCTTAGCCCTGCTATATATTGGGATGGGATACATGATATGATTATATGAAGAGTTGAAAAGACTTATGTTTTATATAATAAAACAAGTACTCAATGAACCACCTGGGTGGACAAGGATACTCAAGCTTGGACAAGGTGGCAACAAAAGGAACTATGTTTATATGGCAATCTCTTTTTGTTGTGCACTAGAAGAAAACCACCCAGGGACTTAGAGATTAAACATGTTTCTCGTACATAGGCTTCCGTGTACAGCCACATGCTAAATAGGCTTTGGCTTAGTCAACTACATAGTGGAAGACCCATGCATTGGCATCTTCAGGTTAACTAGATTGGTGTAAGGGAACTTGAAACCCTACATTGGTGCCTGGATGACAAGCTAGCATTGTGTATAGGGAGGACTTCTATGGAAAGACTTTGTCACATTCTCAATCTGCCAGTACTCCATCTTGGTGAGTACTTATCCAGCGGCCACTGGTGGCATCAAGATGAGATTGTGTCATGTGGGTAAAGTGTACAACTTCTACAGAAGATAAAATTCTAAGTACTTAGCCGTGTCCCCGGTTATGGACAATTCTGAGCAACTAAGGCCTGAAGCTATGGAAGATCTCGACATTCCAATTTCTCAAAGTAAAACTTGATGGTGACAACAAGGGAATTTGAAGCACTTGGAGTTTTCCAAGAAGTTCAAAAAGATTTGACAAAGATCAAAAACTATTTTGAAAAGATAGGATAAAACTATATTGCTTTCTGCAAAAGAGCCTAAACCCCACTTAGCCAAATATGCATGTAAAAGATAGGATCCACTTATTTCTACATAGTAGTAAAACTTGCCAATACAATTCAAATGTATTGACCCTTGTGGCTACAACTTATTATGTTGCAGGTTTGTTTGATGTTAGTGAAGTGTGTTGAATAGGATTACAAGTCTACAACCAACATGATTGCCTGTGGCACTTTGAAGATGAAGGACCCCATGCTTATAGATATTCTGCTGCAATGTAATGTGATAGCCAAATGAGCTATGTAAGATGTAATGAATTATTTTATTCCTGGTTATAAAGTTGTACTATGACCTTTGTTTCTTGATATTACATCTTAACTGTGGATGCTAGCTATTGATCCAGGGACTAGCATTGTAAACACAGGGATCTCTACCTTATTAAAGGTTGGGAACCTTATACTCTCTCTCTCTTCCCCGTCAATAAACAACATTCTATAAACCAAGTTCTCAAGGGTAGAGCTAGTGGCGACAAAGTGATGTGCCTTCATGGCAGCAAGATCAAGCCTCTCAGGAGCCAAGACTGTATCATTTGGATCAACAACAATGTCCAAGGCAGTAGCAACACGCGTAGCAATAATTCCCCCATAAATGGGTCCCTTAGCAGTTAAGCGACGATCAATGAGAGAACCAAGATTGTACTTGGTTTCATTGTTGAGCGTAGCAGCTAATAAAACCAAATGATAGCTGGAAATATTACTAGTGTTCTCCCTACCAAGAGCACTAGTGGCAAGATATTAAGCGAAGTACCTGATGTCTGGAAGCTGAATGTTTCTTATCTTTCCCCGTTGAGCTCTACGGCTATCATCATTGGTTATTCCTCGGTAAAGTTCCAACAAATTAGTGGGTTGAGCTGGAATCTTCTTTGCTGACCCAGCTGTACCAAGTCCAAGAGCCCCACAAAATTTCTTCAATGTCATATGGTAAGACCTGCCATAAACTTTGAAATAAACATCTGGATGGAACACACTGTTAGTAAAGGAGAAACTCTCCACAAATGTCTTGGTGAGCATAGCATATTGCGCTCTCTCATCCTGCATAAGGCTCGTTAGTCCAGTCCTCCGAACCAAGGTCATAAAATCATTAAGAATCCCAGCAGCCCGCAAGAAAGTTTAGCAAGGAAAGATGGAGCGGTGCGCATCCCCTTCATCCCCCTCATCACCAAATCGCGGAGTAATGAGATCCTAATTATATGAGGGCCTGACACTGGTGGATGATCTTGGAAGCCTTGCCCTTCTAGGTGCATCACCCTCAAATATTTCACCAAATGTGTGGTGGTACATGACTTCCCTTTTCTGAAATTTTAGACAAGCATCAAACCAAGTGATTTCTAAGTTGATAAATGGTGAGAAACTACTATAGGAAATTCCTAGAGGGATACACATGCATCAAAATAAAGTTTCTAAGCATAGAACAGGCATGCAAGCTCAAACAACCTGATACCTATAGCAGCAAAATACTCAAGATGCAATCTACCAATCACAAATCTAATTGGACAAGTGGAGGAGGCACATACCAAGGAGAAATCCCTCCAAATCAGCACTTAAGATGGGCTGAACAAGGAGATCGAAAATCATGAGCAAGAACAACAAGAACTCGAGCTTGAGCAAGTTTTCCGGTGTTTTTCGGGAGAGAGAAAGAAGATGGCTATGAGGGGGCACCTTGAAGGGGCCCAGGTGGGCCAGACCCCCCTAGGCGCCACCCACAGGTAGGCCGTGTCTACCATTGGTGTGGTGTCCTGGGGTGGCCCCCTGGGTCACTTCAGGTGTCTTTCTACCCCTTTTTCGAGGAAAAAATTATTTTAAATTTTCTGGGATTTTTTGGGAAACTTCATTTTTGGCTAATTTTCACGGTATGAAAATTGATTTTCTCGCAGAAACAGTTTTTTCAGAAGGAGCAAAAGCAAACCAAAATCCAAACTATAGGAGCTCTAAGAAACTCTAACAAACAAACAACTAACAAAATCAAAGCTAGCAAAATAAAGGCAAAGACTAGGAAGGAGAAAAGTAAAATAAAGCAAGTATAACCATCGTGAAAACATTATTTTGTTCATTAAAAATCCTTTTGTTAATAAGGTTGATCAAGTCTTGTTACCAAAACAATCTTATATGAAACAAAAAATTTCAATCCACAAGGTGATTATGTTACCTCATACTTGATAGCAATGGTCCCAATCATAATAGTTTCAAAATTTTCTTGTGGAATGGGACAATATATTTCTCCAACCTTGATGCTCTCAATATTTCAATGGAATTCAGGCAATAGCTTTTAGCAACCTTCTTGGGGAAATATATAGTATGATCTTTGTCATTAATATTAGAAGTTACTTTTCCTTGATTGCAATTGATGACAGCACCTGCAGTATTAAGAAAAGGTCTCCCAAGAATAATAGACATATTATCATCTTCAGGGATTTCAAGCACAACAAAATCAGTTAAAACCATGCAATTATGAGCTACTTGAACAGGAAAATCCTCACATATACCAATAGGAATAGTAGTTGAATTATCAGCCATTTGCAAAGATATATCAGTTGGTATCAATTTTTCTAGCTGGAGTCTCTTATAGAGAGAAAAAGGCATAACACTAACTCCAGCTCCCAAATCACATAAAGCAGTTCTAACATAATTATTCTTACTAGAGCAAGGAATAGTTGGTATACCTAGATCACCAAGTTTCTTTGGAACCTTACCATTGAAGGAGTAATTAGCAAGCAAAGTAGAAATCTCCTCATTAGGAATCTTCCTTTTATTAGAGACAATATCCTTCATATACTTTGAATAAGGAGGCAACTTAATAGCATCAGTCAAAGGAATTTGCAAAAATACAGGTTTCATCCACGCACAAAACTTGTTGTAGTGTTCTTCCTTCTTTGACTTGTGTTTCTTACCTAGAAAAGGCATAGGTTTCTGCACACAGGGTTCTCTCTCTTTACCATGTTTATTAGCAATAAAATCTTCCCCGGTGTACCTAGTGTTCTTAGTGTGCTTCTCAGGTTCTTCCTCAACTTCCTCCTTATCAGGAGCATCATTTTTATCATTACCACTCTCGGTTTCAGCATCAGAGACATATATACTATTAGGATCTATAGCAGGTTCAAGTGGTTCCTCAACTATTCTATGTTTCTTTTTCTTCCTTTTATGAGGACTACCACTACTCTCACCTTATTGAGAATCCTGGTCAATTCTTTTAGGGTGTCCTTCAGGATATAAAGGATCTTGAGTAGCTATACCACTCCTAGTTCTAATTCCATAAGCATGTTTATCTCCTGAAGCATTAACTAGCATATCCTTTTGTACCTTAGCAAGTTGATCAATTTGAGTTTGAACCATTTGAAAGTGTTTACAAAGCATTTTAATATCATTAGAAGTTCTTTCCACAATATATTTCAAGTCCTTAATATCTCTAGAGTTTTCCAATAAATGATTCTGAACTTGTTTATTAAAATTACCTTGCTTAACAATAAAAATGTCAAGTTCCTCTAAGCATTGATCAGGAGGCTTACCATAAGGAATATCACCTTGATCAAAGTGTTGGAGAGAGTGTACCTCAATAGTAGATGAGTGGGGAATTGGCTTACATAATTCTTCTATAGGAGGTAAATTCTTCACATCTTCAGCTCTAATACCTTTCTCTCTTAAACACTTCTTAGCTTCCTTCATCACTTCATCATTTAATGCAATAACTCCCCTCTTCTTTGTTGTAATAGGCTCAGGTGTATTCAGCTCAGTTGAAGTCCAATCATCATAATTCTTTCTTATTTTAGCCATTAATTCTTCAGAATCTGTAGGAGTCCTTTTCCTGAAAACACAATCAGCAAAACTATCTAGGTAGGTCCTAGAATCATCAGTTAGTCCATTATAATAAATATCAAGAAGCTCATTTTTAGGTAATGAACATCCAGGATGTGCATGAATCAAGGCACAAAACCTTGTCCATGACTCAGACAATTTCTCTTCTTCTCCCTATTTAAAATCAAAAAGTCTCTGCAAAGCAGCATGTCTAGCACTAGGAGGAAAATATTTCTAGAAGAAAGAAGCGATCAAGCAATCAGGGCTATCAATGGAACCAGGAGGTAATCTATTAAGCCAAGCCCTAGCTTCTCCTTTTAGTGAAAAAGGGAAGATCTTAGTAACAAAGTACTTGCGCATCTTAAAATCATCAGAGAATAAAGCACTCATTATAGAAAGCTCATTCATATGGGCCACAACACTCTCATTTTCAGTCCCACTGAAAGGTTATTTCTCCACAATATCTAAATAAGACAAATCAAGAGAGAAATCATAATCTTTATCTTTAATATCTATGGGAGAAGTGGAAAACTTAGGATCAGAGGACAACTTAGGCATAATAGTACGTCTAGCAAGCAGACTCTTAATAACACTAGTACCATGTGTGTTTCGGCACTCTTCAACAAAATCATCAGTGAACTCAATGTAACCATCATTAACATCATAACTCTCGCTAGACTCAGGTGAGCTAACAGGTGTAACAGTGTCTTCACTAGGAGTTTCGGTATTTCCTAGACTAGCCATAGTAGCATCTAGAAAAGGACCTAATGAACCACTCGCATCAAGCACAATAGAAGTAACATCATGAGTATCGAAAGCAGTTTTAGACTCAGCAGTAGTAGCAGTGTGTGAAGCATGAGTATGTGGTGGTGGTGTAACAAGCTTACTTATAACAGACGGTGAATCAAGAGCAGCAGAGGTGTTTAGGACTGTACCTCTTCTTGTAGTGTATGGTAAAATAGGGAACTTTCCATCACGAGACTTCCCTAGAGTAGTAGTGAACAATAATAGATCCAAGTGAACTTACAAATAAAGTTATGCTCCCCGGCAACGGTGCCAGAAAATAGTCTCGATGACCCACAAGTATAGGGGATCGCAACAGTCTTCGCGGGTAGTATTACCCAATTTATTGATTCAACACAAGGGAAGCCAAAGAATACTTGCAAGGCTTAACAACTGAGTTGTCAATTCAGCTGCACCTGTAAATAGTTCTTGCTCACAGAAGTTTATCAGTAGCAACAATTTGGTAGTAGAAATAGCAAAGCAACAACAACAGTGAAACATGAGCAATAGTAACAGTAACAGTAAATAGTGGGATTCGAGTGCGGTAGGCATAGGGATGGATGGGTGTTGCATGGACGAGTCTAAACATGTAACTTCAAGATCTAGGGAATTGCAGATAAATAATAACAAGCATCC
This sequence comes from Avena insularis, assembly GCA_023614405.1. NCBI lineage: Eukaryota > Viridiplantae > Streptophyta > Magnoliopsida > Poales > Poaceae > Avena > Avena insularis. The sequence continues at coordinate 196,583 of JAJUPC010000512.1, read as the reverse complement.
AAGTACTAAACAATCCTAGGCATGTGCTCCATAAATAGTCATATGTGCTCGCAATGAGAACTTGCACAACATCTTTTGTCCAGCCAGCCCGTGGGAGCGGGGCCTCTAGAAAACTACTGGCAATTAAGGTGCTCCTTTTAATAGAGCACCGGAGCAAAGCATTAACACTCCGTGAACACATGTGATCCTCACACCACAGCCATCCCCTCCGGTTGTCCCAATTATTGACACTTTGGGGCCTTTGGATCCAGACAATGATATGTGTACACAACTTGTAGATAAGATCATAAACAATACTATCATAATGATTCAATAGTAAGTTCAGATCTGAGATCATGGCACTAGGGCCCTAGTGACAAGCATTAAGCACAACAAGTTGCAACAAAGTCAAATATCACTAATAGAGATACTAGGCACTATGACCTAACAATCTTATTTGATTACATGATAGAACGCATCCAACCCTACCATCCCCAAGCCTACAGCGGGGGATTACTCACTTATGGATGAGGGAAACATTGATGGTCAATGGAGATGCGTTGGTGATGATCCTCTCCAAATTCCCCGTCCTGGCAGGGTGCCAGAACGGATTTTCTGGATCTGAATCTTGGTTTCTCGTGGCAGCGGCGGAGCGGAACTCTTTCTGGAAAACTATCAAACCCCCCTTGGTTTTTAGGTCGAGAGGCAACTTATAGGTGTAGAGGGAGGCCGAGGGGGTGCCTGGGGGTGGCTGCACCCCCCTAGGCACGTCCAGAGGTGGGACCACGCCTAGCAAGGGGTGTGGGCCCCTAGGCCCCTTCTCCGTCTCGTCTTCTGGCTCCGTGGATCTTCTGGTGAAATATAATTTTTGGCATATTTTCCGGGATTTTTCCTGATATTTCATTTTCTGCACAAAAACTAGACACCAAGGTAATTCTGCTGAAAACAGCGTTAGTCCGTGTTATTTGTATCCAAATTACACAAGTTTAGAGGAGAAACAATAGCAAAAGTGTTCGATAAAGTAGATACATTTTGGACGTTTCAATCAATTTTGTGCCAAACAAAAGCAACTTGTCTGTGATACTTAGTAACTTTCTTCAGCTCCTAGACAACTTATTTGCCATGTCCTTTAGGTATTTTATCTATTCTTGTAACTCAGACAAAAGTTGCAACTTGGGGAAGGGAATTTTCTTTTGTTTCCTAGCAACTTTTTTCATATCCCATGCAACTTCTTTCTCAGAGATTGCAATTCAGACGAAAAAATTGTAACTTTTATGTTTTTCGTAGCAACTTCTCTCGGGGGCAGGGAAATTCCTCTGTTTCCTAGCAACTTCTATCACATCGCAGAAAACTTTTTTTATCAGAGACATCCTCATTTATCATAGAAAAAATTGCCTACTAACCACCCCCAAATTTTGCCATGTAAAATTCTTTCTAAGTTAAGATTATGCTCTTTGATATACTATAGGCAATTCTCACTTCTTGTTTGCAACTTGCTTCTTAGTTCAGCTAACTTTTGTGTCATAGGCAACCTTTGTTCATGACAACTTGTCTGTTGTGAATATCAATTACACATAGTTAACAGACAACTTGTTTGTATCAACATTAAAAAACTGCCTATAGAATACCCATGCAAACTATTTTAACTGAGTCAAATTATGCTTCCTTTTATCTATCCATAAGCAACTTGCATTTGATTCATGCATATAAAACCTTTGCTTATATAGTCAAACTTCAGAACGCAACTTAACACATCAGTATTTAATTTAACAGAATCATCAAGTAAATAGTAGGCAACTAATTGACAGAAGTAGACAACTTCACAATATTTGTAGGCAACTTACTTGCACAAGTAGGCAACTTCGTTTCACACATCATCATGCAACTTCGTATCATCGTAGTGCAACTTCGCAAACAGTAGATACTTACACCAATAACATAAAACTAGAATAGAGTTTGCAACATACTAATCCCAATTACAATAGATGTAACTGTCACATCCCAAGATTTTAGAGATTGGGACTAGAAAAAAATTCATTTGCATTGCATTGACATATCATTTTGCATTCATGAAAAATTTCAAATGCAAAACACCATATTCAAACCCTAAATGGAATTACTAAAGTGCTCCTACAAAAGAAATACATGGAAATATGAAATCACTATTTTGAAATAATAAAATTATTGCTAAAAAGGATCCTATGTTGATCCTCAGGTTTTTAGAAAAATTTGAAGACAAAAATCATATCATTTGGAAAAATTTATTAAGAAAATAAGAAAATGGAAAAGAACAACAAAAAAATGAATCTAAACCTACCCTAACCCACGGACCTCCCCGGCCCAGCCCACCTGAGCACCCGACTATCTACAAGGCCACAAGTTGACCAAATTGACCTGCCCGTGACGCCCGGCCCCACTTGTCATCCCCGACCTCACGACGGAATCCGTCTCCGCCACGACACCGAAGAACTGCCGTGAGATTCGCTCGATTCCATTTGATATCTTACCCCTCTCGCACGCCAGAGCCCCTTATAACTCCCCTCCTATCTCTCCCGTTCGATTTTTTTCGAATCTTGAAACCCTAGCGCCCCTGTCATTAAGCTTCGATCTCGCCACCGCTGACCTCGCCAGATCAAACTCGAAGTCGAGGTTTTCGACTACCCCGTACCCTTCCGTTCCCCTCTATCTCCTCCCCTTGATCGGCTGCATCACCCTGACCCTCTTTCCCCTCCGCAGATCGTCGCTTCCTCGCGGAATTCCACACCGGAGTTCGCCGTGTCACCACCACCTCCGTCTGCCCGGCGATGCCGTCTCTGGAAGCGGAACAAGACGCAGACCTCGCCATCGAGCTCTCCATCCTCTCCTAATCCTCGTCCGATGTTTCCCCATGCCGGAAGATCACCGGAGCACCCCCCAACCGCCGCCACCTGTGCCACTCGCCGTCGTCCACCGCCGCTAGCCACCGTCCATCGTCGGAGTTGAAGAAGGAACCGTTCCCTGCCATCGGATCGTGTCTGAACGGCCAAGATTAGATAGATCTCACAAAGGGGTATCGACCAACCAGAGCCCGCCGCGTGGCGCCATGTCAGTGCTGACCGGCTAGTCAGCGTTGACTGGGCAATAAAAGAAATATAATTGAATAAAATTTACAAAAAATGTATTAACCTTGTAAAATTCATATAAAAAGATTGGTAGATCCAAAAATAGCAAATAATATATCAATAGATTCAGAAAATTGTGTAGAATACTAATATGAGATTAGATCAAATCTTTGCAGTACATATTTACTGTAATTATTTAATTAGTTTTAATGGTCCTTTAGGTTAATAAATTCATACTAAAATATCTACTAGTCCAAAAATCGCAAATAATATACCGATGGATTCAAAATTGTGTGTAGATCATCAATATGCAATTGTTTCAGACCTTTACTGTAAGGTTTTTCCGCAATTAAATAAATCGTTTAATGGCTTATTTAGAGTAATAAAATCATAAGAAAATAATTGCCACTCAGAAATTTGCAAATGAGGTGTCCCTGGAATCACAATCCTGTGAAGATTACAGATATAATTTTAGTTTGATTTTTAGGCAAAGTAAACTATATAAATGATTTAAAATACATTAAACACTATTTAAATCATAAGAAAAGATTTACAACTCCGATTAGGGTGAATCCAATTCCTAATGGTTCGTATTAATGCCTTCTATCCAATACACCTCAGATACAAATTTAATTTGACAATTAGAACAGGCGTTACAACAGAACTATTAAAAACCCTATAATGGCAAGTAATTATTAATAACAAGTACCCCATTGAATTAATTGGTTTTTTGCATGCATCATATACTTCAGTATTGTCTAGAGAATTAAAACAACAACCTTTGTGACTTATTAAATTCTCATGCATGCATTTGTTTGATCTCTATGTGTTATTGTTTATGTTGTATGCAATTGTTTGATCGATAGATTGCGAGGGGTGCAACGTGTGTAATTGCAACGAGTGCTTGAACGACTTCAACTACAACCAAGGCAAGTAGATGCTACTTTGTTCATGATATTGTCCTACTATTTTTAATGCATTGTCGTGTATTTTGTAGATGCATGTGTAGGAAAGTATTATCGCTATGCTATGTCCTATTATGTGGTAGGGATCTCTTGTAGATGAGCCACCGTTGGTAGATGTGCTTAGCCGAGCTATGATGGACAAGGGTTGGGTTACATCACTGAAAGTTGTTTTTAAATGTGTTGGTTTGCAAAAACTAAAAACAACTTAATCAATGAATCTCCTGGGTGTGATGGGATTGATATTTTTTGGTGGTATCATTGCGGAAGGGCACCCAGGTATTAAGAGAAAATGATTGGCTTCTTTATTTGGTAGCTTAAGTGTACAACCATGTGCCAATAATGAAATGGGTGGTTGGTTAGACTCAGTAGGTTGTGGTAACTCGAACCCACGTATCCAGAGATGTAGAATTTTGGTAGGTTGGTATTGTGCGTGTCGGGTTTAGGAAGCTACTTCCTGAATGGTCCCTTCTTGGACTTCTCCCTATCATCACCCAATATGAGAGTGGTGGTACGAGCTGGGCTGGCCAAGTCACATGGGTAAAGTGTACTAACCCTTGCATGGTGTATAATCTAATAGATTAGCCATGTCCCCGGTTATGGACATCTGAGTTGCTTGATATTGAGTTCATGACTTGTTTCTCGCTCATTCTAATTTCCTAATTTCTTTAATGTTGATGGGTTAACTTAATTGGGATCCTTTTTAAAGAAAGACAAAATTATTTATGAAAGTATGACACAGGTATTTGCAAATGCAAGCTAGCCACAGCTCCACTTGCCAAATATGCATGTAGATGCTAGTTCTATTGTCTCCTTTAATAGCTCTACTTGCCATACATTCTATGTATTGACCCTTCGGGGCTTCTACATTTTATGTTGCATGTTATGTTTCCGATTATGAGTGATCGACTAGGTTGCAGTACTCCACTCAATATTTGTTCGCTTGTGGGCAATTGAAGATGGAGTCTACTATATATTTATGCTTCCGTTTGCTATTGAACTATTTGAACTAGCTTGTGTGCTAAGCTTTATTGTAATAATTACAAATTCTAGATCAATTCGTTATTTATGATGCACTGTTAAATTCTTTGGTATTCATCTGTACTACGTGTGCCAGTGAACCGATCTAGGGATTGACACTATACACATGAACTCAGCCTTATCAGCCGAGGGTGTTACAGGATGGTATCAGAGCATTGCGTTGACTGTAGGATCGTGACCTAGCAATGGATTAGGAAAACTATATGAAAATTATAAACACTATATGATTCTATCTATTCTCTTCTTACACTTCTTTCTAGTATCTTCCTATCACTTCAATTCTCATACTTTTCTCTCTTGAAATATAGAAGGAAGGCTCTCTCTAGAAATGACCTCATAATTTTGTACTTATTAGGTTCTTGTAATCCTTCATCTATCTTTTCTAATCTCATATTGTTCAAACTTGTTGATGACCACTTATGCAAGAAAGTGCAAGATTTAGAATAGTTAGATGATGTCCACCATATAGTTATGATATGATTTCTTTTAGAAATAACAATCGATCATTGCAAGAACTTGTGTGGTAGTCATTTTATTATGTTTTGGTTGTGCTATTTGATACCTTAAAGTTTCAGAATATTTTTGTGAGATTCCATAATATGTTAATGAAGGTTTTGATTAGAAATTCGTGATATTTTCGCTGCAGTTTTCTGCTGAACCTGCTGTACTGTATGATCTTTTATGTTTTTTTGGTAACTGGGAAAAATCTAAAAAATAGGTTTTGGTGCGAAATTTCCTGTACTATATGTGCAAAAATTGGCTAAAATTCCTGATTAGTTTAAGGTGCCCAGAACAATTCGTGAACACTGCTGTAGTTTTAGGACAGATTATGTCCATTGCTTTTATGATTGTAGGTTCACCCCCAAACGAATATTAGTCAATGGAAAACTATTATGTGGATGGTATGCCACTAAAATAAAACTTCTGGAACATAAACAAAACTATTTTGGCTTGAGTGTTGTTTGTGTTGATTGTGTGCTTGTGTGCTAATTGTGTGTTTCATATAGTTATGGGTAGTATTACTTCTCTAGTCTTTCTATCTATAACTCATCTATGCTATCCAAAACAAATGCCACCATTAGACCATAGAGATTGGAGTACATAACCTTTCCACTAGTGCATTATATTGGATTCACATGGATTAGATGAAATACTAGACAAAGAATGGATGGTTAAATATGAAGGTCACATAGTTTGTGCACAATAAGATTAGACACTCACAACCATAAAGGGAAGAAGAATTACATATAGATCAATACATAGCTTTGGAGATGCCAAGTTTAATTTTCTTAAGGGGGTTAGCCTCGACAGCAACACCCACACCTTGCTAGCCATTCCGAATCTCGAGACGAGATTCATCTTAAAGGGGTTAGTCTGTTACATCCCAAGATTTTAGAAATTGGGACTAAAAAAAAATTCATTTGCATTGCATTGACATGTCATTTTGCATTCATGAAAATCAAATGCAGAACACTACATTCAAACCCTAAATGGAATTACTAAGAGATAATTCCTTATTTGACACTACATTCAAATATGATTCCTTATATGACACTAAGAAATTTTTATTTCCTTATTTGATACTTGGTGTAAATTTTTATGCCCTATATGACATTCTAGTGCACTTTGAGAGCTAACTGTGTTAATTGGAATGTACAAAGACACATTTGCCCCTGGTGCATAATATGACTAAAATTGTTTTATAGAGGACAAAAGTTGTTATACTGGCAATATGTTGGGTCATGATTAATACATGAATATTAATTTGTTCCAACATGTTCATTGTACGTCTAGTTTATGGATGACTAGGTTGGATGAGTCGGTTGCTGAGCTGCTCGTCGGACGCTCCACAACCACGACTTTTTTTTTGAGGGAGCTTCACAACCACGACTTTCCTTACCGCTGCTATATATATGCCTTGTTAGAATTTGGTTCGATATGATCAAGTAGCTCGTCTGAGTATTTTCTGATTCCGACGGATCATGACGTGTAGCAGTTAAACTCCTCGGTACAACTCCGGCAAGACGCGTACGTTGAGCTACACACGCACGTACAAGCTAGTAATCAAGCAAGCTCCTTGATCGATCCGGTTGAGGTTGACAGCACATACGTATAGCCAGCTATTCTCGGCTAAATTACTTTCCTTGCTAATTAGTAGCTCACGTGCGCACACAAAGAAACACAAATCTCTGAACAAAACTAGATTACTTTCTTTAGTCCCTCTGATCCGGATGTTACTCGGTTACATAGCTGGTCCACTTATATACATGTGCTACCGTGCTGATTATAAATTACTTGTCTATATATACCTACACGAGTAAAACTATATCAGGGGCATTTTGGCCTGCCTGAAAGAAAACTAACGGAAGCATGTAAAGAAACAAAAGGTAGTGTCATTGAAGGCATCAAAATTTATACCTAGTGTCAAATAAGGAAGTTAAAGTTTTCTGGTGTCATATAAGGAATCATATTTAAGAGTAGTGTCAAATAAGGAATTCTCTCAATTACTAAAGTACTCCTACAAAAGAAATACATGGAAATATGAAATTATTATTTTGAAATAGTAAAATTATTGCTAAAAAGGAACCTATGTTGATCCTCAGATTTTTAGAAAAATTTGAAGACAAAAATCATATCATTTGGAGTTATAAAGAAAAAGTTATTAAGGAAATAAGAAAATGGAAAAGAATAAAAAGAACAACAAAAAAAACAAATCTAAACCTACCCTAACCCGCGGACCTCCCCGGACCAGCCCACCAGCGCACCCGCCTATCTACCGAGCGCGCGCCAGCAGCCCACCAGCCGTCGCGACCCCGCTGCCGCTGATGAGCCGACCCCACTTGTCATCCCCGACCTCACGACGGAATCCGTCTCCACCACGACACCGAAGAACTGCCGCGAGATTCGCTCGATTCCGTTCAATATCTCACCCCACTCGCACGCCAGATCCCCTTATAACTCCCCTCCTATCTCCCCCGTTCGATTTTTTTTCGAATCTTGAAACCCTAGCGCCCCCATCATTGAGCTTCGATCTCGCCGCCACCGACCTCGAAGTCGAGGTTTCCGACTACCCCGCACCCTTCCGTTCCCCTCTGTCTCCTCCCCTTGATCGGCTGCATCACCCTGACCCTCTTTCCCCTCCGCAGATCGTCGCTTCCTCGCGGAATTCCACACCGGAGTTCGCCGTGGCACTGCCACCTCCGTCTGCCCGGCGACGCCGTCTCTGGAAGCAGAACAAGACACAGACCCCGCCATCGAGCTCTCCATACTCTCGCGATCCTCGTCCGATGTTTCCCCACGCCGGAAGATCACCGGAGCATCCCCAACCACCGCCACATGTGCCACTCGCCGCCGTCCACCGCCACTAGCCACCGTCCATCGTCGGAGTTGAAGAAGCAACCGTTCCCTGCCATCGGATCGTGTCTGAACGGCCAAGATTAGATCGATATCGCAAAGGGGTATCGACCAACCAGGGCCCGCCGTGTGGACCCATGTCAGTGCTGACTGGCTAGTCAGCGTTGACTGGGCAATAAAAGAAATAGAATTGAATAAAATTTACAAAAAAATTATTAATCTTGTAAAATTCATATAAAAAGATTGGTAGATCCAAAAATAGCAAATAATATATCAATAGATTCAGAAAATTGTGTAGAATATTAATATGACATTAGATGAAATCTTTGCTGTACATATTTAATGTAATTATTTAATTAGTTTTAATGGTCCTTTAGGTTAATAAATTCATAGTAAAATATCTACTGGTCTAAAAATCGCAAATAATATACTGATGGATTCACAATTGTGTGTAGATCATCAATACGCAATTGTTTCAGACCTTTACTATAAGGTTTTGCTGCAATTAAATAAATGGTTTAATGGCCTATTTAGAGTAATAAAATCATAAGAAAATAATTACCACTCATAAAATTGCAAATGAGGTGTCCCTGGAATCACAATCCCGTGAAAATTACAGATCTAATTTTAGTTTCATTTTTAGGCAAAAGAAACTATATAAATGATTTAAAATACATTAAGTACTATTTAAATTATAAGAAAATATTTATAACTCCGATTAGGGTGAATCCAATTCCTGCTGGTTCGTATTAATGCCCTCTATCCAGTACACTTCAGATAGAAATTTAATTCGACAATTAGAACAGGCGTTATAACAGAACTACTAAAAACCCTACAATGGCATGTAATTATTAATAACAAGTACCCCATTGCATTAATTGGTCTCTTGCATGCATCATATACTTCAGTATTGTCTAGAGAACTAAAACAACAACCTTTGTGACTTGTTAAATTATCATGCATGCATTTGTTGCATTTGTTTGATCTCTATGTGCTATTGTTTATGTTGTATGCAATTGTTTGATCGATAGATTGCGAGGAGTGCAACGTGTATGATTGCAACGAGTGCTTGAACGACTTCAACTATAACCAAGGCAAGTAGATGCTACTTTGCTCATGATATTGTCCTACTATTTTCAATGCATTGTCGTGTATTTTGTAGATGCATGTGTAGGAAAGTATTATCGCTATGCTATGTCCTATTATGTGGTAGGGATCTCTTGTAGATGATCCACCGTTGGTAGATGTGCTTAGGCGATATATGATGGAAGAGGGCTGGGTTACATCACCGAAAGATGTTTCTAAATGTCTTGGTTTGTGAAAACTAAAAACAACTTAATCAATGAATTTCCTGGGTGTGATGGGATTGATATTTTTTGGTGGTATCATTGCGGAAAGGCACCCAGGTATCAAGAGAAAATGATTGACTTCTTTATTTGGTAGCTTACGTGTACAACCATGTGCCAATAATGAAATGGGCGATTGGTTGGACTCAGTAGGTTGTGGTAACTCGAACCCACGTATCCAGAGATGTAGAATTTTGGTAGGTTGGTACGGTGCGTGTCGGGTTTGGGGAGCTACTTCCCAAACGGTCCCTTCTTGGACTTCTCCCTATCATCACCCAATATGAGAGTGGTGGTACGAGCTGGGCTGGCTAAGTCAGATGGGTAAAGTGTACTAACCCCTGCAGGGTGTATAATCTAATAGATTAGCCGTGTCCCCGGTTATGGACATCTGAGTTGCTTGATATTGAGTTCATTGTAGGGGTTCGTGGCATGGAAAAAAAATCTACCGCATGAACACATAATCAAGATCTAATCTATGATCAAGCCAAGATCTATCTACTAGATTGGTGCAACAAGTTGATAGAGTATAACCCTCGAAGATCCAAAGCGGTTAACGAGAGCAGATTCTCGTGGGTGATGTAGTCGTTCACTTGCCGATCTCAAGATCGCGTAGACAATCCTTCTGGTGCCGCCTTCTGGCAGCGCTCCTGCAGTCGGTCACAGGTACGGTACTCAATGAAGACCTTCCTCTCCCTTGTTCCAGCAGTCAACGGAGGTTATAGCTCTCTCCTCGCGATTCCGGCAGCACGACGGCGTGTTGTCGGAAGTAGAGGGGAGATCCCACAGGGCTTCACCTAAGCCGGAGCGAGTATGGTGGAGTAGAGGGAGCCTCGGCGATCTAGGGTTTAGAGGTAGCTAGCAACTAGAGTTTATCTAGTCGGTAGCGGTTTAGAGGAGATCTAGATTATTCGCAACTAGAGAGGGGGGCGGCGGCCAACCTAGGGCTTCTTGGGCGCCTAGGGCAAGGGGGATACCTTGGGGTGCGCCCCTACCCCTCCTTATATAGGTGGGGGCGTCCAAGAGTGTTCCCAACCCAGGTGGAAATCCTCCCTAACTCAGAAACCCTCCCTAACTCGGAAACCATGTTGGGATTTGACTTTTTCAAACTGCCTTTTTGACTTTCAAATTAGAGTTTGATTTCTCTCTTCCAAGTGTCTAGCCAAGTGACCTAGGACATGATGCAACCATTACACTTTGTCATGACACATCCATGTACCCCTTCCCCTTCCGGATCGGTGAACCTTCTAGACCCTTCTGGTGAAAACACTGGAATCATTCCCGAACTCCAAAATTGGACTTTCCTTATATGAATCATATTCTACGGACCATTCCGGATCTCCTCGTGATATCCCGGATCCCGTCCGAGACTCCGAACAACATTCGGTCTCTTTACTCACATTCCATATCTACTAACAACATCGAATCCTTAAGTGTGTCTCCCTACGGTTCGTGAATTATGCAGACATGATCGAGACTTTTCTCCGATCAATAACCAATAGAGGAATCTAGAAATTCATATGGCTCCCACATATTTCTACGATTACTTCGTGATCGAATGAACCATTTACATATGATACCAATTTCCCTTTGTCTCGTGATAGTTTACTTATCCGAGGTCTGATCGTCGGTATCTCTACATAACTAGTTCAACCTCGTTACTGATAAGTACTCTTTTCTCGTTCCCGTGATATGTGATCCCTTGTGAGACAGTCACATGCTTGCAAGCTAATTGGATGACATTCCACCGAGAGGGCCCAGAGTATATCTATCCATCATATGGATGAACAAATCCCAATCTTAATCCATGTGCCTCAACACATACTTTCCGAACACTCAATGCCACCTTTATAGCCACCCAGTTACGGTGTGGTGTTTGATGTCATCAAAGCATCCTTCCGGTGATGGTGATTAGCATGATCTCATGGTCGAAGGAATTAGGTTACTATGTATCAGAAAGCTTATAACAAGTGAACTATATTAAATGACTTGATCTTTATGCTACGCTTAACTATAGGAGCATGTCCATCACATCATTCTACTAATGATATGACCCTGTTGTTAATAACATCTCTATGTTCATGATCAGGAAACCATGATCATATATTAACCAATAAGCTAGTTTAACAAGAGGCTTTACTAGGGACTCTTTTATGTTTACAAATCACACAAGTATTAATGTTTCCGGTTAATACAATTATAGCATGGTATGTAAACATTTATCATAAGCATGAAGATATGATAATAACCACTTTATTATTGCCTCTTGGGCATATCTCCAACATTTTCCCACTTGCACTAGAGCCAATAATCTAGTTTCAAACCTTTGTGCATTCAACACCTATGGATTTCCGGTGTTGTTTTTACATGATTGCTAGTGGTCAACTGATCTCCGGATCTGACACTTTCAGGTCCGTGTGTCATTGCATGTCTTTGCGTCTCTACGCATCACTCATTCTCTAATGAGATGGCTTTGTATAAATTTGGTCCTTTGGTGATACCTTTAGTTCCTTGGGGTTAAAACATGTTGAAAATATTGTCGTACAATATATCATCATAATACTATCCTGCTGTGAACCACACCTAGTTTGATAACAAACTACTTGACACAAATGCCCTCTTTTGCTACTATTATATCAGTCATATACTTAGCCTTTTGTTGTAGTATCTGTCACAATGTCTTAACTTTGGAACTCATCCAAATCCATTATGGAACTTACTTTCCATCATATTGTGCCACCCTTAGTTTAGATAGAGATAAAGTTAATTTGTACTTTGTGACAAAACTAGTATCAATGTAATACTTTTACAATGAACTAACCATCTATTTGTCACTTCTACAAAATAATATATTCTTAGTTCTTCTAAAAGATCATAAGAATATCTTTACTATCGTCCAATAATCATCTTATGAATCATTCTGGTATACGCTCATAACATTTAGAGCATAGGACATATCTGGATTTGTACACATCACATCATTATTGATAAAGTACTCTTTGTGATTTTATATATCAAGTATCAAAAATACTTGAATCTTTATTCGATCCTTCCTGTGCAACAAGAACCTTTCTTGTAGTTTCTATATTGAACTCATTCAATATCTCATCTATGTACTTCTGGCACAAGCATATTAACGTCTCAATTTATCCATATAGATATTGATGCCAAATATTCGGGTTCTGCCTAAGCCTTTCATCGAGATGAAATTCTTAACATGTGTCAATAAAAAGATAAATCATTTCCAATCAACAATATGTCTTCAACATAATGTATTAGAAACATGTCTTAGTGCCCCCACTTAATTTCTTGCAAATGCAAGCATCTTCATCGTCTCCGATGAAATTAAACTCTTTTAATAGTTTCATCATAGTGAAGATTCCAACTCCGCGATGCTTACTTCAACCATTGAAGTTTGCATATACTTTTAGCATCCTTTGAATTAACAAAACCCTTTGGACCGTGTCATGCACACGTCCTAGGTAACCATTCTATTAGAAGAACTTGCTTTGTTTATTCAACTACCACATAACAAAATTATATGTAGTGGTTGATACATTAATCCGTCTAGACTAAATATCGCTTAATGAAAGATCAGTTCTTATCATAGTCAAATCTTTGAACATTGCCGTGAACTGTTTCCCGACATGTCGATAATTTCATAGATGTGAAACATCCATGTCTATTTCTTTATAGATCCAAATACGAATGTAAGGTCTCGCACCTTTTCAGAGGGTCTTTCAAGTTCAAAGCTTGATCTCTCGTATATGGAACTATCATGGATTTTATGGCTTCAAACCATTTGACGGAGTCAGGGCCCATCATCGCTTCTTTCCATGTAGTCGGATCATTATTATCAAATAATGATTTAACTCTCAAATCTTGGTATTTGATTGGTTACCCGACCTACTTGTTTCAATTGGAACTTAGACCTCCGTGACCACAACCTTTGAGGCATGTGAGCCATGAGCATTGTTGCTGCCTCCGGAACACTTTTCAGCGCTGTGCAACTTTGCACATATATCTAAGGTTCTTTTAACCTTATCAAAGTTCTATTGTCCTCCCACATAACTTTTCACGGAAAATTCCTTTCTCAAAGAAACTTAACGTTCTAAGCGACAAACATTTTTGTCTTTGGTGTTATGGAGGAATACTCAACGATTATTCAAAATAACATACAAAGATATGTTCATCCGATTTTGGTTGCAAACATCTTTCTTATGCATAGCATACCAATGTTTAATAAAGCAACTTGGGTTTTATCCCAAACCATAACTATATATGGTGTCATTTCAACGGATTATGATGGAGCTCTTGTCAGTGGAAAAACGGTAGTCTCTAAAGCTTTAATCTTTAAAATATAATGGCAGTTTTATCAATTACACCTTTGATCTTACCATGTCAAACAAGGTTTCATTGCATATCTCGATTATTCCATACTCATACGGTGTTTCGGGAAACGCAAATCCATGGAACGATTCCTCAAATCTTAGGTGTTATGCTAAACTTTATAACTAAAATATCTTCCTTGATGATCCTATCATAAATTCTCTATTTTCTTGTTACATTGATTTTGCACTTCATCTTGAAAGTCTTTAAACTTTCCAAATGTTTCACACTTCATCCTTATTAAGTAAATATTCATGTATTCACTCAAATTTTTGGAGAAATCATATGAAGTTGAAATCTATCGCTCTTGACTACACATAATGGACTTCATACAACAATATTTACAAGTTCCAATAAGCTAGTCATCCGTTCCCTTTGGCCTATGAGCGGAGTTTTAATTATCTCTAGGAAAAATTTCTGGCGTCATTTGATAAAAAATCAAAAGACTCCAATATTCCATCCATATGGAGTTTCTTCATGTTTTCTTTCCAATATAATTTAAACGGCGATGTCACTTCCTAAGTGATCTTTCTTATCAATTGTCTTTCGACATTTTTAGCAATACTTTTATGGATGTGATTTATCCAACGATATTTGTAAATCATCCATCTTTTATGGATTACGACAATTATTTGAACAACCCTTTTGTTCTCATAATACCTGATAAAACAAATCTTGAAGGCAAGCTTTGATGTTAACGAGCAACACAACAACCCTTTATTTGTTCTCGATGAACATCATCACATATTCTTTTGCTAGTTACTTAGGCCATTGTAGTTCATGAATTGTGTTGTTTCGTATGATGATTCACACCAACAAATTCAGTATCCAATACTTAAGAACCACATTGTTTAATAAGCAAAGAATATAGCCATAACATGTATATCCTCTATATACCTAACCTGAACAATTCTAGTCTTTTCTTTTCTGCCATATATTTCTGAGATTCTCTTTCAGTATTTCCTTTTCTGTTTGAAAGAATCTATCAACATCAATAGTGGAGCCATACACATGACACATAGTCCAAAGCATGTATAGTTAAATACCAATGTCTTTGGACTTGTACTTTGAAGTAGATCACCATCATAAAATACTTGGTGTTCTTTCAAATTCCATTCTTTAGTAATCTTTTAGTGTAGTAAACATTTTATCAAATATTCACCCTTATCATGGAACTATTCATGATCAAGATACTTTTAGCTTATAACGGTGAATCACGAGTATAATGTTGCTCTCCAAAACCTTTTGGAGGATTAGGACGACAAGCGTCTCCAACCTTTTTCAAATTCTCATCAAATATGCGAACATAAACTTTGCCATATTATACTCTCTCATGTTGCGACCAAAACATCATTTCAGATATCACAATATCTTCCACACATCATGGTTTCTGAAACAACTCTTTCAGATCCTAGATAACCTTGATATTAAAACAATCTTTTGAATATCAAGAATCATGGAGACAAACATGATACTTATATACTAACATTGGAATTGTCACTCTTGATTTAATACCAATTATTAAACTTCACGGAGTAACCGGAACTTACTGAAAGTTTGCAATAGGACTTTTAAGCTTTAGATTAACACTTCAAAACAATACGATACCAGTTCGTAAAGTAACTAACCAGAATTCTATAGTTCTAATATCTCAATTATAACTAAGCGCAAGGTGGTAAACGGGTGCCAATGACTACAACAACTATGCAAATTTACTTTGATTTAGTTTATGATAAATAGTGTTCAACTTTTAATCATATTGCTATTGAACTCCCACTCAAAACAATATCCATCACATTGTTTTAGTGATCACACGGACCAAATTCACTACACCAAGTCCGATCATCACGTGACATGATATAGTTTCAAAGGCGAACAATCATCATGTTCATCATATCATCTATATGACTCATGCTTTACCTTTCGGTATTACGTGTTCCGAGACCATGTCTGTACATGCTAGGCTCGTCAAGATCAAACCTTAGCTTCTGCATGAGCAAATCTGGCTTGCTCCCATTGTATACACTCGCAGAATCTAACACACCCGATCATCACGTGGTGCTTCGAAACAACGAGCTTTGGCAACGGTGACTACTAAGGACGAACACTCTATAACTTGATATTTTTTGAGAGGGATCATCTTATAATTCTACCGTCACGAACTAAGCAATACAAGATGCATAAAAGGATTAACATCACATGCAATTCAAAATATGTGATATGATATGGCCTTTCTTCTTGTGCTTCCGATCTCCATCTTCAAGCACGAACATGATCTCCATCATCAACGGCGTGGCGTCAAGGTCAATGGCGCCGCTCCATGGTTGTCGTCCACCAGCATCAACTATTACAACTACTTTGAATAATAGACACGCAGGTCTAGACAAAATTAAAAGATAACCATATGGCTCCTGCCGGTTGCCGACTTACAATAAGGAACATTGCATACATCATATATAATCACAATCATGGTCATATCACATCACAGCACACCCATGCAAAACAAAGTTAGACGCCTCTAATTTTCTTTGCATGTTTTACGTGGTTTGGGGCTTTCAATAAGTGTCCTTCTAACTTACGAACAAGAACCACAATGTTGATGCTTGAACTATCAAGTGCCCGTTGTAAATTGAATCTTTACTATGATGGGAGATACAGACACCCGCAAAGCCACTTATGCAATACAAGTTGCATGTCGAGCGTGGAGAAAGTCTCATGAACGATGTCATGTAAGGTTAGCCCGGACCGCTTCATCCCACCATACCTCAAGATGCAAAGTACACAAGAAGCAATTGATAATAAAAGCACCACCGCCCATAATGACCATTGTGTTCTACTCGTGCAACAGATCTACATATAGACACGGCTCTGATACCACTGTAGGGGTTTGTAGCATGGAAAACAAAAAAATTCTATCGCATGAACACACAATCAAGATCTAATCTATGATCAAGCCAAGATCTATCTACTAGATCGGTGCAACAAGTTGATAGAGTACTAACCCTCGAAGATCCAAAGCGGTTAACGAGAGCAGATTCTCGTGGGTGATGTAGTCGTTCACTTGCCGATCTCAAGATCGCATAGACGATCCTTCCGGTGCCTCCTTCTGTCAGCGCTCCTGCAGTTGGTCACAGGTACGGTACTCAATGAAGACCTTCCTCTCCCTTGTTCCAGCAGGCAACGGAGGTTGTAGCTCTCTCCTCGCGATTCCGGCAGCACGACGGCGTGTTGTCGGAAGTAGAGGGGAGATCCCACAGGGCTTCACCTAAGCCGGAGCGAGTATGGTGGAGTAGAGGGAGCCCTGGCGATCTAGGGTTTAGAGGTAGCTAGCAACTAGAGTTTATCTAGTCGGTAGCGGTTTAGAGGAGATCTAGATTAGTCGCAACTAGAGAGGGGGCGGCGGCCAACCTAGGGCTTCTTGGATTCCTAGGGCAAGGGGGATACCTTGGGGTGCGCCCCTACCCCTCCTTATATAGGTGGGGGCGTCCAAGGGTGTTCCGAACCCAGATGGAAATCCTCCCTAACTCAGAAACCCTCCCTAACTCGGAAACCATATTGGGATTTGACTTTTTCAAACTTCCTTTTTGACTTTCAAATTAGAGTTTGATTTCTCTCTTCCAAGTGTCCAGCCAAGTGACCTAGGACATGATGCAACCATTACACTTTGTCATGACACATCCATGTACCCTTCCCCTTCCGGATCGGTGAACCTTCTAGACCCTTCTAGAACATTCCGGTGAAAACACTGGAATCATTCCCGAACTCCGAAATTGGACTTTCCTTATATGAATCTTATTCTATGGACCATTCCGGATCTCCTCGTGATATCCCGGATCCCATCCGAGACTCCGAACAACATTCGGTCTCTTTACTCACATTCCATATCTACTAACAACATCGAATCCTTAAGTGTGTCTCCCTACGGTTCGTGAATTATGCAGACTTGATCGAGACTCTTCTTCGATCAATAACCAATAGAGGAATCTGGAAATTCATATGGCTCCCACATATTTCTACGATTACTTCGTGATCGAATGAACCATTTACATACGATACCAATTTCCCTTTGTCTCGCGATAGTTTACTTATCCGAGGTCTGATCATCGGTATCTCTGCATACCTAGTTCAACCTCGTTACTGATAAGTACTCTTTTCTCGTTCCCGTGATATGTGATCCCTTGTGAGCCAGTCACATACTTGCAAGCTAATTGGATGACATTACACCGAGAGGGCCCAGAGTATATCTATCCGTCATATGGATGGACAAATCCCAATCTTGATCCATGTGCCTCAACACATACTTTCTGAACAGTCAATGCCACCTTTATAGCCACCCAGTTATGGTGTGGTGTTTGATGTCATCAAAGCATCCTTCCGGTGATGGCGATTAGCATGATCTCATGGTCAAAGGAATTAGGTTACTATGTATCAGAAAGCTTATAGCAAGTGAACTATATTAAATGACTTGACCTTTATGCTACACTTAACTATAGGAGTATGTCCATCACATCATTCTACTAATGATATGACCCTGTTGTTAATAACATCTCTATGTTCATGATAAGGAAACCATGATCATATATTAACCAACAAGCTAGTTTAACAAGAGGCTTTACTAGGGACTCTTTTATATTTACAAATCACACAAGTATTAATGTTTCCAGTTAATACAATTATAGCATGGTATGTAAAAATTTATCATAAGCATGCAGATATGATAATAACCACTTTATTATTGCCTCTTGGGCATATCTCCAACATTCATGACATGTTTCTCGCTCATTCTAATTTACTAATTGCTTTAATGTTGATGGGTTAACTTAATTGGGATCCTTTTTAAAGAAAGACAAAACTGTTTCTGATTATTGCCTCTTGGGCATAGCTCCACTTGCCAAATATGCATGTAGATGCTAGTTCTATTGTCTCCTTTAATAGCTCTACTTGCCATACATTCCATGTATTGACCCTTCGGGGCTGCTATGTTTTATGTTGCAGGTTATGTTTCCGATTATGAGTGATCGACTAGGTTGTGGTACTCCACTCAACATTTGTTCGCTTGTGGGAAATTGAAGATGGAGTCTACTATATATTTATGTTTCCGTTTTCTATTGAACTATTTGAGCTAGCCTGTGTGCTAAGCTTTATTGTAATAATTACAAATTCTGGATCAATTCGTTATTTATGATGCACTGTTAAATTCTTTGGTATTCATCTGTACTGTGTGTGCCAGTGAACTGATCCAGGGATTGGCACTATACACATGAACTCAGCCTTATCAGGAGAGAGTGTTACAGTAACACATGACATGAACATTTTTTTTACCTTCAATTCTGGAGTTGTCCATCACTTCCTCCCATTTTTTTTGCAAGAAGTAGCTCTGTCCAGTACGTACATGTCATAACATAGCAATAAAAATGTGAGAATTTATTAGGATAAAAATAATCATAAGTACTTTGTGTTCTGTGTAGCAAACAATGCATAGTTTTTTGGCTATATATGCTTGGGAAGTTGCTTTTTTCCTGATTGTTTTTTGATTCATTTGTTGTGCAGGCAATGGGTATCCTTGACCTCTGTGAGGTGTCGTTTGACCTCAATGAGCAGGCTAGTTTATCACCGCCTAATTACTTCACGCATCTTCTGATGGAAGAAGCTATTGACGAGACTCCAGAGTTGCGGCCGACCGATGCCCCATTTGTTGATGTACATACTGACCAAGCGATGTGAAACTGGTGGGTTTGTTGTCGGTACAAACACAACTTTGCTTGCCCAAGACGATGCAGATGATAATGAGGCTTCATCTCAGCCAATGGATCCACATATTGGAATGCGTTATGACACGCTGTAGAGTGCTAAGGAACACTACAACACATACGCTGCTAGGACTGGATTTTCAATCAAGGTCAATAGAAACAGAAGGTCAGCGCGCACCAATGAGCTTGATAAACAGCAATATGTATGCAACAAATTTAGGAAACCTAAAAAGTATGATGGCAGCGGTGAAAAGCCAGATGTATTTGGGCCAATAGCAAACTCAGATTCCTCGGATGAGGAGGACCGGCAAAATGCAGAACTTGCATCTGTTGTTGCTAGGATTGCTAAGCAGAAAGCACAACAAAAGAATCCGAAGAAGCAAAAAAGGGAGACAATGATACCAACTAATTGCAAGGCAGAGATGGTGGTGGAGCTAAAGGATGGGATATATGAGGTTATTTCTTTTATAGCGGAGCATAATCATCATCTTATCTACAATACATCGTTGAACAAGTATCTGAGGTCACACCAAGGTATACCAGCGGAGGAAAAGGATTTCGTGAAGAATTTACACAGCACAAACTTGACTGCCGGTATGTTACTAAATCTATCCCTATGTTTTTATAGCTTTACTACTTGTCCAAACACTATGAAGTTGCTAGTTGGAGTACACATAGTTGCTAGAAGAGCATATGAAGTTGCTAGTATTGTATGATTAGTTACGAGGGTTGAAGTATTTATGGTTTGAAGGAAAATGTTAATAAAGAAGTTGCTAGAAATTATATTTTAGTTTCTTGGTAGTGATAACTAGTTGCATGTTAGTGCATGAATATTTGCCTGCTTAAAGTTGTTGCATTCCCAAGTAAAATAGAGGAAGTTGCCAGAACTTGTTGTATTAGTTGCTAGGAAGTAACACTAACCATGGCATAAATCAGTATGTTAGTTGCTAGTAGCTACTGTAAAATAAAGATTCCTCACTCGGGTGCTTGCTACAAATTTTATGTTGCAGGGATAATGATGGATATAATATCAGAGTTCTATGGTTCAGAGTTGCTAGTACCGTTGACATGGGTATGCCCTGCGGGTGCCGAATGTTAGTCTACTCGGTACCATCCTGACAGATGCCCACGTAATTACCCGTTACGGATGGCGAAGACCAGGAAGGATTCGGGTGACCAAGGCCCATACGGATGCGACTTCTTGGGGAGCACGACTAGCTATAGATAGAATCTTAAAGGGACCAACCCTAAATCTATAACCGACTTGACCTACCCCGAGTCCTGGCCTCCCCATATAAAGGCCAGGAGGGCACGATGAGGAGGATCTCACCTCATACCCTAGCATACACCAAGCTAGATCCAATTTGCGCTCCCATGTAACCTTTGGTTCCTCCATCAATCAAGAACAGACAAGCAGGAGTAGGGTTTTCCCTCTGGGGGCCTGAACCTGGGTAAACCTCATGTCCCCGTGTTGCGAATCTGTTAGCCATTCCATGCTTTCCAGCGTCCCCTCTTTCTCCAAAACCCAAGTCCATAACAATAGGAATTGACAAGTCGAACCCTCGTCAATTGGCGCCGTCTGTGGGAAAAGGGATGTTGATTGTGCGATTGTGACGGCCCCATCCACCACGATCTTCGACTCTCTACTGCAGAGAACCACCTCCTCTTCGGCACCATTGAATTCACCGTCCACTCGCCCGCAACCCGCCAAGATTTCGATTCCGTGGGAGATGGAGTCGACATGATGCTTGGAAGCCTATGCTTCCAGGTAGGCAAGATCGGCACCATCCGCCTCCTAGAGCAGGTGGTACCTCCGGCAATCGCGCCTGCTTTATGGGTGCCACCAAGCGGTGTCCTGAGCGCATCATCGCTGACAAGCGATTCATATGACAGCAGCAGCTGCAAATCCGACCTCTGCGACCCTCCTACAAAGGAAGGAACCTACAAATCTGGATCTGAGAGTTGTGGGAACAATGATCTCCCCCCATCGTTACATGTGCGCGACCATCCACGATGGTCACGTTGACAATGGAGCCGAGCCAACCGCTCCCCCTCCCAATCCATAGTCTGGTAATGCCGTGAACGGAGTCAACGGCCCACCCCAGGCCAATCCCAACAGAAACGGGCCACACAAATATGCCAACGACTGCAATCGCAATCGTCAAGAGATCCATCTCAATGACGCTCAGTGGGAAAGAGTCCGGGAGGCCATGCGAGGTACGAATCCTATGCCAATGGACGCCTCTCGTGACATGCTGATGGGCTATCACTGGCTCCTCATAAAGGAGCACAATCGGCTAGTCGATCAACACAAGGATCTCGAAAAGCACAAGCTAGCGGCCGATGAATCAAGCATGAGAAGAGCTGCGCTCTCCTCCTCCAGTGAATCCTCCTCGAAAGGCTACAACGGCCACAAGCATCGCTCCCGGCTGGAGCACATGGACCCCAATGCTAGACGCGAGGCCACCAAGGCACTCGACTTTTCCTTCATTTCGATGGACTCGCAAGGCAACATGATTCCCAAAACACCGCAAGCCATGGTCTTGGAAGCCACTACATACCCGGCAGCAAACCCATCGACGGCTGGGGACCCTAGACACGCAATCCAGAAATCCGCGATTGCAGGCCTCAGGCTCGTGGGAGCTGTGTTACTCGGAGAAACGACCCCGGAGCCGAAGAAAAAGGTTGCGGTAAAATTCACCAGAAGCCGCACACCCTCATCCGACGAGGAAGAGCATGACCTGCCGCGGCATCGCCGTAGCCAACGGTGAAGGATCCGCAACTACGACGCCCGTGACGAGCTCACATAGCGCAATATTGACAAATCACGCACAAAACGTGCGTTATCCATAGAGTTCGAGGAAGAGGACACGGAGTTATGCGGTGCCAGATGCTTCAGCAGAGCCATCCGGCAATCCCGGATTCCTCGAGGCTTCAAACTCCCAAGTTCGACGGCTTGCAGGACCCTAAGATTTGGTTGGATGACCACATCTCGTCGATCAAACTGCATGGCGGAAACAGGAACACAGTGTGATACCCTGGCGCATGGCTCAATAGGATTGATAGGAAACCCATACCAACAAGTTGCAACTTCTTTTCCGGAAGCTCATTCGAAAAGAAATCTAAGGTTAAGCGTGCTTGGCCTAGAGCAATTCTAAGATGGGTGACCGACCGGGAAGTGGGTACCGGGTGCGCACGAGTGAGGACAAAGTGCGCAGAAAAGACTAGTGTTGGTCTATGGGGTTAGTCTAGAGATCCTATTGAGCTGCCACAAGTGACGACCATCGGTCCGGAGTGACCGAGGGTGTTACAAAGATCTATCAGAGCCAACCCTCGCGGTTACATGGGCGTGTGCGGGTCAGTGGCGGACATGTGGCGCATGGCGCGTGTGGCCCAGAGTGGACACGACATGGCACATGTGCCGGCACTAGACGCACAGACGTGTGCATAGAGGGGACGTTCCTGGCTTGTGGTTGATCGACGAGGACGTCGATCTTCTAAGGGTGGGTGTATGTGAGACCCTGGCGCATGGCTCAATAGGATTGATAGGAAACCCATACCAACAAGTTGCAACTTCTTTTCCGGAAGCTCATTCGAAAAGAACTCTAAGGTTAAGCGTGCTTGGCCTAGAGAAATTCTAGGATGGGTGACCGACCGGGAAGTGGGTACCGGGTGCGCATGAGTGAGGACAAAGTGTGCAGAAAAGACTAGTGTTGGTCTGTGGTGTTAGTCTAGAGATCCTATTGAGCTGCCAGAAGTGACAGCCGTCGGTCCGGAGTGACCGAGGGTGTTACACACAACCATGCAATGCCTTCAGCTATAGCTGAAGGGCGCAGTTAGGGCCTGGCTCAATAACCTTCCCTCCGAGTCGATCCGCAGTTGGGAGGAGATGCTATACAGCTTCATCCCCAACTTCAAAGGCACCTGCTAGAGGACTACCTCAATCGAAGAATTGCGTGCTTATTGCCAGTGCTCCAACGAGTCGATCCGCTCCTACGTGCAGTGCTAGTCTGTAATCAAGAACTCTGCCGAGAACATCTCGGAAGAGAGGGAAATCGACGCCTTGAACGGTGGTGTGAGGCGCCGCAAGCTCAAAGAGGATCTAGGCCGGGTCAAGCCCAAAACCATCGACCACCTGATGGACATCGCCAACCACTGGGCGGATGGCGAAGACGTCGTCAACTGTAACCATTCGGATGACGAAGATGACCTCGTCCGCAGATGCGACCATCAACGAAAGAGAATGGCGCACATCTATGATGATCACGAAGAAATCGACATGGTCGCGGCTAGCTACGCCAATCACCGCGACGATGATAACCGCAACAGCGGCTATCGGGATAGCAGGGGAAGCGCACTAGTCCTGGCAACGTCGTAATCGGGACGATGAGCCCCCCGCACTCGACAAACTGTCGGGTCCCTGCACCATCCACTTCTACATCGATAAGGAGGATGAGGAAGGCCAACCATCTACTTAAGGACTGCATGGAATTCCAAAATCTCCATGAAGGATACGCCCAGATGAGGCGCGAGGCGGTGAATCAAGGGTTCGTCCCTGCCCCAGGAGTTGTCGCATACGGTACCCCACCTCCGCCAACCGGAGCACCCGCGCAGCCTGTGGCTGTGCCGGCCCAGAACAACGTAGCAGAGCCATACCCACGATCGTTGGGGGCTATGATGATACAGAAGATATGTCCATCCAATAGGGTGCAAAAGAAGAGTACCCGCCAGGTAAACTTGGTCGTTACCTCTCCGGCTGCCATACCTGAGTACCTCAGTGGCTCAGAGTCATGCATCACCTTCGACCATTTGGATCACCCATGACAAATACCTCACCCGAGTCACTCTGCCCTGGTGCTCGAGGCCCAGATCGGATGATTCAAAGTGAGTCTCGGCTTCATGGACGGTGATAGCGGCATCAATCTGATGTTCGCCAGCACACTCACAGCTATGCGGATCCCACTATGTAGTCTGTATGCATCATACATGACCTTCCACGACATCATCCCAGGAAAAGGAGTATATCCCCTGGGCAGAATATGGATCGACATCATTTTCGGCACCCCCAAGAACTTCAGGCATGAGAAACTCGATTTCGAGGTGGTGGATTGGCCCTCGCAATACCACACCATCCTCGGCCGCGTGGCATTCGCAAGATTTATGGCAGTGCCGCACTACGCGTATCTTCTGCTGAAAATGCCCGGACCTAATGGTGTCATCACCGTCCTAGGAAGCTCCACCAAGTCCGACAGCTGTGACAGAGATTTCGACATAATCTCCAAGTAATTCAGCATGCAAGAGGAGCTTGCAAGGCTAAAGGAGTCGTCAGACAATAGTATGCCCCCAGTCACCAAGAAAAACACGCCTGATATGTCGTTTGACTCCATAGTCAACACCAAGGCGGTACAGGTCCACCCAACAGACCCCACCAAGACGGCTTTGATCGCCAACAACATGAGTTCCGCATAGGAACTCGCGCTTGTCGAATTCCTCCGTGAGCACTGGGCAATATTTGCCTGGTGTCCTGCGGACATGCCAAGAGTTTCCAGGGAATTCGCCGAGCATGCACTCAATGTTTATCCGGATGCGAGGCCGGTCAAGCAGACAATGCATCGATTGTACGAGGGTAGAGGTGAAGCAATTGACACCGAAGTCAACAGACTTCTTGACGCCAACTAGCACCTGGGTATCTAATAACCCCGTGTTGGTCCCCAAGAAGGACACGGACATCCTGTGGATGTGTGTGTGGACATTACGACGCTTAACAAGCATTGTCCAAAGGACCACTTCCCCTTGCCACAGATCGATAAAATCATCGACTCCACCGCAGGATGCGAACGACTCTCGTTTCTTGACGCCTACTCAGGCTACCACTAGATTTGACCGAAGGTCAAAGATCAAGAAAATACAGCATTCATCACACCGTTCGGGGTGTTCTGTTATAACACAATGCCTTTCGGGCTCAAGAATGCAGGCGCAACCTATCAATAGTGCATGCAATCATGCATGAAGAACCAAATCATTCGCAACATCCAAGTCTATGTCGACGAAATAGTAGTAAAGACCAAGGAAAGCCGAACACTGGTTGATGATCTCCGCGAGACATTCGAAAACCTTGATCGCTACAGGATCAAGCTGAACCAGAAAAGTGCACCTTCGGTGTCCCATCCGGGTAATTAGTCGGGTACTTCATCTCCGAAAGAGTCATCGAGGCCAACCCGAAGAAAATCAAGGCTATAGTAGCCATGGAGAAGCCGAAGAACGTCAAAGGAGTCTAGCAACTAGCTAGGCGAATCGCGGCGCTCAGTAGGTTCATCAGCCACATGGGTGAAAATGCGCTCCACTTCTACCAATTGCTCCGCAAGGCCGATAATTTCGAGTGGATGGATGAAGTCGATGAGGGATTCGAAGACCTCAAGAGCTTACTCTCTACATCCCCCGTACTGGTAATGCCAAAGGAGAAAGAGCCCATGCTGCTCTACATTGCTGCCACGCATCAAGTGGTTAGCACGACCCTTTGGTCGAACGACCCGAAGACGGAAAAACCCACGGGGTACAACGCCCAGTCTATTACCTCAGCGAGGTACTGACGCCTGCAAAGCAAAGGTATCCCCACTACCAAAAGATTGCCTAGGGCGTATTCATGACTACACGTCTACTGTGCCACTACTTCCAGGAGCATCAGATCATTCTCGTCAATGACACATCACTATCACATATCCTCAACAACCCCGAAGCTACATGGCGAGTAGCCTTATGGGGCATCGATCTATCCCCATGGGACATCATCTACGAGCGTCGCACCGCTATCAAATCATAGGTGCTTCCTGACTTCTTTGTCCACTGGATGGAGCTCCAGCTTCTGGATACTCCGGATATGTCCCAGCTCTAGACGATGCACTTCGATGGCTCCAAGCATGACGCCAGAGCGGGAGCCAGAGTAATCTTGACATCCCCTCAAGGGGACAAGATGAGATAAGTGTTGCGGATGAAATTTCGCGCATCCAACAATGAGGCTGAATACGAGGCACTCATGCACGACATGCGGATGGCCAAAATGTGCGGCGCCACACGATTGGTCATCTACGGTGACTCCAATCTCGTTGTCCAACATATGATGAACCAATGTGATTCGTTCAGCAACAACGTGATCGCGTACCACAACCTCTACAATGCACTCGTAGGCGACTTCAACGGCTGCGAACTCTGGCATGTTGGCTAGGAAAGCAATGAGGAGGCCGACATGCTCGCCAACATTGGGTCCACCTGCACCCTAGTACAGCCGGGCGTGTTCCTCGAACAGTTCTGAGAATGTTCCATCTAGTGCCAGATTCCCAAGGGCACATCCAAAGCTGCGGAACACTCGGGGGCTGCACCACCCGACAAAGCGGAGGCACCTGAAGAGCTGGAAACGGATGTCGAACTGGTCAGCCTCATGCAGGTCCTTGCAATCGATCAAACATGGACCCAACCATACCTTCGGTACCTGCTAAGAAAGCAACTACCCGAGGACCCGACTTGCGCCAGTCATATCACTTGCCGATCAAAAGCCTTCACCATCATCAACGGCGAGTTGTACAAGCACATCATTACCGGGGTACTCCAGCAATGTGTCACCAACAGTGACGGGAAGAGCATCCTCCTCGACATCCATGAAGGCATCTATAACCACCATGCAGGAAGTCGCGCCCTAGTCGTCAAGGCTCTATGAGTTGGCTTCTACTGGCCAACCGTGATGCGTGACGCCAAGTACATCATCAAAAAATGAAACGCTTGCCAAAGGTTCGCAGATAAACCACATGCACCAGGATCAGAGCTATGTCCCATCCCGTTGGCCTGGCCCTTCGCCTAGTGGGGCCTTGATATGGTTGGAAAACTGCATAAATCATCACCCGAAGGACACGTCTTCCTCCTAGTGGCAGTCGAAAAGTTCACAAAGTGGATTGAAGCCTTGCATGTCACTAACCAGATCGACACCGTTGCCATCAAGTTCTAAAGGTTCGGAGTGCCTCACAGGATCATAGATAACAATGACATGAACTTCACCTCAAAGGAGTTTCGAGACTTCTGCAAAGGACTCGACATCAACATCACGTATGCCTCCGTGGCGCATCCACAGACCAACGGGCAGGTTGAAACGGCCAACGGCCTCGTCTGCAACAGAAT
This sequence comes from Avena insularis, assembly GCA_023614405.1. Lineage (NCBI taxonomy): Eukaryota > Viridiplantae > Streptophyta > Magnoliopsida > Poales > Poaceae > Avena > Avena insularis. The sequence goes on along the minus strand of JAJUPC010000512.1, from coordinate 168,498 downwards.
CAAGAAGCGGCTGCTACGCCCACTTGAATGACTGGCAGGAGCCTGGGCAGATGAGCTACCCTCCGTCCTCTAGAGCCTGTGCACAACGCCAAACAGCTCCACTGGCTACATGCCTTTCTTCATGGTGCATGGAGCTGAAGGAATTTTACGCGCCGATGTACGCTACAAGGTCCCACGGGTCGTCGCTTACAGCGAAGCCAAATCAACGTCCGCATTCGAAGACGCCATTGACAAATTGGACGAAGCTCGCGACATCACCACGCCCCGTTCGATGATATACCAATAAAGTCTCCGCAACTACCACAGTAGACGGCTGCGCCCAAGGTCCTTCGTCGAAGGAGATCTCGTCCTACGACTCAAGCAGAAAGGGCACCTGAAGCTAGAGTCACCTTGGGAAGGGCCCTACGTGGTCACGGAAGTAATCCCAGGTGGCGCCTACCACCTCAAGGACGTCAAGTACGGAGTAGCATACTCCAACCCCTGGAACGCTGCACAACTATGACGCTTCTATCCTTAGTCGTCTTTACTTTTAATAAGGCTATTCAGCTAGGCTACTCAGCCGAAACTTGTATCCCCTACTATGCGATGAATAAAAGCTAAGTTCCTTAGCCAACACACTTTTCTCTCTTATGTACATTTACATTCGTAAAAACGCTTGGAGGTTGCGCCTTGCCCTACAACTTCGTTGTTGTGGATATACCAAATGGGTATACCTACGGCATAGTCTCATACCAGCAAGCCTGGGTGGCCCACAGTTGGTGGTTAGGCCTATGACATAACCGGGTGGCCTAGTTGCTGGTAGACAAGATGGAGGTCCAGCATGGATGAAGGAAGGCGACGTGCCATCGCCTTAGATGGAAGCCGAAGCCTTGGAGGACACGAAGACTAGTTAATATTAGTCTAGGACTCTAACCGTATCCGGCTGGGACTCTCCATGTAACCCTACATCCTGGCGTCCTTATAAGCCAGCCTACCGGAGCCTTTAGGGCACAATAACAACACGTGCATAACACTACTCGCACACAGCGAACCCCCAATCCTGTAACTCGGCGTATTGCCATTATAGTGATTTATATCAGGAGTAGGATCTCGCCACCATCGTGAGATCTGAACCTGGGTAAACTGTTTCAAGCTGACCCGGATGCTCTCCGTCTTTCCCCCATGTATCTAAACTCGCCGTTGGGATACCCCTATGGCGTACGTGTCGCAAATACCACGACAGTTGGCGTCCACCGTGGGGCAAGAGACGCTTACAACACGGATCAGGGCGGGATCCCTCGTCGTCTTTGAAGACGGCCAAATAGCATCTTCATCGGCGCACCGGCTTCGTCATCGCTCTTGAGAGCCTGCAGAGGATTTATCCTCGCCTCTCGGGCGTACGACCAAGTCGACAACGTAACGAAAATCTATGTCAACACGTTCAGCGCATGCGATAGCGATGCGATGCGGTTGATTGAATATCGACAGGTCCGGCTATAGTGCAGATTCCAAGATCCTGGTCGCTGTTGTATTCATGCTGGTGGTGATTCGTGTGACTAAATTTGGTCACGATTGGTTTCCGCATTGTTCGATGGCTTCATGCAGTGTCACTTTTGGTTTCGTGCGTAGTACTAAGCTAGGCCGGAGCGATCTGGACAAACATGTGTTGAGTATACGCTGGTGCCAAGCATCAGATCAATTGATCTGTTTGGAATTTCTAAACGGAAAAGAGCTTAACCGTCTCACACGACGGGTGAGCTAATCAATTCCTTGGAATATTCCGTGCTTAACCATTACGTATTGACATACACACGAGTAGACCATATGAAGCACATTTCAAACGTAATCAACGTTGGATAGAAGACAGACCACGAGGAGCATGTCCACGATGCCGGCACCGTGACCGACTTGGACTCTTCCGGCATCGTGACTATCAACGTGACTGTCTTCCAGCAAACAAAGACCGCTTGGATATACAGTGGATTATCCGGCTTCGTCCAGGCTAGATTCGTCTTCACCGCGAACTACCCCAACTACGCTCAAACAGCTAAGTTCCTATTTATATTAATTATTTTTATTGTTTATGATTGTCAGATTAAGATTGGTTCACTCATATCCTGAGACTTTTACCGCTTTCGTTTTGGTCATACCTTTTTTTACGATTTGTCTTGCGCTCGTGAGTATAAACTTTTTACTGGCTTGTCGTTTAAGGCCCCAGTACCATGCAAAAAACCCGCCTTCGGGCATTAGCTTAAGTTTTCTGGATACACATTTTTTATTGTTTTTATATGGATTCCGGAGTAGTGACTTCTCGGCACTTAAAGTCGGCGTTTTGGCCTTGGGTTCTGGACGATTCCATTAGGCATCATCACCCAAGGACATAGTTCTGTGCTTCCGTCTCACGAAAGGTCAAGCATAAAAACCAGAATAATGGATAAGCCAACACTTGATTAAACAAAATTTTACATAAACTGTTCAAATTAGTTGAGTTTTTTCCTCCTAAACAGTTTTATGTTGTCCATCTGCTGCATTATTTCAGCTTTAAAGCATTTGTTTAAAGGCCATGTTTGTTCCGACTTACATTTGTTTGTTGGACACAATGAAAGGAACAATTTAATACATTTGTATTTTTTATGTTTATCCTTCAGGTACATGACACTTGGACATTGTCGTGTTCCTCGGATTAAGGTGTTTTGAGCCGAATTTTCACTAGGCTTGACACCTTGGGGGTTGCGATCGCAGTTGTTGATCAAGACTTGAACCGCCTTTTAGGAAGTCGGATCTACGCTCGGGGGATTTACATCTCTAACTTAGAAGCTTTGTACCTCTTTGAGCATTAAGCCGAAACAAACCTCGGGGGCTATAGTACGTTGATCTCCAAGATATGGTGAAAGTTCTCTTTGAGCGTCAAGCCGGAAAATTCAAGTGAATTCCACCTTGACGCTCGGGGGCTACACCGATATTGAATTTTTGTGAAGTTCTCTTTGGAGCACCAAGCCGAAATAATTCCGACTTGGTGCTCGGGGGCTACACTGCACATTTTTACCAAAGCTACTTTGAGAGCACCAAGACGGTTTTCTTTTGAACCTCCGACTTGGCGCTCGGGGGCTACAATCGTTTGATGTACAATTATGCCTGTTCTTTTGAGCATCAAGTCGCCTTCGATGAAGCCGACTCAATGCTCGGGGGCTACATATGGTTATGTTAACAAAACTTTCAAGACGGTGAAAAATCCGGCTAGCGAAACCCGGGGGCTCGACATCAACTTTGCCTTCGCGGAAGTTTCCTGGGTTACACGGCTCGATGGCCTGAACGTCTATGACTTGAGAGGCTCTAAATACCTTAATTAGGAAAGCTCTTATGTCTATGACTTTGCTGGCTCTAAGTCGGCAGTTTGGTAGCCTTTACGATCGTGGTCCGGTAGCCGCGATTTTTTCCGGCTTACATATCGTCCTGCATGGATGATGATATTGAAGACATTCCTAGAGCTTGGAAGAATCTCTAAACAATTTGTTAGAATTCTCCGCCTTGGATTCGTTCATAGAAGCATACAAGAAACTCTCTGGCTAGGCTTAGTCGGATGAGAATATGATATGGGAGCTCTCCAAGATTCTTCGCGAAGCACGCCTACAAATTGGAGACGACGTGATACTTACGCTCAATGCTAGACGGAGGAACACGAGGATCTTGAAGAACTCCGGGAGCTACTGTTGTGGATATACCAAATGGGTATACCTATGGCATAGTCTCATACCAGCAAGCCCGGGTGGCCCACAGTTGGTGGTTAGGCCTATGGCATAACTGTGTGGCCCAGTTGCTGGTAGACAAGACGGAGATCCAGCATGGATGAAGGAAGGCGACGTGCCACCGCCTTAGATGGAAGCCGGAGAATTGGAGGACACGAAGACTAATTAATGTTAGTCTAGGACTCTCTAACCGTATTCGGCTGGGACTCTCCATGTAACCCTAGCTCCTGGCGTCCTTATAAGACGGCCTACGGAAGCCTTTAGGGCACAATAACAACACGTGCATAGCACTACTCGCACACAGCGAACCCCCAATCCTGTAACTCGGCGTATTACCATTATAGTGATTTATTGCAGGAGTAGGATCTCGCAACCATCGTGAGATCTAAACCTGGGTAAACTGTGTCAAACCGACATGGACGCTCTCCGTCTTCCCTCCACGTCTCTAAACTCGTCGTTGGGATACCCCTATGGCGTACGTGTCACAAATACCATGACATTCGTCACTGTCACAATAATGCATCACCTTGACTAGCTGACCACGTCAGGCTAACAAAAAGGACATGCACAAATTAACACCAACAACGCACGACGTGAAAATACATCTTTAAATTTTTTACAATGATACAAAAGCCCAATCGAAACTATACAAATTTTACATTACCCTATCCAAAACCTGTAGGACTGAACTACGCTGGAGCAAGACGTTCGTCCGCTCATCGAAGAAGTCCACGATGCTTCGGCATGATGAGTCACCGCAGCATAGTGCGGGCGCATATTCCATGCCATATCATCCGGAGGAGCGGGTGGCCCTGCCTCTATTTCTGCCAAATCAACGTCACGGTGATGCAGCCAAACAAGCGTCAGCACCGCCTTCGCACCCACCACAAGTTGTTGATGAACAAGATCTTTCATGGCATCCACGCTGCGGAACTTCCCTAACCGCAAGAAACTGGACGGAGCCGCATCCAGGGGAACATTGCAGCCCAGATAAACGCAAGCAAAGACCTCGCACATTTCAGGACCTAAAGCACTTGTTGAACACGATCCTGAATCATTGCGACCACAGTCTCCCGGTCATGCTCCATCCAAAAAAATCCTTTGGCCTCCAACTCCTATTGGGTGAGGCAATTGAGCCGAATATCAACGTGCTCCTTCTCTTCCTGCGGAAGAAGATTGACAATTACAAACAGGAGCAGCAGCTCAGAAGCCGCAGGGGTCGGGCTCAGTCGAAAAACAAAACACAAACACCCACGATGACTTACATTGGACTTGCTCGTCGATCTGCCAAAATTCTTCAAGGAGAAATTCCTCTCTCGCAACGGCCCGCTCCGTCTTGGATTTTCAAATATCTGCATGGCCACAGATGATAAGAAAATCTTTCTCCAGGCTTCGGATGTGATCACGTAGCAAAGGCAACTGCGATGCCTCGCTTGACGGTGAACGAGCAACAGCCAAGGCAGATGATGTGGTCACGGGGTCAGCATTTGAAGGTCCCTAAGAGGCGGACAAGCGACGGAGTGTAAAGACAAGGGCAATCGACAGTAGTAAAAATAAATGTGTATATTTACATCAAAATAACCACTGCATGGTAGAGTCATATTCCCCTAGTATGGGGCATTACATGTATAGTGGAAAAGGAAACTCAAAAACTACAAAGCAACTACGATGCAAGAACCCTAAGGATCAGCCGCATCCGAAGCAACTTCGGACTCCGGGCCCTTCGCCTTGGCTACCCGCTGCTGCTCCAGCGCATATGTGTCTAGAAGGTCAATGAGGCACGGGCCAACGTGCTTGCAGCGGGAGGCGAAGGGATCAAAGGCTACCTCGGTGCCATCCGCTGCCACCGGCATCTTGGAGGTGACCTGGCTTAGGTTTAGCTGCACGCCAGCCGCCATCGCCAAGCCCAGGGTAGCACCCACACCCTTATGGGTCTTCTTGTAGTCCGCAGGCGCATCAACTGCCAGGGCCTTCGCCAAGGAGTTGACATCATCGAGGACGACGCCCTTCGGGAAGATCTCCCTGTAGAAGCGGGTGAGGACCTCCTTGGCCTTGCCCAGTGTCTCGACGGTAGAGATGCAACGGTCTTCGACTGCCGCAACCACATCCACCATGGGCTCCCATGCTCCAGGACATCACGATCAAATGCGATGCTAGTGGCATCTGCAGATTGCGGCAAAGAAATTTCAGGTGAGGCGAAGGAAATGCACTAGAAAAGCTCAGGTAGAGGAAAGTATGGACTTAGCAGACAACGCTTTGGCAGCAGCCATAAGCTGTTCTGCCATCACCTTCTCCCAAGAAAACGCAGTAGCCGCAAGCTGCTCCTCGCGCTCCCGGGCCTCCTGCCTGCAACGCTCAAGGGCCTCCATGGCATCCTTCGCCTTGGTCTTCGCCTAGTTGTGCCTCTTTTCAAGTGCATTTAGCTTACGTAAATCCTCATTGTTCTCATATGCGAAAACCAAAAGGAACAAAGATCAGAAAAGGAAAACCCATCATTAGCATCCGAGGAAAACGAGCAGAAGTATACACACCTTGGAGTTGACGAAAGCTTTCCTCCAAGGTGAGGTATTGTTGCCCGAGGCGGTTGATGTCGCCGATGAAGGGCTGCAGTAAAGAAACAGCAGACCAGGTAAATAAAGGACTCAGGGGCTCGCCCGCATCAAAATGATAAAGTACTTACATGGCTAACTGAAGACTCCTAAGGAGTAGCTTGTGTCTTCTGGGTAACAACTGCACGAGTCCTCGGCTTCAAGGAGCTCAATGCGATGTCACTAGAGTTGGCCAGTATCTTCGGGGAGAAGGTTGCATGCGATGCATGCACCATATTCGACTCCACATCAACTTCTTCAGTCTCATCCTTTACGGATTAACCGGAGGAAGACCTCCTGTTGCAGCAAGAATGAACGAGTCACTCAAAACATCAAGCAAATCAAGCATAACCAAAAACATAGAAGAATCTGATACTTACGAGGGGATATCAGAGAGGTTGAAGACCAGCGTTGCTTTCTTCTTCTTGACCGGCGGTTGAGGGGCCACGGCCCAAAGGGGCACCACAGGAATGGGAGAGGTAACACCTTCATCCCTAGAGTGTCGCTCCAGGAAGACGGACACTTTCGGTGACGGTGGCGTTGCGCCATCCAAACTTTTTCTTCGGGTTTTATTGCGAGAGATTACTTTGCTATGCTCGGGGGCTTCCGTAGTTGGTGACTGCACGGGAGGGACCATGGAATCAGATTTTGCGTCCCCGCCATCTGGTGCAGCCGTCTACTTTTCAGGAAGGGGAGGCATCATGCTCTCCACCTTAAGATCCTGTGGAGCAACCAAGACGCATGTCCAAGTCAAGAACAGATGACACGAACCAATGAAAATGCACTACGTGCAAATACAAGACTTACCTGAGGAACTTCTTTCCTCGCAGTGAAGGGGGCAGTCAACGACTTCCCCGACATCTCCTCGTCGGCCCTAAACTTCATTAGGAGTCGAAGTGCCCGGTCAAGGTCGGCTAAAGACATATCCTCGTCTGACACTCTCGTCGGGTCGGTGGCGCCAGAATACAGATACATAGGGTACACCCTTACCTGGAGGGGCTACACCCGACGCTTGAGAAACGTCCGGATGATGTCGACGCCGCAGACCTCCTTGCCCCGCAACAACTCGTGTGCCTCCACTCGCTGGTACAGCTTCTCCAGCACCTTGGTCTCACCCTCCATAACATAGTTAGACCACAAACGTTTTTGGGTGACCACCTTGCTGGCGTCGAAGGGAGCTAAACCATAGTGCTGGCCGTCGAGCTTGGAGTCACAAAGGTAGAACCACTTGTTCCTCCATCCTTGGACGGATTCACAGAGGTGGAAGGTGAAGTATTGAATGGTGGGGGGATGGATATCCCGCACCCACCCTGACAAGGTTCGATCTCGTCAATGCCCATTGTTATGGACTTAGGTTTTGGAGAAGATGGGGATGCTAGAGATTGCGGAACGGTTAACAGACAAGCAACCAGGGGAGACGGGATTTACCTAGGTTCAGGCCCCTGGAGGGAAAACCCTACTCCTGCTTGTCTGCTCTTGATTCCGGCAGAACCAAAAGTTACAAGGGTGCGCAGATGTAATCTGGCATGGAGGTGTGTATGTGGTGAGGTGAGAGAGATCCTCCTCGTCGTGCCCTCCTAGCCTTTTTATAGAGATAGGCAGGTCCTGGGCATAGATCAACTCGGTTACAGGTTTAGGGTTTTCCCCCTTTGAATATTCTATCTATTCTAGTCTTGCTCTCCGAGGATCCGAAGACGTCGTGGGCTTGGGCCACCCGAAAATCTCCATGGGTCGCGTATAATCTCATGGGCCTTCCTTGGCCTGGACCAGGTATGCTAATGTCGTGTACCCGTCGGTTATAACCATGTCAGTAGCCCCCGAGTGTTCAGCCGAATCATAGATTCGGCTGAGGACTCTTCAGTCTTTCGGGTACGGATGTTTCTGTTTCATCAGGAAAAGAAATGATTTTAGTGTGTAGGGATTGTTGATGCGTGTGCCTGACTCTGCTGACGGATCTTCAGATTTGAGTCCCTCAAATCGAACCCGGAACAGATGCCGGCGTAATTCGACTCAGACCGTTGAGGTCTTACAGGAGTCAAATACCAGTAGTTTTCGAATGATGTACCCAACGCGTCCGTCGGGATTTTCATCGCGCCTGTTGGCACGGATTTTCACTAGCAGAGCACAGTCGGGTGCGTTACCAGGCCATTAGATGATATATGTAGGTCTTATATTTGCGTCGCAGACACATCATCTGAAATTTTATCACCGCGGAGGTGTTTCGGGTGGCCAAGGAGAATATTACTCACTTAGCGTTGATTGGGGCAAAGTTGCCAAAAAAATTTGCATTCTGGTCCGAAGGATCGCAGTCGAAGAATTCATAGGTTGCGCGATCAGCGCTCCCTATGGGAGTAGACCCCGAGTGTCTATTCGAGTCGTAGACTCGAGCAGAGACTTTAATTCAGCCATTGTTTGCTTCAGGTTCGTAGAACACAATTTTTCGGATGCTTAAATCAATCTTACCTATTGGAGTAGCCCCGAGTCCGTAGTGGAGTCGTAGGCTCGACGTAGGACTCGAAGAATAGATCATTTGCATAGTACCTTATTCATGCTTTGGGTGCGCGGCCAGCGCTCCTGATAGGAGTAGCCCCCGAGTAGTTGCTTGAATCATAGATTCGAGTGAGTACTTTAGCTGTTTAGCCGAAGATTTGTGACCGTTGCTAGTGTGATTTTGATGATGTCAGTGCTGACGATCAGTGACCTCAATCGTCTGCGGCGCCAGAGGTGATGTGACTGGACGAACGTTGGTCCCACTTTCTGACTTGGAGTTGACTGGTCATACGCGACGTGGCGAGAATTACGACGTCTCCTCAGTTTTCGTGCATAGTGGACGGCGTGCGAGTGACGGTTCGCTTCTGTGTTGACACGTGGACGGTTAGATCTGGTTCTGACGTTAGGGGTTCCAGATGAACGGTCCCTGTTCATCGTCTTCGTCCTTATAAATGTGGGGAAAATTGTGGTTTGTTTTCACCGCAACCACTTGCTTTCTACTGCTTCCATTTCCTTTAGCTTTTCTCGCCGCGCGCTAGAAATTCACCGATCATTCCCCTTCTCTTTCTTGCGCTCACACCGCCGCCATCGTCATGCTGCAATGGGGAAATCGAAGGTCTCCACCGTAGCAGGCGCCAGTGCTGCTGCCGGTGGCAAGAAAGGCACCGCCGCCACTCGTATCACCGATGGTGAGTGGCGGCGCTCAGAGACGTGCGAGGGCGACCTGCGCAAGTTGCGTGAGGCGGGTTTGATCCTACAGGACATAGACAGCGTCAGGGTCCCCGGCGATGAGGTAATTCCTCGTCCACCCGCAGGGTTTTGGGTGATGTTCATTGCTTTTGTTCTTCGCGGCCTGTCGCTCCCAGTCCATGATTTTCTCCGTGGACTGTTGTTTTTCTATGGCATCCAACTCCACCATCTTTCGCGCAATTCTCTTCTCCGCGGAGTGCTGGCTCGGTATCGAGCCGCACTTTTGCCTCTTTCAGAAACTCTATTCCTGCTTGTTTACCCAGGTTTAGGCCCTTGGAGGGAAAACCCTACTCCTACTTGTCTACTCTTGATTACGGCAGAATCGAAGGTTACAGGGGTGCACAGATGCAATCTGGCGTGAGGTGGGTATGAGGTAAGTTGATTCGTCCTCCTCGTTGTGCCCTCCTATCCTTTATATAAATAGGCAGGTCCCGGGCGAAGGTCGAGTCGGTTACATATTAGGGTTTGTCCCCTTCAAAATTCTATCTATTCTAGTCTTGCTCTCCAAGGATCCGAAGACGTCATGGGATTGGGCCACCTAAAAATCTCCGTAGGCGACGTATCTTGTCGTCGGCCTTCCTTGGGCTGGACCAGGTATACCAATGTCATGTACCCGTAGGGTATAACCATGTCGGTAGCCCCCGATTGTTCAGTCGAATCGTAGATTCGGCTGAGGACTCTTCAATTCTTTCGGGTGCAATTGGACTTGTTCATAAGAGAAATGATTTAGTTCGTAGGGATTGTTGATGCGTGTGCCTGACTCTCCCGACGGATTAGGGTCAGTTAACTGTCATAAGACAAAACAACACGATCTTTTTCAGACCCGAGTCCCCGGACTCGAATCTGTAATGAATGCTGGCGTAATTTGACTCAGGCCACTGAGGTCTTATAGGAGTCGAATCCCAATAATTTTTGAGTGATATACCTAACGCGTCCGTCAGGATTTTTCATCGTGTATGTTGACACGGTATTTTACTCGCAGAGCGCAGTCAGGTGCGTTACCAGGCCATCAGATGATATCTGTAGGTCTTATCCTTGCGTCGTAGACACAACATCCAAAATGTTATCACCACGGAGGTGTTTCGGGTGGCCAAGGGGAATGTTTATCACTTAGCGTTTATTTGGGCATAGTTTCTAGAAAAGATTTTGCATTTTGATCCAAATGATCTTAATTGAAAAATGCATAGGGTGCGTGACCAGCTCTCCCTATGGGAGTAGCCCCCGAGTGTCTGTTCGAGTCGTAGACTCGAGCAGAGACTATAGTTCAATTTTTAGCTTAAGGTCCGTAGGACACATTTTTTTGGATGCTTGATCAATCCTCCCAATGGGAGTAGCCACCGAGTCCTTAGTGGAGTCGTAGACTCGACGTAGGACTCGAAGATAATTGAGAGGTGCAGTTCCTTAATCATGTCTCAGGTGCGCGGCCAGCGCTCCTGATAGGAGTAGCCCCTGAGTAGTTGTTTGAATCGTAGATTCGAGTAAGTACTTGATATATCATGCAAAGATTTCCAACCGTTGTTAGACTGCTTTTGATGACATCATTGCTGACGGTCGGTGACCTCAACCATCTCCGGCGATAGAGATGACTGATATGTCGGAAAAGTATCTATAATTTTGATGTTCCATGCTTGTTTAGTATCTACTTTTCTTTGCTTTGTCTACACTTTGAGGTGCTTTTTACATGTTTTCTGGTACTAACCTATTAATAAGTTGCCACAGTGCCAGTTGCCTGTTTTCTGCTGTTTTTGGTTCCAGAAAATTTAGTAAGGAAATATTCTCGGAATTGGACGGGACAAAAGCCAAAATCAATAACTTTCTGTGGGAACAAGAAGTCCAGAGGGGAGACGGAGAAGCGGGCCAGGGCGCCCAGACCCCCCTAGGCGCGGGTGGGCCCTACCCCGCGCCTAGGCAGGGTGTGGGGCCCATGGCCGCCTCCTCGGCCTCCCTCTTCTATAAGAATCTCCCGATGCAGAAACCCTAGGCACCCGATCAATATTCCATGAAACCTTCTGTAGCCGCCGCCATCGTTGTCCCTAGATCGGGGGGATTTGAAGTTCTTCCCGACACCCTGCCGGAGGGGAGATCATCCCGGAGGCCTTCTCTCCGGTATGATGCGTGAGTAGTTCCACCTTGGACTATGGGTCCATGTAGTAGCTAGATGGTTGTATCTCCTCCTTGTGCTTTCATGTATATAACTTGTGAGCTCCGTTCATGATCAAGATCTAATCTATTTGTAATCATGCATGTTGTGTTTGCGGGGATCTGATGGATATTGAGATTATTATGTTGGTTTGATTAATGGTTTTGTCTTTATGATTCTATCATGTCTATGTTGTTTGTGATCTTGCATGCTCTCCGTTGTTAGTAGCTATCTTGTCCAAGTAGTTGCTAGTGACTCCAAGAGGGGGTATTTATGCTCGATAGTGGGTTCATGCCTCTAGTTTCCAAGGGAAGTGACAGAAATTTCTTCGATTGTAGATGTGCTATTGCTACTAGGGAGAAAACAACGGTCTCTTGTTGATGGAACATGTGGACTATTTACCTTACACACTTTGCTTAAAGCAGTTGTCTGTTGCTTGCAACTTAATACTTGAGGGGATTTGGATGATAATCTGAAGGTGGACTTCTAGTCATAGATTGATGTGGTCGCGGTCGGCATGCTACCTCTTCATCTACCATCGGGATTAGTTTTATACTTAAATAATTGTTATTTGGTTCCTGCGTTAAGCATGAACATTATATCAGGATCTTGTTTATTGCGAGACGGTTACTTGTTTAAGTCCTAGAATAATGGTTGTTCGATTTATATGAGTAATATGTTTTATGCACATGCACCTTTGATAGATGGTCTATTCTTATTGAATCTCGATAGTGGAAATACACATATTAATAACATTGAAGCTAAACGTTTGAAATTGAGCAATAACTCGACCTATATGTGGCACTGTCGTCTTGGTCACATTAGAGTGAAGCGTATGAAGAAACTCCATTCCGATGGACTTCTTGAATCACTTGATTTCGAATCACTTGAAAGATGCGAAGCATGTCTGATGGGTAAAATGACTAAGACTCCATTTTCTGGTATGATGGAGCAAGCTACGGACTTATTGGAAATCATACATACCGATGTGTGTGGTCCGATGAGTGTAGCATGGCGCGGTGGTTATCATTATGTTCTTACCTTCACGGATGACTTGAGTAGATATGGGTATATCTATTTCATGAAACGTAAGTCCGAAACTTTCGAGAAGTTTAAGGAATTTCAAAGTGAGGTAGAGAATCAACGTAACAAGAAGATTAAATTTCTACGTTCTGATCGTGGAGGTGAATATCTAAGTTACGAGTTTGGCGAGCATTTTAAGAAATACGGAGTACTTTCACAATTGACACCGCCGGGAACACCACAGCGTAATGGTGTGTCCGAACGTCGTAATCGAACTCTCTTAGATATTGTTCGTTCTATGATGTCACTTACAGATTTACCGCTAACATTTTGGGGTTATGCGTTAGAAACAGCCGCATTCACTTTAAATAGGGCACCATCTAAATCCGTTGAAACGACACCGTATGAATTATAGTTTGGGAATAAACCTAAATTGTCGTTCCTTAAAGTTTGGGGTTGCGAAGCCTATGTAAAGAAGTTACAGCCGGACAAGCTTGAACCCAAAGCGAAAAAATGCGTCTTCATAGGATACCCAAAGGAAACTATTGGGTATACCTTCTATCATAGATCCGAAGGCAAAATCTTCGTTGCCAAGAATGGATCCTTTCTAGAGAAGGAATTTCTCTCGAAAGAAGTGACTGGAAGGAAAGTAGAACTCGACGAGGTTATCGAACCTTCTCTCGAACTTGCGAGTAGCGCAGCACCGGAAGTAGTTCCTGTGGTGCCTGCACCAATAAGAGAGGAAGCTAATGATGATGATCATGAAACTTCGGTTGAAGTTGCTTTCTGAGAACCGTCTTGAGTCAACGAGAACTCGTACAACTCCTGATTGGTATGATCCCGTTATGAATGTCATGTTGGTGGACAACACCGATGACCCTGCGACATATGAGGAAGCGATGATGAGCCCAGATTCCAATAAATGCCAAGAAGCCATGAAATCCGAGATTGGATCCATGTACGAAAACCAAGTATGGACTTTGGTGGACTTACCGGATGGCCGGAAGGCTGTCAAGAACAAATGGATTTTCAAGAAGAAAACAGATGCTGATGGTAATGTTACTGTCTATAAAGCTCGACTTGTCGCAAAAGGGTTTCGACAAATTCAATGAGTTGACTACGATGAGACTTTCTCACCAGTAGCGAAGCTAAAGTCTGTGAGGATTTTTTAGCAATCGCTGCATTTTATGATTATGAGATATGGCAGATGGATGTCAAAACAGCGTTCCTCAATGGAGACATTGATGAAGAGTTGTATATGATGCAACCCAAAGGTTTTGTCGATCCTAAAGATGCTAACAAGGTATGCAAACTTCAACGGTCCATATATGGATTGAAGCAAGCATCCCGAAGTTGGAATCAACATTTTGATAAAGTAATCAAAAGTTTTGGTTTTATACAAACTTATGGAGAAGCTTGTATTTACAAGAAAGTGAGTGGGAGCTCTGTAGCATTCTTAATACTATATGTAGATGACATATTGTTGATTGGGAATGATGTATACCTTCTTAATAGTGTCAAGGAATATTTGAATAATAGTTTTTCAATGAAAGATCTTGCCGAAGCAGCTTACATATTAGGCATAAAGATTTATAGAGATAGATCGAGACGCCTAATATCATTGTCACAAAGTACATATTTGGACAAAGTTCTAAAGAGGTTTGGAATGGAAGATAGCAAGAAAGGGTTCTTGCCCATGTTGCCCAATACGACGTTGAGTAAAACTCAAAGTCCAACAACGGCAGTAGATAGAGAAAGGATGAGTAAGACTCCCTATGCCTCAGCCATAGGATCTCTAATGTATGCTATGCTATGTACTAGGCCCTACATTGCATATGCTATTAGTTTAACTAGCAGATATCAAAGTGATCCAGGAGTGGATCATTGGACAGTGGTCAAAAACATCCTTAAGTACTTGAGAAGAACTAAGGATATGGTTCTTTCTTATGGAGGTGATGAACAGCTCGTTGTTAATGGTTACACTGATGCTAGTTGGAACACCAATCCGGATGATTCTAAATCTCAAGCTGGATACGTATTTACTTTGAATGGTGCAGCAGTTAGCTGGAGGAGTGCAAAGCAAAGCATTGTGGCGAGATCTTCAACTGAATCGGAATACATAGCTGCTTCAGAGGCTTCACAAGAAGCGATATGGATGAAGGAGTTCATTACAAAGATCGGTGTGGTTCCAAGTGCGCTGGACCCAATGTCTATCTACTGTGATAACATGGGCGCCATAGCCAATGCGCAAGAACCAAGGTCACACAAGAAGCTGAAGCACATCAAGCTACGTTTTCACGCTATTCGAGAACATGTCCAAGATGGTGACATAAAGATTTGCAAAGTACACAAAGATCTGAATGTGGCGGATCCGTTGACTAAACCTCTCCAGAGGGCAAAACATGACCAACACCAAACTGCCATGGGTGTTCGGTACATTACCATGTAAATTAGATTAGTTGACTCTAGTGCAAGTGGGAGACTGTTGGAGATATGCCCTAGAGGCAATAATAAATGTAGTTATTATTATATCTTTGTGTTTATGATAAATGTTTACATTCATGCTATAACAGTATTAACAAGGAAACATTAATACTTGTGTGATTTGTAAACTAAATTAGAGTCCCTAGTAAAGCCTCTTCATAATACTAGCTTGTTGGTTAATAAATGATTGTGGTTTCCCTATCATGAACATTGAGATGTTATTAACAACAAGATCATATCGTTAGGAGAATGGTATGATGGACATACTCCTATAGATAAGCGTAGCATAAAGATCAAGTCATTTTAATAGTTCAATTGCTATATGTTTTCTGATACATAGTAACCTAATTTTTTCGACCATGAGATCATGCTTATCACCATCACCGGAAGGATGCTTTGATGACATCAAACACCACACCGTAACTGGGTGGTTATAAAGGTGGCATTGAGTGTTCGGAAAGTATGGGTTGAGACACATGGATCAAGAGTGGGATTTGTGCATCCATATGACAGATAGATATACTCTGGGCCCTCTCGGTGGAATGTCATCCAATTAGCTTGCAAGCATGTGACTAGCTCACAAGGGATCACATATCACGGGAACGAGAAAATAGTACTTATCAGTAACGAGGTTGAACTAGGTATGCAGAGATACCGACGATCAAAACCTCGGATAAGTAAACTATCGTGAGACAAGGGGAAATTGGTATCGTATGTAAGTGGTTCATTCGATCGCAAAGTAATCGTAGAAATATGTGGGAGCCATACGAATTTCCAGATTCCTCTATTGGTTATTGTTCGGAGAAGTGTCTCGATCATGTCCGCATAATTCACGAACTGTAGGGAGACACACTTAAGGATTCGATGTTGTTGAGTAGTTATGGAATGATGAGTAAGATACCGAATGTTGTTCGGAGTCTCGGATGGGATCCAGGATATCACGAGGAGATCCGGAATGGTCCGGAGAATAAGATTCATATAAGCAAAGTCCTGTTTCGGAGTTGGAGAATGATTCCGGTGTTTTCATCGGGAATGTTCTAGAAGGGTCCGGAAGGTCCGGCACTCCGGAGGGGAAGGGTACATGAATGTGTCATAACAAGTTGGAATAGTTGCATCATGTACTAGGTGTCATCGTTGAGCAAAATAAAGGAATAAATCAAATCCTAGTTTGAAAAGTCAAACGGCAAGTTTGCTTGGTGGAGGGAGAGTAGGAAACCTACTTGGGGAGGAAGTCCTCCTCCCTCCACCACCGGCCAAGGAGGCCGAGTTGGGGGAGGACTCCCTCCTCCCAACCGGCGCTCTCCCACCTATAAAAGGAGGGGCAGGGGTGCCCCTCTAGACACACCTCCACCACCCAAACCCTAGCCCTAAGCCGCCGGCGCCACCACCCCTGCTGCCGCTGCCGCCTAGGGCACCACCAACTCGCCGAGTTGGGGTGAAACCCTAACCCTAGCCACCGTCTAGACTCCTCCCTTGGTGCCTCTAAACCCTAGATCGCCAAGGCCTCTCTCATAGTCCACCATACTCGCTCCGGCTTAAGGCGAAGCCTGAGATCTCCCTCTACTTAGGTACCACGCCGTCGTCTTGGGAATCGCGAGAAGTGCTACAACCTCCATTTTCTTGGAACAAGGGAGAGGAAGGTCTTCATCGAGTACCGAATGTGTGACCGACTGCGGGAGCGCTGCCGGAACGCAGCGCCGGAAGGATCGTCTACACGATCTTGAGATCGGCAAGAGTATGACTACATCACCCACGAGAATCCGCTCTCGTTAAACACTTTGGAATCTTCGAGGGTGAGTTATTCTATCGACTCGTTGCTACAATCTAGTAGATAGATCTTGGCTTGTTTGTTTGTATGCGGTAGAAAATTTTTGTTTTCCATGCTATGAACCCCTACAACCGTTGCTAGTGTGATTTTGATGACGTCAGTGCTGACGATCAGTGACCTCAATCGTCTGCGCGCCAGAGGTGAGGTGACTGGACGAACGTTGGTCCCACTTTTTGACTTGGAGTTGACTGGTCATGCGCGACGTGGCAAGAATTATGGCGTTCCTCGGTTTTCGTGCGTAGTGGACGGCGTGCGAGTGACGGTTCGCTTCTGTGTTGACACGTGGACGGTTGGATCTGGTTCTGACGTTAGGGCTTCCAGATGAACGGTCCCTGTTTATCGTCTTCGTCCTTATAACTGTGGGGAAAAATTGTGGTTTGTTTTCACTGTAGCCACTTGCTTTCTACTGCTTCCATTTCCTTGCGCTTTTCTCGCCACGCACTGGAAATTCACGAATCATTCCCCTCCTATTTCCTGCGCTCGCACCGCTGCCGTCGTCGTGCTGCAATGGGGAAATCGAAGAAGGTCTCCACTGTAGCAGGTGCCAGTGCTGCTGCCGGTAACAAGAAAGGCACCGCCGCAACTCGTATCACCGATGGTGGGTGGCGGCGCTCGGAGACGCGCGAGCGCGACCTGCGCAAGTTGCGTGAGGCGGGTTTGATCCTGCAGGACATATACGCCGTCAGGATCCCCGGTGATGAGGTAATTCCCCGTCCACCCACAGGGTTTTGGGTGATGTTCATTGCTTTTGTTCTTCGCGGCCTGTCGCTCCCAGTCCACGATTTTCTCCGTGGACTGTTGTTTTTCTATGGCATCCAACTCCACCATATTTCACGCAATTCTCTTCTCTGCGGAGTGCTGGCTCGGTATCGAGCCGCACTTTTGCCTCTTTCGGAAACTCTATTCCATGAAGAGGCAGTCCGGCTCCGACGGAGTTTATCCGATTGGTGGCTACATCATTTCCCTTCGATCCAATTTTATTTTCTTCTCTTTTTCTATGTCTGATTCCGTCCAATACTGGCGAAAGAGGTGGTTTTATATCCGTGATTCCACAGTGGATGGGTAAGACTTTGGCCTTGCCCCTTTCAACTCCACCCAGGAGATCTTGAAAAAGAGATCCTGGAAGAATCATATCCTTGAGGGCGAGGTGGAGGAGATAGAGGAGCTCTATCGTTAGGTGGAGGCCCTCCAGGTGGTTCCGGAGAAGGATGTGAACGGTGTGGACATCATCCACACCTTCCTCAAATGTCGGGTGCAGCCACTCCAAGCTAGGGTGCACCCGATGTTCCTTTATTCTGGCCGCCACGACCCAACAAGAGTTGCGGCTGAGGAGCTCTCCAAGGGGGACCTCGACAGAGTCCTTCGGCCACTGCTGAAGTACAAGTCCGACGAGGACATTCCGGGGAAGTCGCAGACCCCTCCGTTCAGTGCTTCTCAACCGGTTCCGCAGGTGTAGATCTGGGACGTGCGCGTAGCGCTTTTTTCGAGTGTGTTTCCTTGTAATTATCTTTTCTGAAAGTTTGTCTTCATTGTGCAGGAGTTCAAGGTACCTGGCATGATGCCTCCGCTACCCGAACGGTTTCCGGATGCGCCGTACAACGAAGTCGTGGAATCCGAGTCTGAGCTTCATGGCGCATCTCCTCGAGGAGGCTGCGAAGCGAGGCGCACAGACCCGAAAGCGGGCACGGAGCTCGAGCAAATCTTCGGATGCCTCGACTCCACCAATTCCTAGGGACCCGTTGTTCCTTGTCCGCCACAGTGGAGGTGATGGTTCTTCTTCCTCTCCCATTCCGGCCGTTCCTGTGCGGGCTATAGCACCGCAGCCGCCGGCTAAGAGGAAGAAGGAAGAGAAGAAAGGCAAGAGGGCCCTGCCTGTTTTTGACTTGAGCAACATGGACTCGTAAGTGCTTTCAGATGCCTTTTGCTATTTTTCTTGTCTGTTCGGTTTTGACTGGTGCTTTTCCTTTGTAGCCGCTCCTCTAAGGGCTCTTTTAGCGATGCCACTCAGGAGGTAGTAGGGGAGTCGAAGATGACGCCTCCTCCCTCTCAGACGGTGGCCACCTTTGGGGGCGCTGCTCCGAACCCCTCTTCGCAGGAGGCTCGGGTGATCGTCTCCCAGAAGACTGCACCGGGACCTTTGGAATCTCCGTCTGAACATGTAAGTGTTGTTTCCCTTATTGTGGGGGAGCCCCCGAGCCATATTTTTGTACGATTTGCAGATCTTTGCTTCCTTTTTTTGCGTGTCTTGGGGGGAGACCCCGAGTGTTTTTCATGTGTTTGATCGCTTGCTCGTTTCTTGGGCGCAGCACCCGAGCCCTTTTCCTGACAAGTTGTTTCTTCTTGTAGCCTTTTGTGCAAGGTGCAAACCAGCTGGTCAAGCAGCACCTGGCGTTGGAGGCCATCCTGCGGCAGCTTCAAGGTACATCCTTAACTAATCCTCTACTTTTTCGTCTGCTTGCTAGCTTGTTGAGCTCACGTACGTTCTTGTTGCTTTTGCATATGAGAATAATACTGCACTCTGCGATCTTGATGCTCTCAAAAAGAGCTTTGGGCGAGCGGAGAAGAAGGCCAAGGATGCCGTTGGGGCGAAGGAGCGCCTCGAATAGGAGTTGGTTGATGCCACGGCGGCCAAGGAGCGCCTGCAGTGGGAAGCCACGGATCGCGAGGAGTAGCTCACCACCGCTGCGGCTTCGCGCGAGAAGGAGGTGGCTGAAAAACTAATGGCTGCTACCAAGGCTATCTCTGGTGAGTATTTTTTTCCTTTCTTTCGTTTTTTCGGCTGCCGCGTCCTTGTGCCTTTATTCTATTCTTACTGTACTTTTCCATTTCTCTAGATGCCGTAGGCATTGAGTTCAATCGCAGTGCCCCAGAGCACGGTAGTGCTTTGGATGATGCTGCTGCGGCGGTCGAAGACTGCTGCAGTACTGCGGTTGGCTCTCTTGCCAAAGCCAAGGAGGTCCTCGGGTGCTTCTACAAGGAGCTCGTTCCTAAGGGCGTTTCTCTTGAGGATGTCGATTCCTTGGCGGATGCGTTGTCCGCGGATGCACCTGCGGCCTACAAGCGCAAGCAAAAGGGGATCGGTGCTTCCATGGGCCTGGCCATGGCCATGGCATCCGGGGCGGAGCTGGATCTTCACCAGGTCACCTCCTAGATGCCAACGGCTCCCGACGGTTCGAACGTAGACTTTGATCTCTTCGCTGCTTGTTGTAAGCGCTATGGGCTGAAGCTTATTCACCTTCTGGCGGAGTATGCGGCGAAGCAGCAGGAGGAGGTCAAGGGCAGGCGCTCTGGCTCCGAGGCCACTCAGGATGCAGCTGCTTAGGCTTTATCGTTCTAGTTGTAGGGTAGTTGTCTTCTGCTTTTCTGTAATGTCTTGATGAACACTTCCTGTGCCACGCAGTGGATTTTTGTTGTATATAATGAGCCTTCGAGCTGTTGCTCAGTCGTGTGTTGTTTATATCCTTTCTGTTTTCCTTTAGGGATCTTCGGGTGGGGACCCTATCGATACTTCGTCTGCTCAACAGCCGCGACCATCCTTGGATGATGCGTCATAGCTTGTTTTTCTTCATGACCGCGTCCGCTGTCTTGAGAAAGAGTTACTTTCCATCCGAGGCCATGTGGACGTTTGGAAGTCGAAGGCGGAGCGAGGTACCGCCAGAGAGGAATATCTGATGGGGGAGCTGCGGCAGTTGGCCGAGCAGCTGCAGTGTAAGTTTTTTCGAGATGCTGCTTGTTTTCGGATGCGTCTGGTTTGGGGTCGTCTTACTTTGTGGTTGCTGTAGGTGCCAACCTTGTTCCAAGGGAGGAGAAGGAGCGCGTTGCAGTTCGGATCAATTGCTTGACCCAACAAGATATGGAAGTCGGTGGCTTTTTCTGGATGGATCGCGACCGTGCCACGGTTCTTGCGACTATGCGGGATCATGCTCACCAGGTGTCACGAGTTCTGCGACAGGTGAAGACTTCCCTGGCGTCGATTCTGCACGTCATGTTTCCCCTTGATGAAGCGCCATCGACTCTCTGGGGCTTGCTGGCGAAGTTTCGAGACGTGCGTCATGTCAGGGAGTTGGTGCGGCACCAGTTGGTTGTGGGAGTGAAGGCTACTCTTTCCCTCGTGCGGCTGCATCGCCCTGATGTGAATCTTGCGGCTGTTGCGGCTGGGCTGCCCCCTCGGCCAGATGGTCGCCTATGGGACATGCGCCCGCACTATGCGGCTATGAGGCAGCATGCCGAAGAAGTTGTAGATCTCTTTGAGCACCGTGCGCAGGTGATCCTTCAGAATAGGTAGCTCTTGTAAAAAGATAGATGTAAACTTTGTATGTGTTTCGACTGGGCGTGTTGCACCCTTTATTGTAAAGGTTCATTGTGTTAGCACGTGGTGCTTGGTTGTATGCATGCCCTTTTCGTTAGCCTGACGTGGTTAGCTACTCAGGTGTACATGCGTTATCCTCAGTCGATGAGGTCGTGAGGTGAGGGGGAGCCCCCGAGTGTGTTGTAGCATAAAGAAATGCGAGAAAAAGATAATTTTTCGGGCAAGACACTTAGCTTTATTCATATCGTAATGAGGAGGTACATTTTTCGGCTGAGTAGCCTTATTGGAAGTAAAAGAGGATATATAGGGGTAGAAGCGTCGCAATTGTGCGACGTTCCATGGGTTAGAGTATGTGAATCGAGACTCCATGTGTTTGAGGCGGTAGGCACCACCTGGGATGACTTCGGTGACGATGTATGGTCCTTCCCAGGGGGACTCGAGCTTTTTCGGCCGCTCTTGCTTGACTCGTAAGACGAGGTCTCCTTCGACGAAGGACCTTGGGCGCAGTCGACAGCTGTGATAGTTGTGGAGGCTCTGCTGGTAGACCGCCAAGCAAGCCGCGGCAATGTCGCGTGCCTCGTCGAGTGTGTCAACGGCATCTTCGAGTGCGGCCATCGATTCGGCTTCACTATAGGCGACGACCCGTGGGGCCTTATGGCGCACTTCTGCAGGCAAAACGGCTTCGGCTCCGTGCACCATGAAGAAAGGTGTGTAGCCAGTTGAGAAGTTTGGCGTTGTGCACAAGCTCCAGAGGTCGGAGGGTAGCTCTTCTGCCCATGCTCCCGCGAGCCACTCGAGTGGGCTCAGTAGGCGTTTCTTCATGAAGTCGCCTACGAGGCCGTTGGCCTTTTTGACCTGCCCGTTGGTTTGCGGGTGTGCCATAGAGGCATATGATATGTTGATCCCGAGGCCTTCGCAGATGTCCTGAAATTCTTTCGAGATGAAGTTCGACCCATTGTCCATGATGATGTTGTGTAGCACGCCGACCTGTAGACTATGGACTCGAAGAATTTCACGGCTGTTTTACCCTTTTGGTTAGTAACGGGCATGGCTTCGATCCACTTGGTGAACTTGTCGACTGCGACCAGGAGGTAGACGTGGCCTCCTTTCGAGGACTTGGGCAGTTTGCCGATCATGTCGAGGCCCCATTGGGAGAAGGGCCAGGCTAGGGGTATGGGACTGGTGCGTGCGGTTTGTCTGCGAACCTTTGGCACCCGTTGCACCTTCGGACGATGTCTTTGGCATCGTTCATGGCCGTTGGCCCGTAGAACCCAGCTCGTAGAGCTTTGGCAACAAGGGCACGGCCGCCCGCGTGATGGCCGCAGATGCCCTCGTGGATGTCTTGGAGGATGGTTTTGCCGTCACCGATGGTGACACATCGTTGGAGTACACCCGAAATGTTGCGCTTGTACAGCTCGCCATTGATGATGGTGAAGGCCTTGGACCGGCGAGATATGCGTCAGGCATCTGTCGGTTCATCAGGCAGTTCCCTGTTTATCAGGTACCGCAGGTACGATTGTGTCCATGTTTCCTCGATTGCCATGACCTACATCAGGTTGACCGCTGCGACCTCTATGTCGAGCTTTTTGGGTCCTTCCTGTCCTTCGGGGAGCGCAGCCCCCGAGTGTTCTGCCTCTTCGGGTGATCCCTTGGGGAATTTCCTTTTGATGGATGGTACACATATTTGTTCGAGGAACACACCGGGTGGCACCCGTGTGCAGGTGGAGCCGATGTTTGCGAGTCTATCGGCTTCTTCATTGCTTTCTCTTCCAACATGCTGGAGCTTGCAGGCGTCAAAGTCTCCTTCGAGTGAGTTGTAGAGCGTGCGATACGCGATCATGTTGGCAGCGTGTGCGTCGCACTCGTTCATCGTCTGCTGGACGACGAGGTTCGAGTCACCGTAGATGACTAGGCGTGTTGCGCCACAGATCTTGGCCATCCTCATGCCGTGGATGAGCGCCTCATATTCGGCTTCGTTGTTGGAAGCTCGAAATTTCAACTGGAGGACGTACTTCA
Source organism: Avena insularis (assembly GCA_023614405.1). Classification (NCBI taxonomy): domain Eukaryota; kingdom Viridiplantae; phylum Streptophyta; class Magnoliopsida; order Poales; family Poaceae; genus Avena; species Avena insularis. The sequence continues at coordinate 145,145 of JAJUPC010000512.1, read as the reverse complement.
TCCTGTCGCCCTACGGGGATGTCAGTATGACCCCGGCTCCTGATCCAGCCTCGAGCTTGGAGCCATCGAAGTGCATCGTCCATGACTGTGTCATATCCTGGGTGTCCGGTAGCTGTAGCTCCATCCAGTGGACGAGTAAGTCCGGTAGGACCTGAGACTTGATCGCATGGCGCTTCTCATAGACTATATCTAGAGGGGATAGCTCAATGCCCCACAGGGACACGCGTCCTGTGGCTTCCGGGTTGTTCAGGATGCTTTTCAGAGGTGCCTCGTTGACGACCATCACATGATGCTCCTGGAAGTAGTGGCTCAGCCAACGAGCCGTCATGAACACGCCATAGGCGAGTTTTTGGTAGTGAGGGTACCTCTGTTTTGTTGGCGTCAATACCTCGCTGAGGTAGTAGATTGGGCGTTGGACCCCGTGAGTGCTTACCACCTGATGCGTGGCTGCTATGTATAGTAGTAGAGGCTCGCGTTCCTTTGGCATGACCAGGACGGGCGAGGTGGAGAGCAGCCGCTTCAGATCTTCGAATGCGTCGTCCGCTTCAGGTGTCCACTCGAATTTGTCTCCTTTGCGTAGTAGCTGATAGAAAGGCAGGGCCTTCTCACCCATGCGGCTAATGAATCTGCTCAGCGCCGCGATGCGTCCAGCGAGCTGCTGGACACCCTTGAGGTTCTTCGGTTTCTCCATGGCCAGTATGGCCCGTATTTTCTTCGGGTTCACCTCAATTCCTCGCTGGGAGATGACGTAGCCAAGCAGTTGGCCAGATGGGACGCCGAAGGCACACTTTTCTGGGTTCAGCTTGATCTTGTAGTGATCAAGGTTGTCGAACGTCTCGTGGAGATCGTCGATCAATGTCTTGGCCTTCCTTGTTTTGACTACTATGTCGTCGACATAGACCTGTATGTTGCGGCCAATCTGGCTCTTCAAGCATTCCTGCATGCACCGCTGGTACGTGGCGCCTACGTTCTTCAGCCCGAAAGGCATTGTGTTATAGCAGAACACTCTGAATGGCGTGATGAATGTCGTTTTCTCCTGGTCTTCGACCTTCAGTCGAATCTGATTGTAGCCTGAGTAGGCGTCAAGGAAGGAGAGTTTCTCACATCCTACATTCGAATCGATAATCTGATCGATCCGAGGGAGAGGGAAGTGATCCTTCGGGCAGTGCTTGTTCAGCAATGTGAAGTCCATGCACATCCGCAGGATGTCCGTGTCCTTTTTAGGGACCATCATGGTGTTGTCCAGCCACTCGCTTTCCTTGATCTCCCTGATGAAATCATCGTCGAGCAGTCTGTTGACTTCGACTCCGATGGCTTCGGCACGTGGCTCGGACAATCATCGGATGGACTGTTTGACGGGCTTAGCATCAGGGAACACATTGAGTGCGTGCTCGACGAATTCCCTGGGAACTCCTGGCATGTCCGCAGGACACCAGGCGAAGATTTCCCAGCGCTCATGGAGGAATTCAACGAGCACGCTTTCCTATGCGGGGATGAGGTCGTTGGCGATCAGCGTCGTCTTGGAGGCGTCCGTCGGGTGGACCTGCACCTTCTTCGTGTTGACTGTTCAGTCGAATGACATGTCAGGTGCGTTTTGCCTCGAGACTGGGGGTGCCCTGTTGTCTGTCACCACTCGGAGCCTTGTGAGCTCCTCCTGTCTACCGAATAACTGGGAGATTCTGTTGAAATCCCTGTCGCAGTGGTCAGACCGAGTGAAGCTCCCGTGTACCATGATGACGCCCCTAGGTCCTGGCATCTTGAGTAGCAGGTACGCATAGTGTGGTACTGCCAGGAACCTTGCGAATGCCACGCGCCCGAGCATGGCGTGGTATTGTGATGGCCAATCCACCACTTCGAACTCGAGTCGCTCGCACAGCGGGATTGTGATGGCCAATCCTTCCCTGGGATGATGCCATGGAATGTTGTGTTGGATTGTTCCAGGCTGCATAGCGGGATCCGCATTGCTACTAAGGTGCTAGCGAACATCAGATTAATGCCACTGTCGCCATCCATGAAGACGCGGCTCATCTCGAATCCTCCGATCTGCGCCTCGAGCACCAGGGCAGCATGACCTGGGCGAGCGATTTGGCGGAGGTGATCCGAACGGCTTAATATGATGCAGGACTCCAAACCACTGAGGTACGGGTGGAGCGGTCACAACCAAGCTGACTTGGCGGGTGATCTTCTTTTGCACCCTGTTTGTTGGGCGCCCCTTTTGGATCATCAGTGACCCTTTTGGCATGGGGTAGCCATTTATGTTGTTGTTCTGTATGGGTGCGACCAGGTGATTCGAAGGTCCCACGGGTGGTGGCGGAGGAGCTCCATGGGCGATGTCGCCTGGTGCGGGCGCATGTCCGAACCCATTGTTCGGGACCTGCTGTCTCATCTAGGACAGGCTCTCGCTGAGTTTCTGGAACTCACGGTAGTCCTTGAGCATATGGCTGGCCTTCTTTTTTCCATCCTTCTTGTCAATGTAGAAGTGGATGGTGCATGGGCCCGACAATTTGTCGTATGCCGAGGGCTCGTCGTCGCGGCCACGACGTTGCCATGTTTGCGTTGGACGTCCTCCATCACGGAAGTTGTTTCCACGGTATCCGCCGCTACTGCGGTTGCTTTCGTTGCGGCGGTCGGTATAGCCATCTGCGACCATGTCGGGTCCGTCATGGTCATCATAGACGCGCGATCTTCATTTGCTACGGTGCTCGCGTCGGCGGCCATACTCGTCCTCATCATCCGAGTGTGCTCGGTGGATGTAGTCTTCACCATCTGCCCACCTGTTGGCGATGTCCATCAGGTGGTTGAGTGTCTTGGGCTTGACGCACCCAAGTTCTTCCTTGAAGTCCTGGCGTTTGACACCATCTTTGAAGGCGTCGATTGTTCGCTCCTCAGAGATGTGTGTCGTGGAGTTCTTGATGCTGGACCAGCGTAGTATGTACGAGCGAATGGATTCGCCTGTTCATTGGGTGCAAGCCTGCAGCTCTTCGATCGAGGCTGGCCTCTTGCTGGTACCCTTGAAGTTTTGGATGAAACTGTATGCCAGCTCCTCCTAGCTTCGGATGGATCCCGAGGATAAGCTGCTGAGCCAGATCCGGGCTGCGCCTGTCAGCTACAGTTGAAGGCATTGTAGGGCGGTGTTTTTGTTTCCGCCGTGCAGCTTGACGGACGACAGGTGGTCGCTGAGCCACGGTTTAGGGTCATGCGTGCCGTCGAACTTCGTAGTGTCCGAAGGAAGCTTGAAGTTTCTTGGCATCCGAGTCCGCCGAACAGATCTGCTGAAGCATCGAGCTCCGCAGAGTTATCCTTTGTTGTCATCCTCTTCGGATTTAGATGAGCACACGTGCTTGGCGCGTGCCTTGTCGATATTGCGCTAAGCAAGGTTGCTTCGAGCGCCGTAGTCGCGGTTGTGACGTCGTGGACTCTTGTGTCGTCGAGGTAGGTCGTGTTCCTCCTCGTCGGATGAGGGTGTGCAACGGCGGTTGAATCTGACCGCAGCTTTCTTTTTCGGCTCTGCAGGAGCTTCCTCGTGGAGCGCAGATCCAACAAGTCCGAGTCTGGCTAGTGCATAATTGTGCATGGCCCTCTTCGGGTCCCCCACCAGAGGTGGATGGGACGCAAGATATGTGGTGGATGCCATGATCGTAGCTTGCGGCGTCTTCGGGATGATGTTGTCGTTGGCGTCCATCTCCATGAAGGACGTGTTGAGGGTTCGGGTCACCTCGCGATGTGCAGCGGGATCCATGTTCTCTATGCGAGAGCAATGCTTATTGGCACTGTTGTCGTGCGAGCTGGAGCCGTCAACGGCAGAGAGCGCAGCTCGCCGCATGCTAGACTCCGAGGCCACTTGCTTGCGTTTGTCGAGTACCTCTTGCATCCTCACTTGCTTTTTATGCTCTTCGCTAAGGAGCAGGTGGTATACCATCAGTAGGTCCCGTGAGGCACCCACAGGCAGGATATTGTTGCCTGCCACAGCTTCGCGTGCTTGGTTCCATCCTTCCTCGCTGAGGTGGATTACTCGACTGGCATCAGGGTCGTCCTCGTTGGGCGGGGCGATGGTTGTCTCCTGTTTTCGCTGTTTCTACCCTGCGGGTTGGGTGGCGGTACGTGAGCACCCAAACCTGGTGGTTGTTGCTCATTTTCGCTTTGGATGACCACGGAGCATTGGTAGCATCCGCGGACGATCGCTGCTGCCGCAGCTTTCGGATCCGGAACCGTAGGTCCCTTCATCCGACGGGGGATCGCACAGATCTGAGTTGTAGCTGCTACTGTCGTATGACTCATCTGTCGATGTTGTCATGCGTAGCATGTTGGGATGCGGGCCCACGAGGCGGGCCTGATCGATGGCAGAGGCACCCTCTCTAGGAGGCGGAGAGTGTCGGTCTGTCCCACCTAGAAGCAGAAGCTTCCGAATAGGATCTCGAGCCCGTCGCCTACGGGCTCGAAGTCCTTCAGGGTGGCTGGCGAGTGGGCGGTGAAGTAAAAAGCACTGAAGAGGAGATGGCTCTCCGTCAGCAAGGAATTGTAGATCACTTTGGTCAGGTCCGTCACGATCGCACAATCAGCGCCCCTGATTCCCACAGACGGCTCCAATTGACGAGGTTTATTCTCGTCAATGCTCATTGGTATGAGCTTGGGTTTTGGAGAAGATGGGGTCTTTGGAGATCATGAGCAGTTAACAGACAAAGCAACTGGGGACACGAGATTTTCCAGTTCAGGCCCCGAAGGAAAACCCTACTCACCTTATGCGCTCTTGATTACGGCGGAACCGAAAGTTACAAGGGTGAGCAGATGTAATCTAGCGTGGAGGTGTGTATGCGGTGAGGTGAGAGAGATCCTCTTCTTCGTTCCCTCCTAGCCTTTATATAGAGATAGGCAGGTCCCGAGCATAGATTGAGTCGGTTACAGGTTTGGGTTTTCCCCCTTTGAATATTCTATCTGTTCTATTCTTGCTCTCCAAGGATCCGAAGACGTCGTGGGCTTGGGCCACCTGAAAATCTCCATGGGCCGCGTATAATCTCATGGGACTTCCTTGGGCTGGACCAGGTATGCTAATGTCGTGTACCCGTAGGGTATAACCATGTCAGTACTTGGTGCAGGCGTCAATCTCGTTCCAAGGGAAGAGAAGGGGCGTGTTGCAGTTCAGATGAACTATCTAACTCAGCAGAACTTGGAGGCTGGCGGCTTCTTCTGGATGGACCACGATCGAGCCGTCGTTCTTGTGACGATGCAAGATCGCACGCATCAGGTTTCTCGGGTGCTGAGGCAGGCGAGGATTTCCTGGGCGTCCATTTGGGCTGTCATGTTTCCCCTGGATGAGGCGCCTTCCAGCCTATGGGGTCTACTGGCAAAGTTTCAGGATGTGGGCTATGTCAAGGAATTGGTGCGGTGTCAGCTAGTCGCTGGGGTAAAGGCTGCTATTTCACTTGTTTGGCTGCATCGCCGTGATGTAGATCTCGCGGCGGTGGCGACTGGGCCACCTCTTCGACCTGATGGTAGTCTCTTGTATATGTGCTCGCATTATGCGGCTGTTAGGCAGTATGCACAAGAGATCGTGGATCTTTTCGAGCAACGGGCGAGTGTGATTCTTCAGAACAGGCAGACCCTGTAAAGAAATAGACTGATGTAAAATTTGTATATATTCAAATGGGCTTGTTGTGCCCTGTGTAAAGTTTATTTGTATTAGCACGTTGTTCTTTGTTATGTGCATGTCCTTTTCGTTAGTCCTGACGTGGTCAGCTACTCAGGTTATATGTATTATTCTCAGTCGACGAGGTCGTGAGGTGAGGCACAGCCGCCGAGCGTGTTATAGAAAAAATTAATACAAGGTGAAAGAAAACTTCGGGCGAGGAACTTAGCTTTTATTCATATCATAACGAGGAGGTACACTATTCGGCTGAGTAGCCTTGGCTAAGTAGCCTTATTGAAAGTAAAGAGGTAGCTAGGGGTAGAAGCATCGCAGTTGTGCGACGTTCCATGGGTTGGAGTATTCGACTCCTGACTTGACGTCCATGAGACGGTAGGCGCCACCTGGGATGACTTCGGTGATGATGTAGGGTCCTTCCCAGGGTGACTCGAGCTTCTTCGGCCGCTCTTGCTTGAGTCGTAGGACGAGGTCTCCTTCAACGAAGGACCTTGGGCGCAGCCGACGGCTGTGGTAGTTGCGGAGGCTCTGTTGGTAGACTGCTGAGCGAGGCACGGCGATGTCGCGTGCTTCATCGAGTGTATCGACGGCGTCTTCGAGTGCGGCCGATGATTCGGCTTCGCTATAGGCAATGACCCACGGGGCCTTGTGGCGTACTTCTGCAGGTAGTACGGCTTTGGCTCTGTGCACCATGAAGAAGGGCGTGTAGCCAGTTGAACTGTTCGGCGTTGTATGCATGCTCCAAAGTACGGAGGGTAGCTCCTCCACCCAAGCTCCCACGAGCCTTTTGAGTGGGCATAGCAGGCGTTTCTTGATGTCGTTGCCTATGAGGCCGTTGGCCTTTTCGACCTGTCCATTGGTCTACGGGTGCGCCACGGAGGCGTATGATATGTTGATGCTGAGGCTCTCGAAGAAGTCCTGGAATTCCTTCGAGATGAAGTTTGAGCCGTTGTCCGTGATGATGCTGTGGGGCACACCGAACCTGTACACTATGGACTCGAAGAACTTGACGGCAGTTTGGCCGCTTTGGTTGTTACGGGCATGGCCTCGATCCACTTGGTAAACTTGGCAACTCCGACCAAGAGGTAGACATGGCTTCCTTTCGATGATTTGGGCAGTTTGCCGATCATGTCTCGGCCCCATTGGGCGAAGGGCCAGGCCAATGGTATGGGCCTTAGATCCAATCCTGCTGTCTGTGGCTTGTCCGTGTACCTCTAGCAGGCATTGCACCTTTGGACGAGGTCCTTGGCATCATTCATGGTTGTTGGCCAATAAAATCCAGCTCGCAGAGCTTTGGCGACTAGGGCGCGGCTTCCTGCATGATGTCCGCGGATGCCCTCGTGGATGTCTTGAAGGATGGTTTTGCCGTCCCTGATGGTGACGCACCGTTGGAGTACACCCAAAATGCTGCGCTTGTACAGCTCGCCATTGATGTTGGTGAAGGCCTTAGACCGGCGAGATATGCGCTAGGCATCTGTCGGGTCATCGGGCAGCTCTTTGTTTATCAAGTACCAAAGGTATGGCTGTGTCCATGTTTCTTCAATCGACATGACCTATACCAGGCTGACTAGCTCGGCCTCGGTGTCGAGCTTTTCGGGTCCTTCATGTCCTTCGGGTGGCGCAGCCCCCGAGTTCTCTGCTTCTTCGGGTGATCCCTTAGGGAATTTCCTTTTGATAGAGGGTACACAGATTTGTTCGAGGAACACACCTGGTGGCACTCGTGCGTGGGTGGAGCCGATGTTGGCGAGTCTATCAGCTTTCTCGTTGCTTTCCCTTCCAACGTGCCAAAGCTCACAGCCATCAAAGTCTCCATCGAGTGAGTTGTAGAGCACGCGGTACGCGATCGTGTTGGCTGTGAGCGTCGCACTCGTTCATCGTCTGTGGGATGACAAGGTTCGAGTCACCGTAAATGACTAGGTGCATTGAATCACAGATCTTGGCCATCCTCATGCCGTGGATGAGGGCCTCGTATTCGGCTTCGTTGTTGGAGGCGCGAAATTTCATCCGAAGGACGTATTTCACCTTATCGCCTTGAGGGGATGTAAGTATGACGCCAGCTCCTGCTCCGGCCTCGCGCTTGGAGCCGTCGAAGTGCATCGTCCACGACTATGTCATGTTCGGAGTGTCTGGCAGCTGGAGCTCCATCCAGTGTACGAGGAAGTCAGGGAGGACCTAAGATTTGATGGCCTTGCGCCGCTCATAGACTATGTCTAGAGGGGATAGCTCGATGCCCCACAGGGCTACGCATCCCGTGGCTTCGGTGTTGTTCAGGATGTTGGACAGTGGCGCCTCATTAACGACCATTATTTGATGCTCCTGGAAGTAGTGGCTCAGCCGACGAGCCATCATGAATACGCTGTAGGCGAGCTTCTGGTAGTGAGGGTACCTCTGCTTTGTTGGTGTCAGGACCTCGCTGAGGTAGTAGATTGGGCGTTGTACCCCGTGGGTCTTGCCATCTTCGGTTCGTTCGACCACGAGTATGGTGCTGACCACTTGATGTGTGGTTGCGATGTATAGCAGCAGAGGCTTGCGCTCCTTTGGCGTGACCAGGACAGGTGAGGTGGAGAGCAGCCGCTTGAGCTCTTCGGATGCATCTCCGCGTCCATCGGTTATCTCTCAACCGAGCCCTTTACTTATGCACTTTACATTGTGATAGCCATCATGCTTGAAGTATTTATATCTTTCTATCAACTTGTTGCTTGTATTCCTTAGCATAGGTTGTTGGTGCACTTAGGTAAACTTAGTGGCTAGGTTTTGTGCTCAATAAATTAAATGTTAGTTTTATTCCGCATTTACTTGAGCCTAAACCGTAATATTTTTAAAAGCCTATTCACCCCCTGTAGGCGACTTACTTTGTACTTTCACCTATCTTTAAGGATATACCTATAGATCCTGAATCTTTTACACCATATCCTTATTCACCAAGACATGAACCTATATATGATCGTATTGTGGATATCAGGTATGCAGTACCACAGGGTTCAGAGGATGGTTCTGATTCAGAACTTCCTATTGAGAATTCTGATGGTTGGAGAATGGGATCATATGAAGGATCTCATGAACACCAGATGTCCATAGATGGTTCTGATAGAAATGTTGGACAATCTAGCTGGATGGGTGCAAGAATTAACCTTAGTAACAGTAGTAGAAATGCCATGTCCATAGATAATCAGGATGAAGAAGAAGATCCTGAGGAGAGAGTGTTTGAATCATCAACATCTTCTCAAAACCCAGGGAATATACATTATCCGGTGTTTAACTCTCTTGCCCAAAGGAGCACCTGGGAATCAGCAGGATCTGTGTATTCTATTGACAACTCAAGGAATGAAGCTCAGGAGATGCAAGTGGGAGATAATGTTGAATATGTTTCTGAAGACTTTTTAGCTGAGCTGGAGGGAGTTAATACGCTCAGGTTGAGTAATGACTCAAGTCCTGACACTTCAGATACTGAGTATGTTCCTTTTCGAAGGCCATTTGTTCCACAAACTGTGCGACGAACATCACGTCATCACGGTTGGACATCAGGCATGTATGATGAGCGTAGTTACTACTAGAAGAGGCGACTATTTAGAAGTATCGGGTACCGTGTATTGTAATCCGAGAAAATAAGGAAGTTAGATAAATGAGGTAGTGTTGTGATTATACCTATATGGTATATGTTGTAATGACTTTGTATTATTATGATATTGTAATGTATAATATGTGAACTGCATATTTGGATTTTATTTGGATTTTCATTGTGTGACTGGTTCTGTGCGTAAAGTCGAGCTCAGAACACATGTGCATGATGTAATTATGAATATTCGCTTTATGTGCAGGACTAGGGGGTCATGGATACGGGTGTAGAGACCGAATCTGAACAACAGCGGCTGGAACGTGAGGCCAAGGAGAAGGCCGATGCAGATGCAGCAAATCAGGGAACGTTACCACCACCACCACCAATGAGGCCGTTAATGGAGCAGAACTTTATGCAGTGTATGCAAATGATACAAGATACCCAGAACAAGTTCATGGAGGAGTTGCTGGGATGAGCAAATCAGAGGGCACCTGAAGGTGGAGGAGTGAGTCTTTCTGACTTCCAGAATGCAAGGCCATTACCTTTTGCATCAGCCCCTGAACCAATGGATGCAGAAGATTGGCTAGCAGATACAGAAGGAAAGTTGAAAACTGTAGGTTCCAATGATGAGGAGAAATTGAGGTATGCAACTCATCTTCTGACTGGACCTACAACATCATGGTGGGAGAATCAGTTAGCCATGCAACAGCCAGGAAGGGAGTACACTTGGGAAGAGTTTAAACAGAGATTCCTTTAATATCATGTTCTAGAGAGTGTTATGGAGTTGAAGCGGAAAGAATATGAGGAGCTGCAGTAGGGATATACTAGTGTTATGAAGTATATTTGGGAGTTTAGTCAACTGTCTCGATATGCGGAGGAAGAAGTTAATACGGAGGAAAAGAGGAAGAAGCGTTTCCTGCGACTGCGAGGATTAAATCCATTTGTGAGGAATGCAGTTGAGGTTGACTAATAAGCAAACTTATCAGCAGTTGTTGGATGCAGCTATTACTTTCGAAGATGACTACAAAAATGTCCAAGAGGATAGAAGGAAGAGAGCTAAGAAGGAAACCAAGAGGATACAAGCAAGTAAGCCCAAGCCCAATCTAGAATTCAAACCAAGGAATAGACCATATAACAGTAACAATTCTAATCGGAGTGCAAATCCAAACATAAAGAATATTATATGCCATAATTGCAAACTCCGAGGGCATATGAGCAGGGATTGCCCAAAACCAGTAATTGTGTGCCATGCTTATGGACAGAGAGGTCACATTAAGCCAAATTGTCCAAGCAAACCACAAGGAAGTTGGCCGGTTAGAGATGGAAGGCAAGTTAGTGGAGGCTATGGGCAGCCCAATAAAGGAGGGAGTAATGTCAAAAACAACAATGGCAAGAGGAACAGACCTACAGGGAAGTTGAATTGTGCAACCCTAGAAGAGGTGGATAACTCAGAGCATGCAGTGATAGGTACGCTCAATATCCTTACCAATCCCAGCAAAGTTCTATTTGATACTGGTGCAACTACTTCATTCATTTTTGAAGAATTCTGTGATAAGTTCGGGATTAGAAGGGCAATGTTAGAAAACCCTATGACCGTAGTTACGGCAGGGGGAAATGTGATTGTACGCCATATTAAACAATATCAGGTTATCTTGATCTGTGGTTGTACATACTTTGCAGACCTTTACGTGATTCCTTTGAAGGGAATTACAGTAGTGTTGGGGATGGACTGGATGATGGAACATGGGGCTCAAATAAATTGTGAGGAGAAAACTGTCTCAATAAAAACTCCAAGTGGAGCAAGAATAGTGTATCAAGCAGATAAGCATATCCATATCATGGTGGATCTTCAGTTGAACTCAATGAAAGAGGTCAAATTGGAAGATATTCCTATAGTAAATGAGTTTCAAGATGTTTTTCCAGCAGAGCTACCTGGGATGCCACCAGATCGGGAAATAGAATTCACTATTGGCCTAATTCCAGGTACAACACCAATAGCTCAAGCACCTTATAATATGGGACCAAAAGAATTAAAATAACTCAAAGAGCAAATTGATGAGTTAGCCAGAAAAGGGTTTATTCAGGAAAGTGTATCCCCATGGGGAACACCAGTGATCTTTGTGGATAAAAGGGATGGTGGTAGAAGGATGTGTGGAGACTACAGAAATCTGAACAATGTTACCATAAAGAATAAGTATCCTTTACAAAGGATTCAAGATTTGTTTCATCAAGTGAAAGGAGATGGAGTATTTTCTAAGATCGATCTAAGATCTGGATACCATCAGATAAAAATTAAACCCAAGGATGTTCCAAATACAACATTTGTCTCAAGATATGGACACCATGAGTATCTGGTAGTACCATTTGGTTTGACCAATGCACCAGCAATATTCATGAATCTGATGAACAAAATCTTCATGCCATATTTGGATAAGTTCGTCATAGTATTTATTGATGATATTCTAATATATTCCAAGGATAAGGAAGAGCATGCTGATCATTTGAGAATAGCATTGCAGACTCTAAGAGAACATAAACTTTATGCTAAGTTCAGTAAGTGTGAGTTTTGGCTAGATGAGGTAGAATTCCTCGTCCATGTGATTAGTAAAGATGGAATAGCTGTAAATCCATCCAAAGTTCAATCAGTACTAGAGTGGACTGCACCAACCAATGTGAAACAAATTCAAGGTTTCTTGGGGATGGCTGGTTATTATCGGAGATTCATTGAAGGTGGACCAATGAACAAATTGTTAAGAAAGAATACACCATTCAATTGGGATGAGAAGTGTGAAGCAAGTTTTCAGGAGTTGAAGACTAGGTTAACCACAGCTCCAATCTTTGCAGTTCCATAAATAGGGAAAGACTTTATAGTATACTGTGATGCATCTAAAGAAGGTCTAGGTTGTGTGTTAATGCAAGATCGAAAAGTGATTGCTTATGGTTCAAGAAAGCTGAAACCACATGAAGTCAACTATCCAACTCATGATTTAGAGTTAGCAGCAGTAGTCTTTGCACTGAAAGGATGGAGGCACTTTCTTTATGGATCCAGATGTGAGTTATACACTGACCATAAAAGTCTCAAATATTTCTTCACCCAAAAGGAATTGAATATGAGACAGAACCGTTGGTTGGAACTAATCAAAGATTATGATTTAACAATCAACTATACTCCGGGAAAAGCAAATGTTGTAGCAGATGCTTTAAGTCGTAAAAGTGCAGATATTCAGCCTAGCAATCGGGAGCTACCAAAAGAGTTACAAATGGACTTGGAAAGATTAGAGCTTCAATTCATTAGAACAGAGGTTCTTGCAGGATTAGCTACTATGCAGGTAGTTACAGAGCAGGACAGTGATCTTAAGCACGAAATTTTTAGACATCAAGCAAAAGATCCTTTCATTGCTCTGAGGAAATTCGGAGGATATCTCAAGGGCAAACATCAGTTTTTCGCCTGGGAGATTATGAGTATTTGTTGTTTCAAGACTGTCTTTGTGTTCCAGATGTGACTGAGATTCGTGATGTCATACTCAGAGAAGCACATGAAACACCATATTCTATACATCCAGGAAGTACTAAGATGTATATGGATTTGAAAGAACTATTCTGGTGGAATAACATGAAAAGGGACATTGCTAAATATGTATCTGAATGCCATACTTGCCAAAGGGTGAAGGCTAAACATCAAAGTCCAGCAGGACCATTGCAACCTTTGGAAATTCCCGAATGGAAGTGGGAGGAAATAGGTATGGATTTCATCACAGTATTGCCCATGACACCTAAACGGAAGGATATGATATGCGTGATTGTGGATAGACTCACTAAAAGTGCACATTTTATTCCGGTAAATCAGAAGGATAATGCCGAGAAGTTAGTAGAAGTTTACATCAAACAGATAGTAAGTAAGCACGAAGTGCCCAAAAATATTGTTACTGATAGGGGATCAATGTTTACTTCAGCATTTTGGAAGCAATTACATGAAGCACTTGGTTCAAAGTTAGATTTTAGCACATCTTATCATCCAGAGACATGGGGTCAAACAGAAAGAACAAATCAAATACTAGAAGACATGTTAAGGGCTTGTGCATTAGATTTTGGATGTACATGGGAAGATCATCTCCCATTGGCAAAATTTTCCTACAATAATAGCTATCAAAGTAGTCTGAAAGCAGCTCCATATCAGGTTCTGTACGGAAGGAAATGTAGATCACCAATATGTTGGTATGAGCCTGGAAGCAGCAAAGAATTTGCGCTAGACTATATCAAGGAAAAGCAAGATATCATTGATAAGATCAAGGATAGACTGAAAATAGCTCAAAGTAGGCAGAAAAATTATGCTGATCAAAGTCGAAGATCATGGCATCCAGAAGTAGGAGACATGGTATATTTGAAAGTAAGTCCAATGAAAGGGGTTAAAAGGTTCGGAGTTAAAGGAAAATTGAGTCCAAGATATATCGGGCCATTCAAGATAGTAAGTCAGAATAGGACTATAGCTTATGCTTTAGAGTTACCCTCAATATTAGCTCAAGTTCATAATGTTTTCCATGTGTCACAACTCCGTAAATGTTTGAAAGTTCCGGATGATGCAATCACACACCGAGATATAGAATTACAAGCAGACTTGACCTATAATGAAAAACCCTATAAAATTTTGGAAGAAAATTGGAAAAGGTTGAGAAACAGGGCAATCAAGTACTGCAAGGTACAGTGGGAACATCACCCCGAAAGGGAAGCCACTTGGGAGAAACAAGAGGATTTAAGAAAAGCCTATCCAGAACTATTCAGGTACACTTCAACAAACTTCGGGATGAAGTTTAATTTAAGGGGGGAAGTCTGTAACATCCCATCATTTAGGAACCAACGAAGGGTATATTTAGGAACCTGTGAAATTGCATGCATTCATCTGTAAAAATGTGGGTAAATTTTTCGCCAAATAAAAAACCTAAAGTGATCTCTTTAAGATTAGGAATAGTCTTGAAGAATGATCTTTATAAACTTTGATATGATATTTGTGGATTAGTGTGTTTTGGGAAAGTAAATTTGAATTTAAACTTGAGTGTTGGATTTATAATTTAAAAGGATTTAGAATTATGTTTGAGTAATTTGATTTAGTCAAGAATTGATAATTAGTAACTCAAACTTTAAATAAATAACATAATCAAGAAAAAGAGTATTCATACCATATCTTTATTCAATAAATGAGTTACAAAATGTAACTTATGAAAATGATTAAGAATCTTTACAATAGTAAATGAAATAAAAGAATAACCTTTATATATTGAGTAATATTACAATCTTTATTACAAAAGGATAAATAAAGATTACAAAATAATAAGATAAATATTACAAGGGACTATTCTATAAAGAAAAATAAAACCTAATCTAAGTCTTGAATCTTCAAGTCTGGTACCTGCAAAACAAAGCACACACTAAAAGAAAGAAAGTCAAGGATCAAAATATGTTACTCTCAGTGTTGACAGTGAGTTGCACTGTTCAAACTTTACATCACTGAGTAAACTTTAAGGGGCAAGTTTCACCAAAATGAAAGAACTAAATCTTTCATAATTTTAAGCCATAAGTCAAATAACTCCAAACAACAAGAAGGGGCAAGTTTCACCAGACAGGTAAAAGTAATCAGATAAAAGGTAACTTTTATTCCCTGAACATATCCACAAGGTGCAGCAGGCACACAAGCAACACACACACCTAAATGCATGGTGTGTGCTATCAGCACAGCAACAACAGCCCATACAAACAAAACTGCTCAGCACAACCATGGGAAGCAACCCCAACACCATTTCCTTGTTCATACACATCAAGCACAGCAGCCAAACCAAACCAAACCAAACCAGATCACACCAACCACAACCTTGATCATCTCACCAAGATGGTGACATAAGGAGGGGGTAGATCAGGTGGATAGCAAGAACAAGGTCAAGCCAACAGGACTAGGAGGTGGATAGCAATCTCAAGGACAAGTCCAAGAGCTAGAAGTAGTAGGAGTAGCATCAGGAGAAGCACTAGATCAAGCTAGCCACACAACCAGCAGCATCAAGCCAAAAGATCAACAAGTTGCAACCCCAACAACTCCACTGTTGTGGTTAGTAATAAAAGACCATCACATGATTTATCTGTCTAAGCTAGACAAGCATTCATGAGTTGTCTCATACTCAAATTCTCAGAAAACACCCAAGTGGGGTGAGTCCATCATTGAAGTTTTTCAAACACCAAAAGCAATCAGAAAACTATATAGATCCAACTAGGATCTCAGAACAACCTCATTGATCCTAGCTATCGGGCTATATCTTAAATTTCAAGAATGAATATAGCTAAGATCTGAACTTCTAGGCACACCTCTTAAACAGGATTAGCACCTTAGAATTTCTACATCTTATGGATCTATATAACTGAATAAGCCTACAAATCATTTTTTCACAACTTTGACTCAGGATTCAGTAGCTGGTATCACTACCAGAACAGATCGATGAGGAACAACAAGATAAGGACCTAGTCCCTAAACCTCAGACCAACATCATAGGCTATAGGGTTCAAGGAAAGAAGTTTCCACTTATCTCTGATATCAAGCTAATCTTAAGCTTAAACAAAATCAAGCCAAGTAATAGAACCTAGTCTTGTGTGCCATATTAGGATGGTGTCACAAGAATATCTTCTAAACCAAGCAGGTGAAACAACTAGCTTTCACAGATAAACTTATAGACAACTACAAATCATTTTCCTAATACTAATCACAGGAATCATTTCCAGGAATATACATAACATCACTGTAAGAGACAAGTTAATCTCAAACTGTATATGAATCCATAAGCCAACATTTATAGATACAGTGATTTCATCACTCAAAAATCACTGTCAATAACTAATTAATGACAGTGGTGAGCTCTCAAATCAGTAGAAGCTCCAAGTAATGATTCTACAGTAACATTACCATCTGAACCATATCAAATTTACCACTGAATCAATCTGGTAATCCACTAGCCTCACCAAAGCCAACCATAAGCAATAATCCACAGCAAATAACCACTCATCATGCTTAGGGATCATCAATACATGATCCAAATCATCAGATATATAATCAACAGAGGGATATGAACCCTAATCAGAACAAAAAACCCTAATTAGGATATGAACCTAATCAGGATATGACCACTAGCCAGGAGTAGCCACTACAAACACATAGCACAGGGTGGCATAGCACAGAGGACACGAGGGGAAGAAAAGATAACTTACTGAAGGTTGTCGCTGTGGGCGAGAAAAGGAAGCAGAGGATGTCGACGAGCACGGCGGCACGGGGAGCACCCCAAAGGGGTGCTGTGACCCACACCACGCTGAGGCGGCAACCACAGCCACACCTGAAGGTGAGGAACACCACCACAGCACATGGGAGCAACGGTGGCGACATCACCACCCCAAACCCTAGGGTTCAGGACGGAGCCGGTCTGGCCACATGAGGGCCCCAGGTCCAAATCGAGTTGGACAGGAAGGTGGAGAAGGGTCAACAACCACCCTATACATCACGGAGGTGGCTGGGGAGGTCCACGGCGGCGTGAATCACTGGCGGAGGCATCGCCGACCACGGGGTCAGGGGAGGAGAAGAAGAGAGATGAGAACGAGAAAGTGACAGAAAGAGTGTGGGCCGGTTGGTCCAAGACCCCTTCGAGGAATCATTTGGTTTTGCCCAATTGGGCCAAAACGGTCCAATAAACCTAACACAGTCAGTCCAATCACTTAAAGCAAGTTTTAATAATTAAGAAGAGACCAAAATGCCCCTGAATTTAAATAAATTCTAGAAAATCAAATAAAAATCAAAAAAATTATAAAAAAATATTTTTGGATTCACAATAATCCAAGCTATCTAAATCAATTAAGAAATAAAATTTTAGGCATATAATTTTTATCAAGAATTTTATAATATATATATTCCTTATGGAATTTTATAAAATTAACGAAAGATGATAAAAATAAATAAAAATTACTTTTATAATATACCAATATTGTAGTATTTTAGAAAAATACTAAACAAATAATTTATATATTTTTGTCAATGATAATTCTTAAAAGAATTATTAAATAAGTAAAATTCAAATAAAATGAAAGAAAATAAAAATACAACATTCAATAAATACTAATAATTAATATTTATAAATTCTTTAATTATGAAAAGAGTTTTTATAATTTAAAATAATAGGGGAGAATACACAAAAAATAAATAATGCATGACATTACTTTGCATAATCATTTTGCTTCTTTAAATATTGTCCTTACCGGGCAATAATGATGTTTTGTAGACATAGAAACTCAAGGTCTAGTGCAAGCATCCGACTTCACTACCTTGCAATCACAAGGCAAGTTCATCACTTGCTCATGTCCTTTGAAGAGTCTTTATCAAGTATTTGCAAATTGTATGTTATCATCTCTATTCCAAAAAAAGAAGATATTATTTTCTCAAAATAAATAAATCTTAGATATCGTCCTAAGTGATGATATGCTGGAGCAATAGAACTTAGGTTTCTATGTGCAATAATGATGAATAATTAGGGATTAAAAACCCATGACATCAGTGATTCTAGTATATTACGCGTTAGCCATAAGATTTGGAATGGGACGGAGAAGTCAGTTGTATCATTTTCCTCTCGTATGGAGGCAAGACGACCTAAACATGACGTATTGATTCCTTGTGCAGATCCAACATATGGGTGGGCACCCTTACGCCCCACACTTTTGGTGTCTAGATTATCTATGAATGGTGTTTAGGGATATAGTCCATTTAAATGGTACTCGTCCGGTCATCACCAGGTCATAGAGTCTTCGGGAAATCATCAGGGTTTTAGCCTGCCCGAAAGGGGGATTAACGGAGGTGAGCCGGCCCCGAAGGATCACGCAGACATATGAGGTCGCGGAGAGGGCAGTGATTGGCTTGGACCAACTACTGATCCCCACATCATAGAATTGTGGACGGGAAAGTACGCCCGGTTGTGCAACAAGGAAGTTGATCTCTCATGGTTAAAGTAACGCACCTCTGCAGAGTGTAAAAATTGTAACTTGTTACTCCCTGTTTCGGGAAGGGGCTACGAACGCGGCAGGAAAGGAACTCAATGAAAGTTCTGGTCAACCTATGAAGGCTGATGGTCATAGATTTTCATAATAAAATCAATCTTTGAAGAAATATTTACAAAAA
The DNA here is from genome assembly GCA_023614405.1 of Avena insularis. Lineage (NCBI taxonomy): Eukaryota > Viridiplantae > Streptophyta > Magnoliopsida > Poales > Poaceae > Avena > Avena insularis. The sequence goes on along the minus strand of JAJUPC010000512.1, from coordinate 126,761 downwards.
CTACATAATGCTAAGGACTTATAGTCTGGGGTGGTAGTTAGAGCATCAAACTTCCCACCTTGCATATAATGAACTTGCTGGGTAACGATGTTACTCATCCTTTCCTTTGAATCCTTGCTTAGACTCTGAGAATCCCGAAGATACTCCAATGTTTGCAACTGAGAGCCAGGAGGAGGTCTTCTATGAAGAGCCCAACCTGTATGGAGTCGTAGAAGGGGAGGACTACGATATCGTCTACGGAGGAGAGCTCCAAGAGTCTGAATAATTACTGTAGTTCTAGGAGCCACTTGAGTCGAGCAACAGGAACAATATATAGCAATAAGTTGTTGAGCTCAATTTGGAGTTTAAGTTTTAAATTTGAAACTTCCGCTGAAACACTTATATTTTGGTTTTTAAGTTGAATCTTTTGGAAGTCTTGAACTTCCGGTATACTAATAATAATAATGTGTGTATGTTTGTAATATGGACCCGCAATGTTTCTGTTGTACCACTCTAAGGGATGTGATATTTACGGAACGGTGTTCTGTGGATGTCATGTCAACAACTATAGTGTACTACACATGCAGTGGTATGCTGGGTCACCGCACATGGTTGTCGTGCAAACTGGAGCCACCATCGGCGGAGAGCGCAGCTCGCCGCGCGCTTACTTCGAAGCCGCCTGCTTGCGTTTGTCGAGCTCATCCTGCAGTTTTACCTGTCGGTTATGCTCACCGATGAGGAGGAGGTGGTATGCCATTAGTAGATCCCATGAAGCATTCACAGGTGCGATCTTGTTGCCCGCCACGGCTTCGCGTTCCTGGCACCATCCGTCCTCATTGAGGTTGATCTTCTGGTAGGCGTTAGCGTCGCCTTCGTTGGGCTGGAGGGGTGGGTTTCCTCTGTTTCCTCCGTTTCCTCTGTTCTCGGCTTGTGGGTTGAGGGTTGGGTTGGGTGGTGGATTTGCCGCGCTCGAACCTGGTGGCAGTTCTACTTCGCTTTGGATGACCACGGCGCATTGGTAGCATCCGTGGGTTGGATCGCTGCTGCCGCAGCTTTCGGATTCAGAACTGGAGGTTCCTTCGTCTAAGGGAGGGCCGCATAGATCTGAGTTGCAATAGCCGCTGTCGTATGACTCATCTGTCAGTGTCAACGTGCGTAGCACGCCGATGGGTGGGACCCACGAAGCGGGCCTGATGGATGGTGGCGACACCCGCTCTGGGAGGCGGAGGGTGCCAGTCTGCCCCACCTAGAAGAAGAAGCTCCCGAACTAAATCTCGAGCCCGTCGCCTACGGGCTCAAAATCCCTCATGGTGGCTGGCGAGTGGGCGGTGAAGTCGAAGGTGCCGAAGAGGAGATGGCTCTCTATTGCCTATGAGTTATAGATCGCTTCGAATGGGACCGTCACGATCGCACAATTAGCATCCCAGTTCCCACAGAAAGCGCCAATTGACGAGGTTTGATCTCGTCAATGCCCATTATTATGGACTTGGGTTTTGGAGAAGATGGGGATGCTGGAGATCTCGGAATGGTTAACAGACAAGCAACGCGGGGACACGGCGTTTACTTAGGTTCAGGCCCTCGGAGGGAAAACCCTACTCCTACTTGTCTGCTCTTGATTACGGCGGAACCGAAGGTTACAGGGGTGCGCAGATACAATCTGGCGTGAGGTGCATATGAGGTAAGTTGATTCATCCTCCTCGCTGTGCCCTCCTAGACTTTATATAGATAGGCAGGTCCCGGGCAAAGGTCGAGTCGGTTATAGATTAGGGTTTTTCCCCTTCAAAATTCTATCTATTCTAGTCTTGCTCTCCAAGGATCTGAAGACGTCATGGGCTTGGGCCACCCGAAAATCTCTGCAGGACGTGTATCTTGTCATGGGCCTTCCTTGGGCTGGACTAGGTATACCAATGTCGTGTACCCGTAGGGTATAACCATGTCACGCCCAGCGCATAAACGCCGCTAGTACCAGACTGCCTCTTTAGGGAGTAGAGTTTCCTAAAGAGACCAAAGTGCGGCTCGATTTCGAGCCAGCACTCGCATAGCGTGATGAAGCACGCAATATGCAAAATGGAGTTGGGCGACACCTTGTGGAGTTGTAGCCCGTAAAGAAAAAGAAGCCGACAAAGAAATTCGTGGGCAGGAAGAGAAAGCCCGCGGATGACAAAGGCGTAAAACATAACCCGATAACCTTCGGGTGCATCTAGGATTACCTCAGACTTAGGGAGAATGGCGTCTCCCTTCTCCTACGAGATAAGGCCAGACTCGTGCAGGTGGCGCAAGTCTACCTCCATGATCGAAGACCGCTGCCAACCACCATCGGTGACGCGGCCGGCGGTGGTGGCTTTCTTGGTGGCGCCAGCGGTGCCCGGCAGCAGAAGAAGATTTCTTTGGCTTGCCCATCTCGCTAGCGCGCGTGATGCGATGTGCGCGAAGGAAATAAGAAGGGAAAACGCGAAGAACGTCCAGTGCACAGCGCGTGCGAGCTCTGGGAATGGAGGACGCCGAAAGACAGAGAAAGAAGAAAGCAAATGGCAAGGGGAAAATTACCATGGTGCCCCATAGTATAAAACAACGAGGAAGATGACGCAGCACCTTCGATCTAGCTACCCTAACACGTGTCCTACATCACGACACACACGTGGCGGGCACTGCCCGAACCGTCGTGAGCACGCTATCACTACGCACGGAAATCGAGGAGACACGGTAATTATCGCATAAACTACGCATAACTAGTCAAATCCCGATCAGATAGTGGGACCCATGATCGTCTTGTCACATCGCTTATGCTACCGCAGATGATTGATCTCACCGAGCGTCAGGAATGACGTCAGCAAAAGCAAAGGCCAGCAATGACTACAATCTTTCGGCTACAAATAAAAGTACTAAATCGATTCTGTGACTCAACCAGCTACTCAAGGGATATTCCTATTAGGAGCGCTGGTAGCGCACCTGAGAATTCAATATGATCCCCGAGTCAGTCGAAGAACTTTCTAAAAGTTTCGAGTCCTTTGAGTCTACGACTCCACTACGGACTCGGGGGCTACTCCCATAGGGAGCGATGGCTGCGCATTCGAAAAAGTGCCGGTGCTAGTCATGTTTTAGGTCATCCGAAGAACTTCCGACTCGCTGTAATGTACAAGTGACAATTATAAGTCTCTGCTCGAGTCTGCGACCAAACACTCAGGGGCTACTCCCATAGGGAGCACTGGTCGCACATCCTATGAATTACGGAAATGAAATCTTTCAGATCCTTCATGATTACAATAAAGCATACATCTTATTTGGCAATTCTGCTCAAAATAGAACTAAGAGAGGCTATGTCTCCTTGGTCACCCGAAACACCTCCGCGGAGATAAACTTTTGGATGCTGTGTCTGCAACTCAAAGATAAGACTTACAGATACTTCTGATGGCCTGGCAACGCACCCGACTACACTCTGCTAGTAATATTCCGTGTCAGCAGGCACGAAGGAAAATCCTGACGGACGCGTTAGATACATAATTTAAACACTGGAATTCGACTCCTATAAGACCTCGACGGCTTGGGTCAAATTACGCCAGCATTTTTCTGGATTCGAGTCCGGGGACTCGAGTCTGAATTAGATCGTGTTGTTTTATCCAAAGACGGTTAAATGACCCTGATCCGTCGGGTGAGTCAGGCACACGTATCAACAATCACTATGAACCAACACACTGACTCGAAACTTGTTCAGTTGAAAAGCACTCGAAAGACTTAAGAGTCTCCGATTCGATTGAACACTCGGGGCTACTGACATAGGTATGCTCTATGGGTGCCTAATGTTAGCCAACCCGGTACCATTCTGGCAGAGGCCCACGTAATTACCCGTTACGGATGGCGAAGCCCAGGAAGGATTCGGGTGACCAAGGCCCATACAGATGCGACTTCTTGGGGAGAACGGCTAGCTATAGATAGAATCTTAAAGGGTCCAACCGTAAATCTGTGATCGACTCGACCTACCCTGAGACCTGGCATCCCCATATAAAGTCCAGGAGGGCACGACGAGGAGGATCTCACCGCATACCCTAGCATACACCACGCCAGATCCAATCTGCGCACCCCTGTAACCTTCGGTTCTGCCATCAATCAACAAACAAGCAGGAGTAGGGTTTTCCCTCCGGGGGCCTGAACCTGGGTAAAACCTCGTGTCCCTGTGTTGCGAATTTGTTAGATGTTCCGCGATTTCCAGTGTCCCCTCCTTCTCCAAAACCCAAGTCTATAACAATGGAAATTGATGAGTCGAACCCTCGTCACCCGTGAACTGCCAAAAGTATCACCAACTACTGTGCAACTTGGACTGCAGAAGAAACAAAAGATGACGACATGACCGAAGTGATCAACCATTTTTTAGAGCAAAAAGAGAAGGATTCTGACTTTTACTTCAGATTAGAATATGATGAGGAGGACAGGGTGAAAACATCGTCTGGGTTGATGGCCCTGCTAGGAGAGCGTATGATGAGGCTTACCATGACTGTGTATCCTTTGCCAGCACGTACTTAACGAATAAGTACAATATGCCCTTTGCATCATTCATTGGGATCAACAAGCATGGGCAATCTATCATGTTGGGCTGCGGGGTTGTGAGGCAAGAGTTGGCAACCAGTTTTGATTGGTTGTTTGAGAGTTTACTTATCACGATGGATGGTCGAGGACCGAACAACATCATCACTGACCAAGACATTGCTATGAAGTAGTCAATTGAGAGGATGTTCCTAGCAATTATTCAACAATTTTGCCGCTGGCACATTAGCAGAAAGCGCAGACAAAATGTGGTACTGTTCTGGGCAAAAACCCTGGTCTAGCAGAAGATCTCAACGCCCGCATAGACTTCACCTTTTATCCAAAGGAGTTTGAGAAAAAATGGGCTCTGTTTTTAGGCAAGTGGTCTGCTGCTACTAGGCACTCACACTTCAAGGAGCTGTATGACATTAGGAACAAGTGGGTGCCTTGCTACTTCCTGCATCAGTTCTTCTCTTTCCTTCGGTCCACGGAGCATAGTGAGGGGTTTAATGCGGTGATGTGCTATGTGAACTCACACAAGTCGTTGTTAAACTTTGTGAAACAGTATGAGAAGATCTAGGTGCATGTGCTGGTGAAGGAGGGAGGCAATGACTACCGTATAGAATTTTTTGAGGTCTAGAGATGGTCGCCATATCCCATTAAGGAACATGCATTTAATGTGTACTGTAGAGATATATATATTTGAAGTTTTGGCATGAGTTTGAGCTTATTGTCAGGTACAATGTGAGTCACTTTGGAGGTTTATACTATAGGCTTGAGCTAAATAGGACATGTTGTGCAAAGTATGGGTCAAGGACCTACATGGTTACAGCGAACAAGGATAAAGGCATCTACTCATGCAAGTGTTCAAAGTTTAACCGGGATGACATACTTTGTTGCCACATATTGAAGGTTTTCACCCACCTTGGTGTTAATGAGATACCCGAGAGGTACATCCTAAAAAGGTGGACGCCATAAGCAGTCTCTGGTGGACAGCAAGCCACAGCTGTGCAGCAGCCAGATGTCATGCCACCGGAGTCAACATGTCGTTTCAGAAACTTGCTTGTGTGGCTTGCACAACGAATGCAACTACTGCAATTGTGAACAAGCACATACATGTTGCAGGGACATTGTGAACAAGCACATACATGCTGCAGCGACAGAAATCACTCAGCTAAACAAGTCACGGCAAAAAAAAAAAAAAATCTACTGTAGCTGAACTGTCAGCAAGTGTCCTTGTTGATCCTACTATTCCTAAGCACCCGCCATCAACTACCAATGGTAGAACGAAGGTACACCGGACTCACTAGAGCCCTTTATTTTGAACATTAAAAAAACAAGTTTTCAAGGTTTTAAAAATTCTGAGAAATATGTACATATATGCAATGATACATACTTGAAGTGTGATCTAAGTGTGTGAACGGTGCACCTTCACACCTTCAATTTTTTCCGGCCTTGGGCTCAGTGAGCTTGGGCTCAAAGACATTCTCCAGCCTCAAGATCTCCTACTAGATGAACTTAGTTTCAAAATATATGGCGCCTTTCATTTTATTATGAGGAATCTTTGATCAATACTAATATAAGCACATGTTTCATATGTCACAAAATTGATAACATCAAGTTCACATGCAAGAGTACTCGGTAGAAAATACCCGATAAAACACTAGTCTTCACGATGGCCCGTCAGTATTTGATCCTATGCTATACACGGTGTTTCCTAAAACAAGTCAGAAGAATACACATGAAAAGAGAAAATCTGAACATCAGCCATTTCGGCGATCCCAACACACATATAATCAACTGCAGTACATGGCATGGATCAGTAGCTCAAGGCACCCGCCGTATTGGTCTATGGAGCCAAAAGAGCTTACCAACAGTTGCCCTATCTGTCTATGTACATACAAGAAAGAAGAAAAGGGGTCAAATACTCAAATTGCTTCCCGGCAAAAATTCTACGAGTTAACCTACACGTCCCACTGCACATTTGCCTCCCTGGGATCAAAACTCACAAGAAATGGGGAAACGATGAGATGCGCGGCAGATGGGTAAGGAGATCCCCAAATGGTTCTTGCCTTGGAGGCAATGAACCACTGCCATCTTCTCCTCCAAGCAAAGGCGCATAAGGTTGGGGCTTTCTCTCGTACATCTCATTATCACCTTGAACGCTAGTGTTTACCTGGCTCTCGCTTGAATCTCTGTGGATCAATGAGCACAGAGAGTTGACCCTTGACATGAGCATCCTCTCATCGGCAGCGACTGTGATTTGGGAATCATTCAGAAGCTGCCGGGTCACCTCCTCAAATGCTAGTTCACCCGCTGAGTCATGGCCACTGTTGATGATATGCGAGTCACTCAGCAGGTACCTGGTTATGTCGTCTAAGGCTAGTTTACCAGATGTGCCAGCACCACCATCAGCTGCAGGCAGGTTCCCTGAGTACATTTGTCTGTAGATGTGGTGCCCAATGTGGTTTGCTATCTCAATCTTGGACATGGATCTCCGGAGCCCTGGCAACTTAAAACCATTCCAGCTAAGGATGCTTGTTTGTGGCTCGCACATACCGGAAGCGCTGTCTTGTTTAACCACTTCAGTGCCAGTAACTGTAATGAAAAAAAGGCAAGAAAAGTCAATCAGTACATGTCACAATGATCTTAGTGGTAATCTGTGATAAAAGAGAAAACATATTCAAATTGGTCGGCATCTGAGATTACATAAAGAACTTATTTGCTCCTGAACAGCGACCAAGCAAGTCAAGAATACACAAGGTTAATACGGGTAGAAATACAGTATAAATTGAGCAGCACAATATATAATGGTTCACTAGCATAACTCGACATAAATTAGCATTGCAATTTTTCTTGAGAAACCATTGCATTTAAATAAAAATGAAACAAGGAAACTACTTTTATAATTCTGAAATTCACCTGAATTCGAGAAATGTCGAGGCAAGCCATCTGATGTGCCAGCTTCCTGTCTTCCTTCAGCATCTATCCCACTGGATGCAGAATGGTGCGATAACAGTTCTCGAAATCTTTGGGGTGCTAACTGATCATCATCAAGTTCATTACGCTCAAAATCTTGGCACTTTACATCATCTGGATCTTCAAATATAGAACACCTTGATTCAAAGTACGGATTCTCCAAAGTGATGTCATTTTTCTGGCTTAGCGACAGTAGACGCGGGTCACAATGGATAAGCTTCTCCACGTGTCTATTCATCATTCCCGGGGCACACTGAAGAAAGTGCCTCCTGAAACAAATAAACTTCATAAGTTAAGGCACCAGTGTCACTTAGCATATTATGACAGCTACTTGATTGTGATGTAGATCTGAATCTGTTTTTCACTATAATTTCTCAAGAAATTGGGCTAAACTCCACTATGATGCCCTGATAGACAGGTGTCATAAAGCAGTATATTCAGATGTGAAGACACTGGATCCAAAATTAAAATATTATTTTGCACAAGAGTGACTTCATGTACCTGTGCATGCTTGCCTGTCCAGAGGTAAAATCGGAGGTTGCCTGCCACAAAGTGTGCTTCCTTGGCTGTGGGTTAGTTTCTCTGAAGAAAAGTGGTTGCCTGGACAACTGGACAAAGCAAGAGACACATGATTAGCAACAGAAAGTGTATGTAACAATGCCCCCCAGAAGGCCAAAATAGACATGAATTTACTACTCTACTTGATCCTTAACACTCCTGTTAATATATGGCGATATGATTCCTTGTGGGAATAAAATAATTTAACTTTGTTGTAAGTTGCATTACTGATTCGGTGTATCTGTACTTACTGCAATCTCCAAGGTTCCAGGTTCAGTTTCTGGACAAGCCATCTTAAGTGCACAGATATCAGACCACTGTATCTCAATTTTGCTCTTGAGACCACCATCCAGTACTTCCCACACGAGCTTGTGCTTTGCAAAATAGCATTTCACCACCAAATCTCCTTCGTACCTTGATACCCACTGTTCATATACGAAAATGTAAACCTTTAGTATAAATGAATCAGTTGAACACAAATAAGAAAGAGCAACTGATCAACAATAACACAAACTGAACAGGTATATGTATGTACACATTTACTGAGATTGTTGTCATGAACAGAGGATGTATCATGTACGCAGATACACCCAATCAATTGTTTCATCATTTAACTTCTAGTACTATAAACATGTATCACTTGGGGACCATGAATGCTATAAAAGAGCAGTGTGGCAGCCAGAATGAACACATGGAAAATGCACTAACCTCCCAAGATCCAATTCTTAGTACAGAACCAGGGAAATTGGAGGCTTTTAATTTCTCTGAGGCACTAGCAGTGCCACAATGCCGGGAATCTTTGGCCTTACCGGCCTGCACAAGCTTCATTTGGATCAAATCCACCAGAGAGGGGCTCTTCTTAAGCCGTAAGCCGAGGGGGCTAGGCTCCTCAAGGAAATCATGTTGCGATGCCTGATGACTGGACACACTAGCGCCACCCGTGCTCCATTGCTGCATGCCACAAGTGAAAACACAACAAACCTAGGATTAAATAAAGCACAGTAAAACATGATTCCATAAATACTACGTCCATTCACAAATACAACACGTTTAGTAGCATAGATTTTTCATGAGAAATAGAAGAGAAGAGTCCTTTTATACAGACTGCTAAGTGTGGAGACGGGAATGGAACCCATGATCTCAAGGTTATGAGCCTCGTGAGTTACCAAACTGCTCTACTCCGCTCTAGAGTACAAAAAACTGGTTGACAAACAAAGGTTAAATACAGGCCTAATCTGAGATATATTACTTCTAATCCAAATCCATGGTGAAAACTGAAAAATAATGACTGTACATAGAGCACATTCATTTGTTTTTGTGAAGGACGAAGCAGAATCTTGTACAGTAGGATAAATTAAGGTTTAACACCAGAGGGGTTTAAGATGTGTGAGGTGGGGACAGTTTGGATTGTGGACGAATCAATACCGGAGAGTACACTTTTAGAATTCCGTCTTGTCCATTTCTAAAACCAAGGATAGAACATAATATCTTGGGAGCATGAAAGATTACAGTGACTTGACTTCACAAGATCTTTTTCTTTTTCTTTTGCATACGATATGACGTATCCATCTTCGACAACTTGCATACCTTTTGCGCAGAAACACTTTCACGCTGGCATAGCAATCTAGAATTTTAACCACACTAAAGTAAAGAAAATCCCTCCAACTGTCCATTTCTAAAACGAAACAATGAAACGGATATAATTAGTTAGCAATAATAATATATTGGGAGTTGGGACTGGGAGCAGGAAAGATTCCAGGTGACTTGACTTCGCAACTTGCATGCCTTTTGCATACAGAGTAGAGACACTAGTTTCATGCTGCATGACAATTTAGAATGTTCGTCAAATTAAGTTTTAACACGCACAACGGGAAACGAGTAACTAGAATCTCTCCAATTTACTAATTAACCTGACCCAGGCACGGGGAGAGTTATACGAGTAATATTTTTGAGCAAATTCGAACCAAAAAGACGTCAGAGCCGAACAAAAATTTAGATTATAACTTCCTAGTATATTATTACTTCAACACGCTTGTTCGGCTGCATCCCGAGCGAAAAAAGGGACCGCTACATGAACGTCCGGATATTACGATGCACAAAACAAACTTAAAAAAACAAGTTCCTCTCCTATCATCGGAAGACCGGCGAGAGGAGAGGGACGGGGAGAAGAAACCCACCTGCGGATGCTGCTGCTGCGCGAGGCGGGACCTCTTATGGAACGGCGACGCCTCCGCCCCAGCCGCGGCGTCGTTTGCGTCGGCGTCCAGCGCCTCCTCCTTCACCTCCCGCCGCAGCTTACCGAGGTGCGGCAGGTGAACCATCCTCTCCAATCTCGCTCGCCGTCAGCGCGTGCCAGAGGAGACAGAGAGAGGATACTGCGGTGGCGGTCGTTGTACGGATGCGGAGGCGGAGGAGGAGGACGAGAGCCGTTTGCACAAGCAAGCGAGCGAGCCGCACGGATCGGAACAGAAAATAAATATCTCGGGCGGGGCGGAGGAGAGGAGAGGAGGAAGCAGGATTAGATTTCGTCTGTTTGTTTTTGCTTGGAGCACGTGCCAACTGGATCTGGATTAGAGGCCACCGTGGCGCTGGCTCCAGACGGACCGGTTTGCCCCTGGTCTGGCGCCTGGCCCGGCGTCGCCTCCCGGGGGCAGAACCGTCAGGCGAGACAGTCGGCAGCCGTGCGCCTGCGCCCCACGCGCGCGAGCACCTGGCTCACGGCGCTCACGGCTGCGCGGGGCGGCGACACGCGTCCTCCGTCCCGGGCGGGGGAAAGGAGGAGCGGCGGGGCGGCGTGACGTGGTTGGTGCGCGTGTGACCTGGAGGCCGGCCCACCCATCACCGGTACACTGTGCTGGTGGTGCTATCCGTTCGCATCAGCATCGCGCTTTGTCTCTCTCTCTCTGTGCTACTAGTAGGCTTTGTGGATAAGGTCGTGGGCTGGCTGGCCGGCCGGCTCGCACAGAACCCATAAAGCGACAAAGATTATTGTAGGTGAGGAGGAAGAAGACTTGACTTTGGACGGACCCTCCCAGAGGAGTCCCAGAGAGACGGGTTCTCACCTTTCGAGAAATTGATCCGGTTTTAAAACCCAACGGGTGCGTTTGTTAGCCAATCTCACCTTGACACACCATTAAGAGAATGTATAGCCTTCGTTCTTAAAATAGATGTGTTTATTAAAATTTAGATGACTAAATATGCTAAATATAGTGTCTAAATTCATGTAGATGAAGGGAGTACTACTACTAGTACTGAAGACACCATTAGAGCACCGCAAGAAAAAAATTAATACTGTACATTTTACGCCCGTCAATTGCTATGTGAATGTTGAAAAAGAAATGTATCCACCTCATTGACTAGCTCCCTGCGTCTTAAAATAAATAGCTTTACTTTGTTTAGATATGCATGTATCTCGACGCATTTTAATACTACTAGATACATATGTATCCAGTAAAGTCTTAATTTGGGACAGAAGGGTAGCTTTTTACTACTTCATTTGTTTCATAATTCGCTTGAATATCCGTATAATATTCATGTTGTGCAAATTTTAAGGCACGTTAGAATGTCGTGTTAGTCTGTTAGATGCATGCACAAGTCATTAGTTCGCATAGAAAAATGCTCTAATATATTAAAAGCATATATTTATCAAGAGAAAATAGAAACCAAGTTATGGTGAAATTAGGTGAAAACCAAGTAAAAGGTGTGTTTTGAAGTTTCGGGAAAACTATTGTATGCTTGCAAGTTCATGTTCCATGAACATGTAAATTTCAAGTTCAAAATTAAGTTCATCTGGGAAATATGAAAAAAATCAAATTAGAAAATTAATAGTAATAAAAGTTACATCACTATTTTGTCTCTTGCCTCCCAAATGAATGAGTGAACTTCAATTGGCATTTTTATTGAACAAACCTTTCTAACATGGCATATTTGTAGGATTTTTTAAAACTTCCAAATGTGGTCTTTCCAAAGTTCTCGTGGCAACTTTGTTTCCACTGGATACTGGCCACTTCTTTTCAGCTTCTCTGACAGTTTCTGGAAGAAGCTTCTCCCAAAAGCCTAGATCAAAAAATTCTTGATGGCTTATAATTTAGTGTTTACGATACTAAACTATAAGCCATCAACATTTTTCTTGTTCGAGCTTTTAGGAGAAGCTGGTGGGGAGAAGCTTTTCCCAGAAGTTATCGGAGAAGCTGAGAAGAAGTCCCCCTTTCTCATTTATTGGAAGGAACATCACTAATGAAATGTAACAAATAAACTGAAAGGCCACTCAAGTGATAAAATTTAGGAAATCATTTTTTAAAAGTAATTACATTTTAGAATATTAACTTTCTAACTTTGAGCTTCTAGATTTTATCTTTCTTATAAGAAAAGGAAATATGATGCATGCAATTTGTGAAATTAAAAAGACTTTGTGATACATCATCTGAAACCACTTTAAGGATAAAAGTTGCATCATTTGCATGACATTTAAATTTGAAGGGGACAAATTTTGGGCGGTATCAGGTTATAGGAACAGAAGCACAATAAAGCAATAGTTGGCTAATAAAATAAGCACATTGGAAGGTCAAGCAAAAACAAAGAGAAATAAATCACATATATGCAGCACTACCTTCTATGGTTTATATTATCACACAAGTACATCTTGCATGCATTTCCACCCTCCTTCCACACAACCAGCGCTCTATCACACCCTTAGTCTTTTGGGTTGGAAGGAATTTCATAAGAATTTTGGAGCATTCAGCTCCTTAAAGAGAAACCTGTGAAATTTTTGGTTTGCATAACTGAAACACATACGTAGAATTTTCCTTTGGTCTACTTTGCATTCAACTTTAACTAATAATTTATATTGAGTTCAACCTCATGCAAAACTTCCTTTGATTCTAGACTACTATGGCATACAGCTAATCCTTTAGAAAAAACCATGCATAGTATCGAATATGTCATGACTCAGCTCCTGTATTTTCTTATTCATACTTCTAAATATTACGAACCACAAAGGCCCTTAGAACATTTTCTCAGGTTTCATTTCTTTGGCCATCTAAACAATTTGAACTACCTTTTGTGAACTTCTATTTCTGGCGCGGAACTGGAGAAGGCAGAGCCAAAGCAGCGTGTAGTATGAGGACGGGTTTCAGGGTGTTAAATAGACCAGAAATATAACTTGGGGAAGTCAAGTAGCACTAAACTCCACATCCATGGAACATCCATTGGCAAGCTCATGACACTAACAAATGAAACAACTTCACAGAGAAAAAGAAACTGAATCTATTGGCAACTAGGCATACATCTTTGGTGCAGAACAAAAAGCTCATGGATTCTTCATACTAAGATGAGACAGAAAAATGACTTGAACCATTCAAATACGCCTCCGGAACTTTTACCCTAAACACGGAGTAATGGTGATTCAAACTTTTCTCCCCGTGCAATCTGTAGACACTGCCCAGTGCTCCAATAACTGGATTAGGGAAAGCATAGAAAATGCGCTTGAATCTGTGATGCACAAGTGCCATAGCACACCTTCAAGATAAACGGACATGTCAGCAAACTGAACAGTAAGCAACAATCGGAAAGTGATGTCATACTCTGATCGTAGTGGACCTACATCGTGCATGGTTCCCAAACAAGGTAGATGTCGAATCCTGTGCAAAGATATGGTCTATTTCTTTCAGATAGGTCACTGCAGCATGCTGGTTCCGCAAGTTGTTCTTTATCCTGAAGTTCAAACGTGAACTTGTTAAGAAAACAGGAGAGCATAAATACGCATCAATTTCAGTTTTCTGCTACAACACTAATAGAGTTATTGGAGGCGAGTGGCAACAACAGAAAGGGTAGGTATAAGCAACAAGGCTCACTTCTGTAACTATCTTTAGCCGCTTTGCCGGTTCATCATCAGAACAGTTCTCCACATCACCATTTAGTTTTGGTTCGATTGTTGAAGTAGGGTATAACATTCTATCCCTGTCGGCGGCATTTTCAATGGCAACTACTGCAGCGTGTCTCAGAGGATGCCAGAGAAACCCATCTACAGAGGGCAATGTGTTCTCCTCAGTGGACCTTTGTTTCATCCACCCAAAAGGGTTTATACATGAGACCTCCCTGTCCAAGCCATTGCAAAAACGGGATCTTGACAGCAACAAATCGTCGGCTTTATCCTCAAATACTTCAGGCAATGAGCAGGAATTATCTGCTTCCACTCCGTCGCATTTGTTTCCTTTTCGAGAAGTATCATGGTGTACTGTTTGGTCTGTAGCCTTTGAAATTATTTCCATGCTTGATGGATCAACTATAATGGCAGCATTTCCGACCTGGTCAAAGCTCACCCATGCAGAAGTTAACCAAAAATTCTGATCTACCACCAGATAACCAGCAAGTTGAAATCACATCGTGTAAAAAGGAAACACACACACACACAATATGGTGCCATTGCAGACATGATTTAACTTGCTCTCACTACTTGTCTATCTGTCCTAGAACAAATTTATGTCGCAATTTATTTAAACTAGTTGGTATGCAGAGAGAAAATCACAAGAATGCAACAAGGATTATCGGTAGATGTAGTTTTCTATAATAGTAAGTATGAAATAATATTAATACAATATGGGGGAAACTGCAATAATTGGTGAGATGTTCCAACATAGCGTAACTTGTGCATTTACAGCTAAACTAACTGGTTTTTAACAGAGGGCCAGGTGTCCCACGTAGAAGTGGTAGAAAATAGGCTACTAACAGTTTCTGAACCTTGATTTACATTCTTGTTATCAATAATCTATTGCAGAAGATGTGGATTGTGGTGATCAACGGTATTAGGCAAACAATGTGTTTTTCCGTGACACTGAAATTTTTACTGGCAGATTGTTGCAAGACTTTAACTTAATATAGCAAATTTTTGTTCAGAGGCTTAGAAGAATCAACTTTCAATTCTCAAAAAGGAGTGACTATCTTTTTTACTTCTCCAAATATCTAAATGCCAATTCAATATAAAAGTTCCAAAATCTGACACGACTGACTGTAACCATGTGTAAGATGACAGAAGCAAACAGGAACATCACTCCAATCCACAAAATAACATTCCGACTCTCCCTGAACAGTTAGTAAAGTAACACCACTGACTAGCATCCAACGGAATCACGCAAGTTAGCAATGTATTCAACAATAAACAGGGGAGATGACCTGTGACAACTGCATAGCAGCCCTCATGTAATCAAATATTGATGGTAATTCCTCCTCTTTAAATCCAGATGCACCATCAATGCTGCAATATTAACAGTGAAATTGGAAAAGCTTTTAATGACAGAGCATAAACTATATTCATAAGTTACAATCAGAATTACTCCCTCCGTCTCGAAATAGATGTCGTAAATTTACGACATCTATTTCAAGACGGAGAGAGTACATCCAATGGCAATAAACAATATCTGAAATCCTTCTCTTGGATGTGCATGTCAATGCCATCCAAGGATTACGAGTCGACGAGTTGCAACTTGTCACTGGGGTGGCGACAAGGAGACTAGTCGTGACTAGTATCGACTAGTGCTAGACTAGTCGATACGTAGTCGAGCTTTATAACTACTAAAAAATACTAAGCAACTAGTCTACTGATAGTAGTACATTAACAAGTTGACAATATATTTTGATGGCATTGGGGAGCACAGCCGTGAAGGAGAGAGATCAGGGCGAGGAGGAGAGGAGCCCAGCAGCGTCCAGCAAGGTGAGGGAGGCGGCGGCGCCGGCGGTGACCTGCTGGTGGCCAGGTGAGAGGCGGCACAAGGGGAGGGTGGCCAGGTGAGAGGCGGCTGGGTGGGGGAAATAACAATCTGTGGGGGGTAGGGTTTTCACTCACACGGGGGCATTTTTGTTCCTAGGCAATTAACTTGTCGATCGACTCAAAATCATAGACTTGTCGTGAATAGTCAACGACTAGTCAACCTGTCGACCGACAACCTCAACTAGTCGAGTCGCTCCAGGTTGTCGACATCGAAGTTGCGACTGGTAGACAAGTCACGACTCATAATCCTTGATGCCATCTCAGTCTTCCCTAAATTCTCACAGGAAAGAGACAAGCCAGAAGAGATGAAAGTTGTCACCTATGTTTTAGGCTACAATCCTAAGTCATACATTTTACATAGGCATACAAGATCTAGATATTCTAACATAAAATGTAGTCAACCTTGTTTGAGTAATGGTGCACTGTGAAAAAATAGATTTAAAAGTACCTCCAATTTCAACAGTGCGTTTTGTGAGCTCAAACCAAGTATGCTCGTAAATGTGAAGAAAACAGAAAACATCTATGCAAGGAGTATCTGTAAAACTGCAACTCATTCCTCATGAAATAATACTTATCAATTACACTAATAAGTAAGAATCCATAAATTTTATTTTGACTAATAGACCTTCCCTTGAAAAGAATAGCACATGTTTGCGTATCTCTCTAGACTCTAGGCTGGGCATATCTTTGTTTGGGAAGGCCATTCAGTACCCATACAGAAGGTTAGAACTGCAAGGAACCTACAAAGTTAAGGAAATACTTGCCACAGGAGACAGTCCAGGTTTGGCATACATGCTAACTGAGAAATAATATTTTAACTCTCTAAATTGAACTTCCATTAGCCTATTATTTATGAAGAATAAAGTAAACTTGAAAAATATTCACAAAAGCAGAACCGATAACTTTAAATTCTTGAGAACAACAAAAATAATACATAAAGAAATACATAATATGATCTGTTGTGACTAGATGGAACATACTCGTGTGGGGGGTGATAAGATGTTGGCCAAAGCTTGCACTGTTCCTCCCACTCTTCTTTTGACGTAGCAGAACAACTGGCAACCTGTTAAAGACCTTTCCCCAATGAGAGTAGAAAACAAGCAGTTGAAGCTTAACGCTACAATTCTATTGTGCTTATCTTAACACAAGAGAGAGAATATTACATGAGAATGTTATAAGTTATAACCTTCAGCTATAACTATCATGCCCTGTTTTTAAAATAGCTGTTAATTTTTCCAAGAACGGGAGACTTACTTTCGCAATGAAAGGACTCAAATGGTAATTGTCCACTATCTTTTGTACTTCTTCAGGAAAACCTTCGCTACAATTTTCAGGCCCAGTGGAAAGGCATAAGATGATTGATAACTCAGAATTTTCTGTCAAAGAAAACCATGACAAAATTAGAATGGGGACAATAAACTGTTGCAACATATTAATTACTGATCACATGGTAGACTCAGTTTAAAATACCACAAGATGCTCAGTTTTATTTCCACAACCTCTGGATTGTTCTCTAGCAATAACAGGTTATTAGGATCTCTGACATAATTAGTGTTTCGGTAGCAAAATCAATGGTATATGAAATTATTATATAGTGCACTGTACTCCGAAGGCAAACATAAAAATAACTGAGAAACAGGTAATAACGCATATACCGCCAAACCCAACACGCCGACGCACCCGCTTGACATGCCGTAGATTCTCTAGTGGGCATACCTGATTCAATTGCCTGAAATAGCCCGCACACAAATAAATCACCATGTCAGGTGTTTTGAAAATGATAACATGTCAAGTTTGTCAAAACAAAATGACCAAAAAAGAACCTGCATATTAATATTGTACAAAATCTCAAACCAGAAAACCTAAATTTCAATTAGAATACATCATTCACTCAGAGAACAGAAAGTGAGCATGTAATGACAAAAACAAATATCAATTTTCTATAAAAAGAGATTAAACAGCCTTTAGTTTTGCTTTAAGTTGGTACACTTTGTTTTTGTCGGACAACATAGAAGCACTTCTCGCACAACTAAAAATGTAGAGTCACAGTGCCTAGGAAATTATATAACTCCACCTTTATGAATTATTTTACCACTTAACCAATTTACAATTATTTTATTAACATCTAAAAATTTTCAAATCATTTTATTAACTTCTGTTAAATTTATATCCAAAAATTGAGGATTAGAAAACTGAAACTAGAAGATTATTCAAGTGTATTACCGAATATGAACTGAAGCTGATGAACTCTGGATATATGCTGTGATGTACTAAACACAAGAACTACTTCCTATTCAACAGAGTTGAGATCTCAATACAAACATCTGTTGAGTTCTTGGTACCAAACACAAGAACTATTTCCTATTTAATAGAATTGAGACCTCAATACAAACATTGGTTAAGTTCTTGGTACACCAGACCCAAGGTAAAGCAATCCTCAAACCTTCCTATGTTATTTCCATATATTTGTTCAAGAAAAGAACAAGGAATGGTTTGCACTGCTGCTGACCCCAAAACCATGTTAATTGCAGTTCAAGATTCCCACAATAACAAACCATTTGAATAAAACAACTCAGATAATAAGCTATTTACCTGATGAGAGCATTTGCTAACTTGGGTACAATGTTCGCTGCCACCACATCAACTAGCAAGAAAAAGAAAAAAAATGAAATTAGAACAGTAACAAAATCGACAAGAGCACTTAAACAAGATACCTGTAGAATGTTGGGGAGGAGATGGATTGCCAGGCACCTCAATAAGCTTCCACACCATGTCGATCAATTTCAATGGAAACTGAAGCCGAGAAAAATAACTCAGACATTTGCTCAAAAAATAAATAATTCATACATCTTTTTAAGGCAAACAGAACAAAGCTGCCAAGAAACAGGTAAGAATAAGAAAAACCAGAAATGGATTAATAGATCATATAAATAAAGGAGGCGAACAATAGGGTGTAGGCGTGGAACTCAGAGCCAGAGAACCATTATAGGTGCTAGCAGCAGCTGGGGTTGCAGTGAGAGGCAGAGCCAGGATTCGACTGGGGCCTCACCCTGCAAAATTACTCCTACAAACAACCAACACTTCCACACTTCTAAGTCCGAATGCAGGCCGAAACTACTAATCAGTATAACCATGTTTCAGAAATGAAACTGCGCCAGATAGGATCACTCTTCAGAAGAAAAAAGAAAGAAGAGAATCAGTATATCTTCACCTCCAGATTGCCCTGTTTTCTAAGTTAATCTGGTTCGCATGTTTACAACACTGAATCTAGGGTACATATCTGCTGCAGATTCGCCACGTCTCAATCTATATGCAGCCATCTTCAAAACACATCAAAATAAGTATAGTAGGTTGTTTACTTCTGGTTAAAATTAAGAAACATCTTTCTACAGCAACGGTAACACGAATGCAAGCTGAGTACATGCATCAATCGGTAGAGGTTGGGGAACTCTCTCCTTTTCAACAAAAAGAACAGCTAACAGAAAATACAACATGACCTAACTAGCTACGGCTAGGGAGATAAAGATATTTTAAATTGGCAGCACTCAAAGGAGTAAATTGGCATGCTGATACTTTAAACTAACCTAAAATATCATGTACAAAATCAAAGGAGTAAACTGGTGCTGATACTCACTCACCAGGAGAGGAGAGGAGAGGCGGATGGTGAAGCCGGAAGAGGAGAGAGCCGCTGTTGGATAAGGGGACGGCGTGATCTACTCCGAAGAGCTTTGGGCGCGCGCTCCCCGGCTGCCAGTGCCTCCCGCGGATCGCGGCGTTCCGGTGGCCGGCGGCTTGCACTGCTGCAGCGGGCAGCGGCGGGGACGACTTGGAGACCGACGAGGAGAGGAGTGGCGGAGGGTGGAGAATCCTACAGGAGGGCGAGCCTCTACTCCGAGGATCTCTGGCGCTCCCGGGCTGCGAGCGCCGGTGGGCTGCTCTGTCTCGGCGTCGGCGGCGGCGTGCCTGTCGAAAGGAGCTGATGCGCAGCTACTGCGGACTGCGGTTCGGTTCGATGCTAAGGTCGAAACTCGAAAGGGTACCACTTGAACTGTGGCCCGGTCTTCTCAGAAAAATCGCATGGTATATGGCCCATATGGGTGCAGTGGCCCGTCAGTTTTTGCTTGGTCTTCCTCCGACCCAACTGGCCCAGGCTTTGACGGTCCGCCACTGACTAGCTTCTCCTCCCAATTTGGAGGAGAAAAAAAGACACCGAACAGGTACGTGACTTTAGAGGCGGCAACTGTTGAGAAAACCCATCTACGTTCCGTTTCCTTCTGTGATACCGTTGTTCGCTTCGTTTTCGGTGGCCTTGAGGCATTAGAGATATGACGACCACAACTTTTTATCGGTAGGAGATTTTTGTTTGTTGGTTAGACTGTTTTTCGGGATGCTAAGGTGAATTGCTACATCCTGAAGTCAGAATAGATTGAAAAAAACTGCCCCGAGGGAACCCCCCTCCTCCATCCCCTCCTCCCGCGTCTCTCGTCGCCTCCCGTGGGCGACGGAGATGCTCCCCTCCACCGATAACCCTGCTCCCCTCCTCCTCCTCTTCCCCTGTGGCCGCTGGCGGGAGCCGCCGAGGCAAAGCCCACGCGTGGTGATGGCGCCGGTGGGTCTGCCTCTTCCCGACGCTTGAGGGTCCTCGTGAGACCGAATCTTCAGGTGGCGGCGCATCCAGCAGGCGATGCTCGAGGCGGGTGGAGGGCATGGCAGCTTGGCGGCGGCGACGTGCTGTGGGGCGACACGACTGGCTACGACGGTTGCTGGGGGGCGGCACGGCTTGATGTGGATGGAGCTGCTACGACCCAGATCTGGGCCCATTCGGTCTCGATCTAGGCTAGCCGGGCTTCGACCTTTGGGCACAGCCGTGGCTGGCCTAGACTCCCCCGGGAGGCAGCAGTGCAGCGCTCATCCCCTGGCCGAGTTGCTCCGCTCGAGAGGGCCGTCTCGGCAGCGGTTCAAATAGGTCGGCGGCGCTCCGGCGCGATACGGGTGGCTATGAGGCGGTGGGTGCTACCAGTTGGTGGTGCAGGCGGCGGAGGCAGCGGGGACCTCGATCTAGGACAGGACGGGTTGGGTCGGGTCATGTTGCGTCATCTCTGGTTGGACTGAGGTAGAGATCGTGACGAGGGTGGCGGCGCTGACGCCACGTCTGCTGCAGCAAGGCGGCGGGAGCTTCACGATCTTGCCCGGCCGGGCCTAGGGCGATGAACATGAGGGTAGCGGTGGCAGGCCTATGTTCTGCAACGTGGTGGCGAGGACTTTACGGGCCTCTCTTGGGTTTGGTCGGGCCTCAGGCCTGGTGTGTCCTTGCTACCGCGTTCGGCCGGCACCCGCCTTTAGCGGTGGAGGATGCCCTCCAAATGTCTCTGCGGTTGCCACCCTCCGGCTCCTAGTGGCCAGGTCTTCTCTCGTCGTTGCGTCCGGATGGCTACCATCTTTGGTGGTGGAGGTTGTTCCCTCCCACGGGGTTGCTGCGCTCCTTGCTACGGTTCTCTCCTTTCGGTCCGACCGGCCACGCAATGTTTGACACGGGGCGACAGTGGTGGTGCCTCAAGACCGTGGTGGTGCATGTTGGTGGGCAGCAAGCTTGGGGGAGCGCTTCGGACTGTCCGGGTGTTGGGTTCTGGGGGTTGGGAGAATTCCTTGTCGGCGTTGCCAACACCGATGCGGTGACGTCTGCGGCGCCACCTTCCCCGTGTAGGGCGTCGGGTGTACTCCCTCCCATTCCCCTCTATGTACCAGGAGAAATCCTAGGAGCTATCCGGGCAGCAGCATCGTCGTTGTCGCACCCCTTCTTGAAGGTGTTGCTTGATACACGGCGATTAGAAGGCATAGGAGTGTGGTGGGAATTCTCCGAAGGGCACAACGGTTGCGAGCCATCATTGCTTTTGTCGACCCGGCACTGTTGGCATTCTTTTCTCTTTTCTCTCTGGTTTTTCCTTTTGGGATTTGCTGTGCTATCTTCTCCATCAGTGGTATCGTTTTTGTACTGGTTGTGTTGGTTGCTATACTAAAATAGCAGGGTGAAACCCAGATTCGAGGAAGTTAGAATAAGGTCCTTTCTGCCCTATCCTTGCTCCATTGGTGCATCTAGCGCCACGAAGGGCGTGTGGAGTCGTGTGTCCGAAAGATCTTACGGGATATATTTGTTTTTTGTGTTCATTGGTGTGTTTTTAGATTAGTCTCTTTTGATCTACGGATGTCATCATTGGCGATGGTTGCTGCTCTAGTGTGCTGGTCCTTTGGGGCCTTAGAATGATGATTTCCCGTATGTCTACTACAAAAATCTCTACTACGACAAGCTTTTTCCAGATCTGGTATTGGAGAGGCGAGGACGACGGCTCGCCTTTGGCTCGCACTAGTGTTTGTAGTCATCGCTAGGTGGTCCTTTGACCTATTTGTTTTTATTATTTTTAGACCTATTTGTACTATCGTTAATGATTGTTAATGAGGTCGGTGGAATTAAAAAAACGAAGGAAGGAGTTAAGGAGAAATTCTTGAACTTATTCTCTTAACAGGAGATATCCATAGACTATACACCGCCCTATGGAGATATCCATCGATCAACTTGATTAGCGCATCTGCCACCGTCGCTCGCAGAAATCCACCTGCCTGCACGCAAGACAGGAGCCGGCCTATCTGCCGCAACATGATCAAAAGCTAGACGGGACCGGAAGCTGCCAGAGTTTGACTCCTCAACAGGAACCATGCATGAGCGAACGAGGGAGCGGGAGGCTAGCTACTTGTAGGTCATATATATAGATATACTACATGTTTAGCAATCATGATATTCACTAGTAGAAAACCTACCTTTGGTCCAGAGCATTAGTCTTGGTTCTGGTACAAACCGGGACTAATGCCCTGGTCCCAACGGCTAGAAACGGCCGCAGGGCCCAGAAGACATTAGTCTTGGTTCGTAGGGGACCTTTAGTCCCGGTTCGTCTAACAAACTGGGATTAAAGGGTCTGGCACTGGAAAGGGCCTGCCTAATGTCCCGACTATATCTTCTTCCTCTCCTTGTCCGAGCCATTTCAAGGTCACATAAGCATCTCCCTCAAATTTCTTCCCTCAAGCTCAAGTTCTTGCCGATTTTTCTCAAGATTTGTGAAGATTGTTTTGGCTCCACATCTATCTAAGGGTCATAAGAGGTTAGCAACCTCATCCTTTTATATTTCATTGCTAGTTTAGCACATTTCATGCTCTAGAAATGGAGGGATTTGTGTGGATTATATCTCTATATATCTGGTTAATTTGGCACATATAGTCCTCGAAATTCATTTGATTCATCGAAGCATAGAGATACATGAGTTCATCCTATCTATATATCTTGGTTTGGCACATAGTCTCAAAATTCAGACAATTCATAGATGCATCATGCCACCGTCGAGCAACAAAATAACCTTCTTATTCTACCTGCCGTCACAAAATCCATTGCAACAAAAATAAGAACCAAAACTATGAAGGCACACATATATATAGTGGTGCACTAGCATTTTAATCATCGACCTTTGAAGCAAGTAAGAACCAAAAACATGAACACGCCAGGGATCTACCAAATTAAATTAGGGAGTGCCTCTATGGCGAGCTCCTCGAAGATGTCTGAGGACGGGATCCTAAGACATCTCCGAGAAGCTCTACCGTAGTGGTGTCCCTCTCTCGCACACAATCTTTCAGTTTATATCTTCTCTAGCTAGATCAGTATGCTGGTGGAGCTAACTAATTTCACATATTAGGGAGTTCCTATATGGCGAGCTCCTCGAAGATGTTTGAGGACGAGGTCCTAAGACATCTTCGAGAAGCTCCGCCATAGTGATGTCCCTGGTCTCGCACACGATCTTCCTTATAGTTGATATTTCACAAGGAAGCCTATTTATAGATTAAGTAGCACAACATAGTGTCGACACTCACGATATAATGTCGACACTCACCCCTATCATAGTGTCTCCACCCACTAAAATAGTGTCGCCACTCACTGGCATAATGTCTCCACTCACGACATATAGTGACGTCACCCACTT
Organism: Avena insularis; assembly: GCA_023614405.1. NCBI lineage: Eukaryota > Viridiplantae > Streptophyta > Magnoliopsida > Poales > Poaceae > Avena > Avena insularis. The sequence continues at coordinate 102,941 of JAJUPC010000512.1, read as the reverse complement.
TTAGTTCCGATTGGAGTCTCCTTTAGTCCCGGTTGGAGACACCATCCGGGACTAAACGGGCTCATGTCGGCCCTAGCCTGCCGCAACCCCTTTAGTCCTAGTTGGTGTGTCCAACCGGGACTAAAGATGGAGTAGAAAGTTTTTAAATTAGTGCATAGTTGTTTGATGTATACGATGTGTGCTTTTATTTTTAGACTAGTACTAATCTTAGCATCGTGATTTTTTTTGATGTACTTATATAATGCAGATGAGACAGGAATGGATCTATGCTGACTGAATCTCTGGCGAGTTCATTAAAGGCGTACATTCTTTTCTTGTTGTGGCAAAGGCAAACAAGCGAAATGGTTTTATGTGTTGTCCATGTGGTGAGTGTCGGAATCAGAAGGAATACTCTTCCTCAAGAGTCCTTCATAGCCATCTAGTTCGGTCCGGTTTCATGTCTGGCTATAATTATTGGACTAAGAACGAAGAAATAGGGTTTATGATGGAAGACAACGAAGATGAAGAGAATGATGACAACTATCCTATGTCCCCTAAATACGGTGGTACTACAATGGAAGACAATGATGAAGAAGAAGCAGAACAACATGCATCATATGATCCAGATGATGATCTTGGTCGGGCCATTGCTGATGCAAACGGAGAATGTGATAGCGAAAGGGAGAGGTTGAAATTTGAGCAGATGTTAGAGGACCACAACAAATTGTTGTACCCGAATTGCGAAGATGGCCACAAAAAGATAGGTAGCACACTGCAATTGCTGCAATGGAAGGCAGAGAGCGGTATGCCTGACAAGGGATTTGAAAAGTTGTTGAAGATAATGAAGAAGCTGCTTCCAAAGGATAACGAACTGTCCGCTAGTCCTTACGAAGCAAACAAGGTTGTCTGCTCTCTAGGATTAGAGGTACAGAAGATACATTCATGCATTAAGGACTACATCCTCTACCGCGGCGACCAGTACGAGAATTTAGATGCATGCCCGGTATGCACTGTATTGCGGTATAAGATCCGACGAGATGACCCTGATGATGTTGAGGGGGCGCGCCCCAGGAAGAGGGTTCCTGCCAAGGTGATGTGGTATGCTCCTATAATACCACAGTTGAAATGTTTGTTCAGAAACTAAGAGCATGCCAAATTGTTGCGATGGCACAAAGAAGACCATAAGAAAGACGAGATGTTGAGACACCCCGCTGATGGGTCGCAGTGGAGAAAAATTGAGAGAAACTACCATGACTTTGCAGGTGACACGAGGAACTCATGGTTTGGTCTAAGTACAGATGGCATGAATCATTTTGGGGAGCAGAGCTGCAATCATAGCATATGGCATGTGACTCTGTGTATCTATAATCTTCCTCCTTGGTTGTGCATGAAGCAGAAGTTCATTATGATGGCATTGCTCATCCAAGGCCCGAAGCAATATGTCAACGACATTGATGTGTACCTAAGGCCATTAGTTGAAAAACTTTTACAGCTGTGGCACATACAAGGTGTACGTGTGTGGTATGAGCACAAACATGAGGAATTTAACCTACGAGCATTATTGTTCGTAACCATCAATGATTGGCCTGCTCTTAGTAATATTTCAGGACAGACAAACAAGGGATACAATGCATGCACACACTGTTTAGATGACAATGAAAGTATTTATTTGGATAGTGTAAGAAGAATGTGTACCTAGGGAATCATCGTTTTCTTCCGCCCATGCATTCCCTAAGAAAGAAAGGCAAGCATTTCAATGGTGAAGCAGATCACCGAAGTAAGCCTATTCGTCATACTGGTGATGATGTATTTGATATGGTGAAGGATTTAAAAGTAATCTTTGGAAAGGATCCTGTCGAACAGTCCATTCCGAAGGACGCTAGCGGACACACACCCATGTTGAAGAAGAAATCTATATTTTGGGAGCTACCCTATTGGAAAGTCTTAGAGGTCCGCCTGCAATCAACGTGACGCACCTGGCAAAGAATCTTTGCGTGATACTGCTAGGCTTCTTGGGCGTGTATGGAAAGAATAAAGATACACCAGAAGCAGGGTAGGACCAACAACATATGAAAGACCGAGACGACATGCATCCAGAGTTGTTTCAAGGTACTACCAGGTACGCTCTTACGAAAGAAGAGAAGGAAATCTTTTTTGAATGCCTGAGTAGTATCAAGGTCCCCTCTGGCTTCTCGTCGAATATAAAGGGAATAATAAATATGGAAGAGAAAAATTCCAGAACCCAAAGTCTCATGACTGCCACGTGCTTATGACGCAGTTGCTTCCGGTTGCATTGAGGGGGCTTCTGCCGGAAAATGTTAGAGTACCCATTGTGAATCTATGTGCATTCCTCAATGCAATTTCTCAGAAGGTAATCTATCCAAAAAGTCTACCAGGGTTACAGAAAGATGTGGTCCAGTATCTTTTCAGCTTTGAGTTGGTGTTCTCACCATCCTTCTTCAACATAATGACACACCTCCTAGTTCACCTAGTTGAACAGATTACCATTCTCGGTCCTGTATTTCTATACAATATGTTCCCCTTTGAGAGATTCATGGGAGTCTTAAAGAAATATGTCCATAACCGTGCTAGGCCAAAAGGAAGCATCTCCAAGGGCTATGGAACAGAGGAGGTCATTGAGTTTTGTGTTGACTTTATTCCTGACCTTAAGCCGATCGGTTTACGTGAATCACGACATGAGGGGAGACTTAGTGGAAAAGGCAAGCTAGGAAAGAAAGCAAAGATATGTATGGACGGGCATTCTTTCACTAAAGCACACTATACAACTCTGCAAAGTTCCACCTTGGTGGCTCCATATATCGAGGTACACAAGAATATTGTACGCTCCAACTACCCGGGGCAGTCTGACTTTTGGATTAGAGATAAACACATGAAGACTTTCGACGGTTGGTTGCAGACACATCGCATGAATGACACCACTGTTGGAGATCAGTTGTACTTGTTGGCCATGTCTCCATCTTCAACTATATTGACTTTCCAAGGGTACAAGATAAATGAGAATATATTTTACACGTACGCCCAAGATAAAAAGAGCACCAACCAAAACAATGGTGTCCGATTTGATGCATCAGATGACAATGGGATAAGGACACATATTATGGTTACATAGAGGACATATGGGAACTTGACTATGGTCCTAATTTTAAGGTCCCATTGTTTCGATCAAATGGGGCAAGATGACAGGAGGCGGGGTAACGGTAGACCAGCAGTACGAAATGACAACAGTGGATCTCAATAATCTTGCATACAGAGACGAACCATTCGTCCTTGCCAATGATGTGGCTCAAGTTTTCTATGTGAAGGACATGTCTACTAGACCAAGAAAAGGGGAAGATAAGCAAAAGAATACAATATCATACGATGAGCCAAAGCGCCACATAGTTCTTTCAGGGAAAAGAAACATGGTGGGGAGTTGAGCATAGGACAGACATGTCAAAAGATTATAACAATTTTCATGAAATTCATCCATTCAAAGTGAAAACTGACCCAAGCATACCGTTAAATAAGGAAGATGCTCCATGGTTACGGACTAGAAGAGAACCAAAACACTAGATGTGGATGTTGGTGATGTAATAATGTATTAAACCTTTTGTGAATTAACCCTATTTTTTACAATTTGTGAGATTGCTCAAGGCAGGTAGAAAAAAGAGCATTTGATCACTTGAGCGAACTCACAAGAATACAACAACATATTCATATTTAGTCCCGATCTAGCCACAAACCGGGACTAGCTAACACTCAGGACATTTATTAATATTAAAAAACCAGGACTACGAAATTAGGACTAAACCCGCCCCTTTAGTCATAATCATGCCTAGTCCTATAGTACACAGTTTCGGGGTTATCTTTGTCATCGTCATCGTCATCGTTGTCGTGGCTAGGAGCACGTGACTGGATCCTCAGCCCAGCTATGGCATATACTGGGGGCACCTGCCACTCCAGCCTCGGATTCATGACGGGCGGGGAAGGGGGCTCCTAGATGACGATGCCGCTAGCGCCATCCTTCTTGTGGCTCTGTGGATGGTGGAAGTGTGGGCACCGCAGGCGAGGATGGTCTCCCCAGCGATGTAGCGCATCACGCCAATGATAGTACGGTTCGGACACCACAGCCGGCAGCCGGCTTCATTGTGGTTCACTGGGGGCAGGCCATCACCCTCGTACGTGGAGAGCTCCCTTTCCTGCCGGTTAGCAAAGAAGGCATTCCAGGTGTCATAGTTGTCGGGATCCCACTAGAGATACATCTGCTGCTCCGGCGTGAGCTCGAGGTAGAAGTGGTTCGTGATGGCCGCCTGCCGGGCGGAACCTTGATGAACAAGAGGGACAGGAACCCCTCCAGCGCTCAGCATCCAGCCAACGGGCAGCAGGTAGCCCGGTGGGCATGGGTAGCTAGAGGCGCACAGCGCCTCGGTCTCCTCGAGGGTCAGAATTGACCAGTAGGCGCTGTACATTGTTGTGAGAGCGGAAGGTGTGGATGTGTGGATAGCCATGGCGCGACCGACCTATATATAGATGGAAAGGGCAGGAAAACATGGCGAGAAGCGGTGGAAAATGACAGGAAATATCTTTAGTCCTGGTTAGTGGCTACAACCAGGACTAAAAGCTCTATTCAAAGGGAAAGGGCCGGAAAACTTGGCGGGAAGCGGTGGGAAATGCCGGGAAATATCTTTAGTCCCGGTTAGTGGCTACAACCAGGACTAAAAGCTCCGATCAGAGGGAAAGGGCTGGAAAACTTGGCGAGAAACGGTGGAAAATGGCGGGGAGCCCAAAACCCTAAACCCTAAACAATAAACCCTAAACCATAAACAAGAAACCTTAAACCCTAAACTCTAAACCGGTTGTGAATATTTCCAAGATTAATAGAATATATATTAAACAATAAATTATTTTATTTACATCTGTATAACATAGTAGGATAATAGCTTTAAATTATAGATCTTTTTTCTGAAAATTTTGATATATAATAATTAGTTTTCCTAATTGTTAATATTTTTTCATATTGGCGCAAAAAATGCACCTTTAGTCCCAATTTTATTACAAACCGGGACTAAAGGGGTGCTGCTCGCGTGCGAAACGCGGCGGCCTGAAAACCCTTTAGTCCCGGTTTGTAACCCTTTAGTCCCGGTTTGTGTTACAAACCGGGGCTAAAAGGGGGTGCGTATAAATACCACCCCCGTCTGCGCCGGTTCGAGCATCGAACCGGAGCACCCACTTCATATTCCCCAACTCGACGCCATCCGCCTTCACGCCTACTTCACGCCGCTCCCAGATAGCTGTGAGATTCTACACATTTTTTATGGCTTCTATCAATGGTTTTCGTTTGGATTTGATGGTTTTCTAGCTTTACCTAGCGCTAATACTTTGGTAGCAAAGAAAACTTGGTTTTTAATATATGTTTCAAGTTCTGAACGTCAACAGAGGAATTTAACAGCAAACACACAATATTCAGGAGAAAACAAGCAAGTCCCTTTTTGGAAGCAATCGAGGCGAATTCACTACAAGTTTAACGACCAACTATACGGGCCACCGCCGTATAGTTTTTGCCGTATAGTTGCCATCTCCTTCGTCTTATTAAAAGGGACAACTTTCGTGAAGAGGCCAAGGTCCAAAATAGAACACACGAGCCGCCATACCATCTAGAAGGGAGAAAGAAGGGATCTAGAGAAGAAGGGGAAGATGTTCTTCATCTCGCTCCATGATCTTCAATCTCCTAGCCACCACACTTCCATAGCCATTACTTGTAATTGAGAGAGAGAGAGATCTCCACTTTGAAAGATTAGGGTTTAAGATTGTTCTTCCTATCTTGAATTGTGTTGGATTTGTTTCTATTTATTATTGTGGATCTCCACGGTAATATCAAGAAGAACTCCCTTTATTTAATTATATCGATGATGCTTTCTTCTCTCTTGTGTGAGTAAGTTCCCTTGGGCGTGGGAGATGTAGGGGATTGGTGAGATGTGATGTTCCTACATAATTTCCATCAAGTTTGTGGTTAATTCTAATTACTATATTATGTGTGCTTGACTATCTGTGGGATGCTTAATGCTTGTTGTCCAATTAAGGGACCATACAACTTGATACTTTGTTCTACATAGATAGAATATTGTTTGCTAGTAGACCGGCGACCCTCGAGTGACACGGGGATATCAATGGTAAACTAGTTTAACTCGAGGATAACGGGGAACCACCAAGATTATTGCATTAGTCCGATCCAAGGAGCTCAATTGCTAAGCAACCTGAAGGATCTTAATCATCTAGCGACTAACCATGGCTGTGGTTAACAGGCTCGTAGGATTATTGAAGTTGGGATGAAATATACAAAGAGGGGTTCTAACTAATTATGGGTTGCTCGCATACACACATACTTATAAGATTATAATTTTTACACTTATCACTCATTCTCCGGCACATTCACTATCACCATGAACTGAAACTCCCCGCGCCTACTTCGTCATCTGCGGAAAACACCAAACAAATCGTCCTTTACTTTTTATGCCTTTTATTTCAGAAGTTTACATTTTAATTTTATTCAAGTACTTCCATTTACATCCAAATTTCATTCTTATTCTCAACACTTGCAGTCAATTCACTCGAAGACCTGTGACAACTTCGGGTACGACAGAGACTTCACCAATAAACATTTACCTTTGGGCTTCCTGTGGGATCGATATCTGAACTTCGAAACTAGCTACAAACGATCTGTGCACTTGCAGTGATCAAGATATTTTCTAGCGCCGTTTCCAGGGATCTAAGCGCTAAGTGCTTTTTCTCTTGACATTTCAGGTGTTACCATTACAAGATGTTCTCCTTAGGGGACAAAGGGTCTACACGCTCTGGTAGGGCTTATCTACCAGATTATTTTGAACGCGTGCCTACTCAAAGGCGCGAGGAAATTATTGAAAAACTTTTGAGATCAAATAGAGTTGAAGTTGACAACCTAAGTAACTTCATGGAAATATTGTCCATTCATAGGACAACACCCAAGAAACCTGAGAAGACTCTCAGAGAATATAGCGCTCCAAACTCTGCATTTCTTAATCAACCAATATAATTTCCTAATCCTGGAGTTAGGGAATATTGATTTGACGGTGAAATTATTAAAAGTTAGTAGGAAAAGGCTTTCAGCAGAAGGGAAGATGAGGACCCAGGAAGGCATCTTAGAGTGTTCGACGATGTGATAACATCACTTGGACCAAAAGGTTTGCCAAGAGAATTCTCTCGTCTGAAATTATTTCGTCTGAAATTATTTAGTTGGTCTCACTTGGACCAAAAGGATTTAATTTCTCACGTTAGGATTGAATTCCTCCACGTAGAATCGCTCATATATCATGTAGAGACTATATGCCTAAGGTTTTATGTTGAAATTTCTCAGTGCATCGAGATGAACAAGACCAATAGCCTTTTTCGCAAGAGCAAGCATCAACGTGGTGAGGGCTCGGGGCTCCAGGATGATCTCGACAACAAGTATGCCGTGCTTTTGGAAAGGAAGGTGCTGCCCACACGATTGGCCTACTATAACATCCCAGCATTAGAGCTTTGAAATAAGCTGAACACAGATGTGTGCATTGCATTCATGCATAGAAAATCCGAATAGTTTTCATGCTTTTGAACAAAACTTGTCAAAGTGATCGAAGCTTCTCTTAACTTGATGGAATTGAAGTAGATCATCAAGTTGACTGCGATAAGTTTCAATATGACCTTTGCTAAGTTCATCATACTCACTCCCGTGCCCAAGGAACCAATTTCTTGCCCTCAAATCTCATTCTTCGCGAATTGGTTCTAGAATGATTCCTTTATCACATAGCTCTTTCTCTTTTTTCTGCACTTTGGCATGGAAGTAGCGTAGCCCCTGGCCCCATGCAATGGTGATATTTATTTTTCGCAGCATTTATCTTGTTTTTTCTGACTTATTCTGAGCATCTTCTGGCTTCTTGTACTTCACAAATGTATCCCAGTAACGTTGCTGCTTCGCTAGATAGCCTTCGAATTTTGGAGTTTTCTTGTGCTTATGATACTTTAGCCATAATGATTTCTTCTAGTTATGAAATAGTTCGGTCATCTTCTTAAGAGCCCACTGCTTGAGTTTCTTCCTCAATGCAGTTGTCTCGGCATCACTCTCACATTCTTGCAGCGTGAAATGTGCCATGAGGTCATTCCAAAAACCCTCTTTGTACCTTTTGGCGACATATTCACTCTCTTCCGCCTCTTTGGGCTTATGCCACTATCGAACGGTGATCGGGACACGATCCCTAACCATAACTCTGCATTGTTGTTTAAATACAGTTGCGGCCTTTTTGGGTTCCAACAGTTCTTGATCGATAATCATATAATTGTGTAATTAAATCAGCATCCAACTTTTTGGCCGGGCCTTGCTTGGAATTTTTGCTTGATGTGGAGGCCTAAGAGAAGAAACATTCGTCAATATAATATATATAAAACTCGGTATATACATCTACTCTCGGACATCATATATCTAGTGATCACCGGACATCATATATATACCTCACCGGTCTTTGTTAAGGGTCCATGGGCTTATCCATCATCGGAGTTGTTGTCTCCTCTATCATCAAAGCCAGTGGCTTCTCCCTCTCTTTGGTCGACCTCCTCTCCCTCACCTGATTGGTTCAAATACCTCGAGGGAGATTCAGATGGATCAGCGTCATGGATTATATCCTCGAGAATTTCTTCTTGTGCTAGGTCTCTATGAATTGGACATTGTGCTAGGTCTCTATGAATTGGACAAGGTGGTCCATAGTTTCTGCAAAATGCGAGATGCACACAATATTATTTCAAAATGCACACAATATTTGAACATGGCAAAAAATATTTCTATACACAAATATTTCTATGCAATATTTCTATACTAATATTTCTACATAAAAAATATTTCTATACACAAATATTTAAATGCAATAATATTTTTCTATACTAATATTTCTATACACAAATATTTAAATGCAATAATATTTTTCTAAAAATATATTTCTATACACAAATATTTAAATGCAATAATATTTTTCTATACAATATTTCTATACTAATATTTATATACACAAATATTTAAATGCAATAATATTTTTCTATACAAATATTTCTATACACAAATATTTAAACGCAATAATATTTTTCTGTAAAAATATTTATATACACAAATATTTAAATTCAATAATATTTTTCTATACTAATATTTCTCTATACACAAATATTTCTATACTAATATTTCTATGCAATATTTCTATACTAATATTTCTATACACAAATATTTCTATACAGATATCTCTATACTAATATTTCTATCCACAATATTTAAATGCAATAATATTTTTCTATACTAATATTTCTATACACAGATATTGAAATGAAATAATATTTTTCTATACAAATATTTCTATACACAAATATTTAAATGCAATAATATTTTTTTACATACTTTCTATACTAATATTATTTCTACATACTTTAATTCTATACAATTTCTACATACTTTCGATACTAAGTATACAAATATTTATACACAAATATTATTTCTACATACTTTATCGATGCGGTATGCAAATATAATTTCTACATACTTTATTTCTACACAAATAAAATTTCTACATAATTTCTATTCTAAGTATACAAATATTTCTACATATTTCTACATACTTTGTGTATAGATGCGGTGGCGGCCGGCACGGGGAGGCTGTGGCGGCTAATGGCTATGAGATTCGATACATTTTTAATGGGTTTTCTTGATGGTTTTCGTCTAGATTTGATGGTTTTCTAGCTTTACCTAATGCTAATACTTCGGTAGCGAAGAAAACTTGGTTTTCAATGTGTGTTTCAGGTTTTGAACATCAATAGAAGGTTTCAACATCAAAAATACAATATTCAGGCGAAAATAAGCAAATCACCTTTTGGAAGCAATCGAGGGAGGCAACCAGTAGCTTTAATGACCAACTATACAGCGGGAACATTTTCTCCGGCCGTATAGTTCACACCGTATAGTTGCCACCACCTTCGATTGTCAAAAGGGACAACTTTCATGAAGAGGCCATACGCGAAAACATAACACAGCAGCTTCCGTTCCAGACAGAAGGGAGAAAGAAGAGATCCGGAGAAGAAGGGGAAGACGTTCTTCATCTCGCTCCACGATCTTCGACCTCCTTGCCACCACACCCCCATAGACATTACTTTTACTTGAGAGAGAGAGATCTTCACCTTGCAAAGATTAGGGTTTAAGATTGTTTCTTCCTTTCTTGAATTATGTTGGATTGATTTTCTATTCTTATTGTGGATCTCCACGGTAATATCGAGAAGAACTCCCTTTATTTAATTATATCGATGATGATTTCTTCTCTCATGTGTGAGTAAGTTCCTTTGGGCATGGGAGATATAGGGGATTGGTGAGATGTTATGTTCCTATATAATTTCCATTAGTTTGTGATTGATTTTACTTACTATATTATGTGTGCTTGACTATCTATGGGATGCCTAATTCTTGTTGTCCAATTGAGGGCCAAGACAACATGATACTTTGTTCTACATAGATAAGATCTTGTTTGCTAGAAGACCGGCGACCCCCGAGTAACACGAGAATATCAATGGAAAACTAGTTGAACTCAAAGAGCACGAGGAGCCACTGTACCTATTGAATTAGTCCGATCCAAGGAGCTTAATTGCTAAGAAACCTGAAGAATCTTAATCGCCTAGTGACTATCCATGGTTTTGGTAACATAATAGTAGGATTATTGAAGTTGGGATAAAATCTACCAAGAGGAGTTCCGGCTAATTATGAGTTACTCGCCTACACACATGATTATAAGATTGTAATTGATACACTTATCACTCATACACCTAGCACAGTCACTGTCACCATGAATTGAATCTCCCTGCGCCTACTTTGTCAACTACGAAAAACAACAAACAATTGAAACATTTTTACTTTTATGCTTTTTATTTTCGAAGTTTACATTTTAGTTTTATCTAAATACATTCATTTTAATCCAAATCTTGTTCTTATTTCAACACTTGTAGTCAATTCACTCGAAGACCTGTGACAACTTTGAGTGTGACAGAGACTACATTTATAAACACTTACCTTTGGGATCCCTGTGGGATCGATATCTTAACTTCGAAACTAGCTACAAACGATCTGTGCACTTGTAGTCATCAAGCTATTTTCTGGCGCCACTTCCAGGGTGCTAAGCGCTAAGTGTTTTTCTTTTGACATTTCAGGTGTTACTACTACAAAATGGTCTCCTAGGAGACAAAGGGTCTGCACGCTCTGGTAGGACCTATCTACCAGATTATTTTGAGCGCGTGCCTGTTCAAAGGCACGGTGAAATTATTGAAAAACTTTTAAGATCAAATAAGGTTGAAGTTGAAAACCTGAGTGATTTCATGGAAATCATGTCCATTCATAGGACAATTCCCAAGAAACCTGAGAAAACTCTCAGAGAATACAGTGCTCCAAATTCTACTTATCTTAAACAACCAATAGAATTTCCAAATCCTAGAGTTAGAGAATGTCGATTTGATGGTGAGATTATCAAAATTTTGCAGGAAAAAGCTTTTAGTGGAAGAGGAGATGAAGACCTAGGAAGACATCTTAGAGAGTTCGATGATGTGATTACATCAATTGGACCAAAAGGTTTGCCTACAGATTTCTCTCGTCTAAAGTTATTTCGTTGGTCTATTAAAGGTAAGGCTCTATACTGGTTATATTCTATTCCTCGTCATTACATTAATTGCTAGGAAAATTGCATTGTCAAATTCATAAACAAATTCAATCCTTTTAAAAAGGTAACTGAAATTAGAAATAATATAGGCAACTTCAGTCAGAACGTGGGAGAAAACTACCCACAAGATTGGGATAGATTTTTTGGCATGATCAATAGTATTCCTAATCGTGGCTATTCCGAATCAACTGTTTGCCACTTATTTTACCATGGTATTAATATTCAATGTAGAGAGTTGCTTGACTTATCAGCATGAGGATCGATAAACACTTTAACTACTAAAGCCTGTTTGGAATTGATGTCCACTAGGTATAAGAATGGTTATCTTTATAATCCTGATTTTGGAACTAAACTCAAAAAAGTAATACTTCGTATAACTCCTGATCTTATGCCTGAAGTACGCAAAACAATGAAAGAGAAAGGTATACCTTCCTAACTGGTTAAGGAAAACAATGTAGATCTGTTACATATTTTTACTGAAGAAGATGAAACTAGGAAAGCTTTTCAAGAATTAAAACATCGACAGGACAAATCTTATAATTACCTGCATAAGCAATTTCAAAGACATAAGAAGATTTTGGAAGAACTCACAGAAAATTATGATGAGATTGGCCAAGAAATAAAATTATTTCACAAGTACCTTAGTATGATTGAAACCCAATGTGAACAAATAGCATCTGGTTATCAAATTTTTCTTCAAGATGATATAAAGATTCATGTTTCTACTAATGTTGTTACAAGGAGAGGTGCAGTTGTTACAGGACCATTAGGACCACCAGAATATGAAGCTGAAAAGAGCTAAGAGAAAAAGGCTTGCTCAAAGCAAGCCAAGAAGATGACACACTGGTGGATCCTCAAGATGAAACTGCTCAAGAAACACAAGACCAAATCTTGGAGGAGAAAAATGATGCACAGGATGACCGCTATGACTCTGATGAAGAAACTGTTGATCCAAGAGAGAAAAAGAGATAAACAATGAAGATGAAGTTGTTGTATTAGAAAATAAGAAAAGCGATAAGAAGCAACTAAAGAGCCTGATCCCCCACAAAAGGTAAAAGACAAGAATAAGAAAGGTGAGCAAAAACTTCCATATCCAGATCGCTAATCTATGATTCTTTCAAAAAGGCACTTGGTGATCTCCGTCTAGAAATTCCATTTGCGGATGCAATACCTATTCTAAATTTCTCTGTGTTAAATAGAAAGAAAGAAATAACTGAAAGTGTTGCCATCATGACTAGTTATCCTGCTAATGGAAAGTTATTATCTAAGTCAGGAGATCCTGGAATACCAAATATTTCATGCTCAATTGGAAAACTGATATTCACAATGCCTTGTGTGATTTAGGTGCAGGAGTTAGTGTAATGACATATTTCCTCTATAAAAAGTTAGGATTAGGGGAGTATTCCCCTAGTTCCATCACTTTATAGATGGCTGAGAAATCCGCTAAACAACCCATTGGTATGATTGAGGATGTTCTACTTAGAATAGATGAGCATGTTATTCCCACTGATTTTATTATTCTTGAAATGCTAGAGGATGAAAATTTGTCTATAATACTTGGAAGAACTTTCCTTAGTACTACAGGAGCATCAGTTGATTGTGCCGAGGGAAAAATAATCTTCAATGTTTATGATGCTGAAATCATCTGGTATTTTCCAAAGAAGCTAGAAGCAGGAGAAAGGTATATTCCACCGGCAAAACGAGTTCAAGTGGTAAGGGACCTTGATAAGGGGCAACCCAAGGTAAGAATTCGAGAACAGAAATGGGGTTGAAATATTCAACCATCCTTAATAAAATGCTTAATGGGAGTCAACCCATAACATTAATGAAATAAGTTAAAGAATAAAATGTTCATCGCATTCCTATAACATTTTCATAGACATTATTGCGGAAGCACGCCCGTAAGAATGCAGTTGTCAAAAAGTAGTAGAAATATCAACTGAATAAGCATAGATTAAGTGTAAACATTAAAGTTTGACTTTTATCTACAAGAACTAGCCTAAACATATTTTTCTGATTAAAAAGAGCATCTCTAATTTTTTTTTGGCAAAAAGCATGTCCTGAGAGTCTAACGACCAACTATACGACAGTAATATTATTCCGGCTCTATAGTTTTGGTCGTATAGTTATCGACACCCCTTTTTCGCAAAATGCATATCAGGACACAGAAGGTTTAACGGCCAAATATACAACGGGACCTTTTTGGTCTGGCCGTATAGTTGTGCCCGTATAGTTAAGATCTGGCATAAAGAAACCCTAATTATCGATACCACCACAACTATATGGCGGGAACTACATATCCCGCCCGTATAGTTCCCGCCGTATGGTTCGGACAAACTCTTAAACGAGACGGTAGGGCTAGGGCTTCTCCTCATCCTCACTTTTTCTCTCATATTCTCTCTCCAAACTCCTCAAAATCCACCTAGAACTCTTGATTCTTTGCGGATTTCGTTCGTTTGAGTTGGGGAATCAACAGATCTGTATGTTTCTCTCCCTATCCATGCTTTATTTTCAGAATCCCATGGTTGAAACTATCACATTGATCTAGTGGATGAACTCAAGCCTGTTTGATTTTCCCTTTTGATTTCTCACGTTAGGATTAAATTTATGCACGTAGAATTGTTCATATATCATGTAGAAACTATATGCCTAAGGTTTTATGTTGATTTTTTTAGTGCATCAAGATGAAAAATCTCGGTAGCATTTTTTGCAAGAGAAAGCTCCAACATGGTGAGGGCTCGAGGCTCCGGGCTGAGATCGACAACAAGTACGCCATGGTTTCATCTAGGAGGGTGATGCCCACACGTTGAGCCAATGATGGTTTTATCGCCGCGGCAGGGTTGAGGGCGGACTTAGACCACATGTGTGCAAATGCAAGGCTATCACTCCTCGCCTACGCAATCCACTACACTTACATTGAGCTCACCTTTTAGTTCCTCACCTCCTTCTACGATGACTACAAGGAGAAATATAATGCGTGCACGGTAAGCTTCACCATAAACCAGCAGCTATATCAAATCTCTTTTCAACAATTTTGTGAAGCTTTTGGATTCCCTCAAGAAGGGGAATCAGCTGTTACAAAATTGTATAGAGTCTCTAGTGGAGAAACTTGGGAGGTCATTTCTGTTAACGGTGGCAGGGACTTCTACCAGAAGAAGATGTCCACCATTCAGAACCCGACAATCCGCTACTTCGCCTTGTTTCTCGCCAACACTCTGTTGGCAAGAGGAGATATCAGTTCCATGGACAATGCAAACATGGCCATGATCATCAAGGCACTCTTCCCCGCTGCACCGTAGAGTCCCAATCATGCAGCTCTATTCCTCCAGCACCTCCGCCGCTAGAGCAACAAAAAGAAAGGTGATATTCGCATTGGTGGATTGGTAACCCACCTTGTCCAATCCTATGGAACTCAAATACCTGTTATGCAACCTGTTGACGGCTCCATACTTATGGATGTCAAATATATAACTACTTGTGGCTTCCTCGGTGTTTACCGAGCTAACAGGAGGCTCCAAGAATATCCGTTTGGTTATCTTGATGCCTATAGGATGAGTAGGTGTCGTTTCCTTGTCCACAAGCTTTCTCAATTTTGGAGAAGGACAACTGGATCCTCACCAAAGACCAAGTGATGGAGATCATGGATGGGATCCATCCTGACCCCGAAGAGGAGGAAGAAGGAGAGCAGCAGGATGAGCAGGAGGAGGAGCAGGACAATCCTTCTTGGGAAGGATGGCAGCAGCAGCAACAGGAAGGACCCTCGGACCCATGGCCCAATCAGCAGCAACAGCAGCAGCGGTTCAACAATGTCCCCTATCAAGAATTTCTGCAGGTCATCTAGCGCGTTCGGGAGATCTACCACACTCTTCAGGGAGTGAATGAGGATGTTATTTCCCTAACTAACAGCTTCAGTAACTTCATGACCAACTTCCCCAACTACTACCATCAGTACCTGTACCCGCCGCCGAATGATGGCAACAACTAAGCATGGCAACATCATAAGCTTGGGGAGGTTTGAAAACCTCCAAACTTTGCATTCATATTTTTGTTTCTTCTTTTGATTTATTTTACTTCTTCAAAAATTGCATGTTTACTTTCAGTTTTGCATACCTAAATCAAAAACACAAAAAAATTAGTTGTAACTTCTATTGCAAATTTGTTTCTTTGTTTCTCTCGAAGATTGCTCAATTTCATGTGACTGGCAATAGTGAAATATAGCAGGGTTCAACTCAAGTATAAGAACGAAGCAAGCAAGAGGAGGTATCACATTCGTTTCATCACCTCTTCTGCAATTTTAAATTGACCTTACAAATATTTGCTCGCTTGCACTTGAGTCACACCCCACTTAGCTTGTTATCCTATAAATTCTATTCCCTTGCTAGAGTCTCCTTTTTAGCTTTGAAATAATGAGCAATGAACTTGGTTAAAATATTACAACACTTTTACAACAATAAGAAACATCCAAAAGATGACTTGAGTCCATGTTTAGCCCAAGGATTTGATTTTAGAAACTACTCAACCCCATTTGAGCTTAATGTAATAAACTTGATAGAAGTTTTGAATGGAATTGTTTGATAAAATGGACGCTTTGTAGTAGAGATTATGCCACTATCTTTCTAGTAATTAAAGTAAGATATTGCTTTACACATGTCATTACAACATTGTCGTGCTCCATGGGGAATTATTAACTCTGTTGGCCAACGAACGATCAAAATGTGGGAAACCACTTGATTTCGACTATTGAGTTATGTAAGTGTCTGTAGCTGCAATGCTATGACAAGTAAAAATTTTAGCCTCCTCATGGTCTCACGTTCCAAGTGAAGTTTTAGTACTCCTCTGGCCCATTATTGCTCAACAGTTATCTATTAGCATGGTCACGAGTATGCAACACAGCCATAATTAACATGTTAAAACAGTGGCATGATCTCTATGTGGAAGAGCTGAAGTTTTTGAAAAGCAAGGAAAGGAGAGAGTTGCTTTGAGGGTCTTAAAATTTTGACTGGGAGTAGATGAGTTGTTCTTAAATTAAATGTTTCTCGTTCCAACTTGAATACTCTTAATTGATTAAAGAAACAAGAGCAAAAAGTATTTCATCTCTCAACAAAGAGAGAAACCAAAATAATTTGTTTCACTTTCCTAGCTAAAATGTTGAAACTTGCTCGGGCATATAATTATTTGATAGCAAGATATACCTGGTTAGGAAGTGGACTCAGTGCAATATTGTAAATAATTGTATGATCATGTTGAAGATTGCAGGAATTGTGAAGAAAAGAATTTTACACCAATTCGATCTTGTAAGTTCTTTTAATTCATTCTCAAATCTCCGCTATTCTTCCTTATTTTCTTGTCACTAGAGGACGAGCAACACCTAAGCTTGGGGGAGTTGATAGCTATGAGATTCTATACATTTTAATGGGTTTTATTGATGTTTTTCATCTGGATTTGATGGTTTTCTAGCTTTACCTAACGCTATTACTTCGGTAGTGAAGAAAACTTGGTTTTCAATGTGTGTTTCAGGTTCTGAACATCAACAGAAGGTTCCAACAGCAAAAATAAAATATTCAGGTGAAAACAAGCAAATCTATTTTTGGAAGCAATCAAGGAGGCAACCAATAGCTTTAACAACCAACTATACGGCGGGAACATTTTCTCCGGCCGTATATTTCCCGCCGTACAGTTGCCACCGCCTTCATATTGTCAAAAGGGACAACTTTCACGAAGAGGCCATACGCGAAAACATAACACAACAACTACCGTTCTATCCAGAAGGGAGAAAGAAGAGATCCGGAGAAGAAGGGGGAGACGTTCTTCATCTCGATCCACGATCTTCGACCTCCTAGACACCACACCCCCATAGCCATTACTTGTACTTGAGAGAGAGAGAGATCTTCAACATTCAAGAATAGGGTTTGAGATTGTTTCTTCCTATCTTGAATTGTGTCGGATTGATTTTCTATTCTTATTATAGATCTCCATGGTAATATCGACGAGAACTCCCTTTATTTAATTATATCGATGATGCTTTCTTCTCTCATGGGTTACTAAGTTCCTTTGGGCGTGGGAGATGTAGGGGATTGGTGAGATGTGATGTGCCTATATAATTTCCATTAGTTTGTGATCGATTTTAATTACTATATTATGTGTGCTTGACTATCTGTGGGATGCCTAATGCTTGTTGACCAATTAAGGGCCCAGACAACATGATACTTTGTTCTACATAGATAATATCTTGTTTGCTAGTAGACTGGCGATCCCCAAGACACACGGGGATATCAATGGAAAACTAGTTGAACTCGAGGAGCACGAGGAGCCACTATGCCTATTGCATTAGTCCGATCCAAGGAGCTTAATCGCTAAGCAACCTGAAGGATCTTAATCGCCTAGTGACTAACCATGGTTTTGGAAACAGACTAGTAGGATTATTGAAGTTGGGATGAAATCTACCAAGAGGAGTTCTGGCAAATTATGGGTTGCTCATCTACACACATGCTTATAAGATTATAATCGTTACACTTATCACTCATCCACCTGACACAGTCACTATCACCATGAACTGAATCTCCCCTCGCCTACTTTTTCATCTATGAAAAACAACAAATAATTGAACCGTTCTTTACTTTTATGCTTTTTATTTCTAAAGTTTACATTTTAGTTTTATTTAAATACATTCATTTTAATCCAAATCTTGTTCTTGTTTCAACTCTTGCAGTTAATTCACTTCAAGACCCGTGACAACTTTGAGTGTGACGAAGACTACATTTATAAACACTTACCTTTGGGATCCCTGTGGGATCGATATCTTAACTTTGAAACTAGCTACAAGCAATTTGTGCACTTGCAGTCATCAGCGGCCGACACGGGGCGTGGCCGTGGTGATGGCATTGCGGGCGGGGAGGCGCGGGAAGGGGCGTGGGGAGGCGCGGTGGTGGCGGCCGACGCAGAGGGCATGGGGAGGCGCGTCGGCGGTGGTGCGGCGATTCAGCTGCCTGGTGGCGCTGTCGTTTCTTCTGGCCTCCAAGTCCCTATGCGTGGAATGCACCGGGGAAGGAGGTAGCAATAAATACCCCCCCTCTAGTCCCGGTGCATGGAATCAGCCGGAACTAAAGGGGGGGTCACTAGTCCTAGCTGGTGCAACGCACCAGGATCAGAGGGGGGATTTTCGGCACCCGCACGCTGCCCACCCCCTTAGTCCCGTCTGGTTAGCTGGTGATGGCTGTGAAATATATCCATCCACGTTCGCATTTAAACTAGATATTATTCACATATTTGATGAAATATCTCTCTAAAACCTGCCACTAATGCATAGTGATCAAAGGGGTATGCAATCCTTTCTTGCTATTTTTGCCTGCACAGATAATGACATATTATGATGGGAATCACTACATAAATGCCAAAGATACGAGATTTCCAACACGCCAAAGAAACCAGGAACCGTGAGGAGGCTACTGCAAGCTTAAAGACCAATTGTATGGCCCGCCGCCATATAGTTGCCGTCGTATAGTTTGCACCGACCTCCTTAGGTCAAACAAAACAACTTTCATGAAGGGATCCCTATATAAAGAGGCTTTAGACGACGAGAAACAAGCCCTCGACTCCACAACATCGCTTCTTTCACCCCCAAACTCTCCCTGCTGCCACGCCGGAGGAATAGATCTAGATCTAAACCTCTAAACCCTTCTCCACCACCATAGCCATTTTCCACCACTTGTAATAGTAGATCTCATCTCCAATTGGAGACATTGTAAGACTATTTGCTATCAACTAAATGATCTCTATTACAATGTTTATGATTGTCGATTTCATCTCTATGTGTGAGTAATTCTCCTTGGACTAAGGGCTTCGGCCTAGCCATGTAGCTTTTGTGCATGTTATTTATCATAGATGGGATCATGTATTAGTTTGTATGACATGATTATTGTAGTACCCTCTCTTGCCTCAATATAAGGACTTGTCAGGTACCCAAGACCCCGAGGATTGATCCAGGTATAGGGAGTGTGAGAGATGACTGATCACAGTTGGGAACCCCGATGTAAGGGTAGTATGGTCTGTATGTGAGGGATTTGCTTGGGATTAATTCATGATATTTTTTGAGGGTAAACAGTGAGGGAAATCCCCATTGCAATTTCTTTTTTATATTAGTAACTGAGAATTTACAAAATATGTATCGCCTGAGGTAGCTGGTAAACTAAAGAAGAAAGAAAAAAGCACCATACCATGAAAATAATTACACTTGAGATTGCAGCCATTCTTTAAAGCTTTGGGCATTAAAAGCTTGTTTTTCATTCTGAAGCTAACTAGCCTTAATTCTTCTAAGAAAATATCTTTCTAGTATGTGAAGCTTGGCTGCTTATTTGCAAAGATGCGATTGTTCTCACAATCCGCATTCCCCAAGAATCCAAAATCAAGATCTCCATTGCAAAAGGAACCTTAGTTTTTATTTGATGTCTTGAAATGCCTCTAGTAAAGAAAGTCCATTGATCCTTTGGGGTCATAGATTCCCCACCTCTAGCGAAAGGGCAGGTCCAGAATAGGTGATGAATAGTTTCTTCATAAGGGCAATCAAGAGTTGTACAAGAGTATGAAGTTAACTTCATGTTTTTATTCCCAACAGATTTCTTGTGTTTAATCTTTCATGTAGCAACATCCAATAAAAAGAACTTATGTTTTGGTCGACATGAGGAATTCCAGATCCGTGAAAAAAGTTCATTTGTCGATAACACCAATGATTTCCATGTATGCTTTTGGGTGTGAAATGTCCTGATCCCCAAATATAAGACCAGTTATTAGTTTGTCCATTTTGTGATGTGAGTAGATTAACGGTGACATCACTATACACATCATTAGTTTTATTTCTTCTATGGATGACTAGTAGGTTATTTCTATAAGCGGTCATGGAGGCAATAGCGCTTATGGATGCAATCGCCACATATAATTATCTTGCTCTAATAATTACATGCATACTTTATTATTATCTTTTATTCCCATCAAATGTTTTGCACAACTATTGGTGAAACCAAAAGACCTAGGCCCTCTTTCTCCATCGTGAACAACAAACAAAAAGATCGCAAACTCTTGGTTTAGTGAAAACACAAAAGTAATTCTAAAACTCTCGAAGGTCAATTTAGGTAAGATCACTTTGCTTTGTTCTTCCCGAGGATTCGATAAACCTAGGTCTACTAGAGAAAAAGAACTATACTACATCCGTAATCCGGATCAAAGGTATCAACCCTTTTTCTGGCGCCGTTGCCAGGGAAGCAATAGCTACCATGGTGAGGTTTGTAGGAACCTTGCTAGTTTTAATTCTTGTTTTTAATTTTATTAGTTTGCTTTCAGTCTTATTTGAAAAACCAAAAAATTAGTTAGTCTTTAATTCTTGTTTACCATCATTAGTATTTGTTTAAGAAAAATCCACAAACATACCTAAATATGCCCGAAAAGAAGCTTGGGAGTTTGTAACTCCCAACAATGATTATTTGCATACTCCTATTACTCGCCTAGCAATTACTGTCAAGATTATGAAATTAATCCCCACTATTTAATTTGGTTCAACCGAATCAATTTGGAGGATCTCGCTATTGAAGATGCAGTGTATGTACTTAAATACTTTTATAGAAATATGTGATATGATGCGATTAAAGATTTTGACCCCGACACGCTGTTGGCGCTTTATTTCCTTTCTCTTAGAGGAAGAGAAAAGAATGGTTGCTATCTTTGGCTAGAAATAGTATTACCATGGGTGGAAATGCATGACTAAATTATTTCCACCGCAAAGACTATGCAACTAAGATCTAATATTACTGGTTTTAGACAGGAAGAGCGTGAGGCACTAGTGCTTGCCTGGGAGATAATGAAAGAAAGCATTAGAAATTGTCTCATCCATGGGATGGAAGATTGGTTAATTCTCCATTTATTTTATAATGCTTCAACCCTATGTCTAAGTCTATTATTGATACCGCAAATTGAGGAACATTTATGGGTAAACAAATTACCGGGCAATAGCAGCTGCTAGACAATATGTAAGACAACCATGCCCAATGGCATGTACAAAAATCAAACATGAAGAAAGTGAACTCTATCACACCTCAAGAAAATGAAGAACTCAATGCTAAGTTGGATGAGATCATATTAAACGTCAAAGGTAAGGAAACCTAGGTAAGAGATTCTCCCGAACCAAATATTGAAGAAATATACGTCATAGATCATAATGATTATAACCCTTCTTGGAAGAAGAATTATAACCCAATTTTTCAGAAACACTATTCTAGTCTGGAGGTAACTCTAATAATAATATGGCATCAAGTAATGGTAGTCTCCAAGAAACTTTAAATCTTTTCATGGACTCACAAAATGAGCAAATGATATCCTAGTTAAAATAACGGAGAACCATGATGCTATGCTTGGTAAATTATCTAGCCAAGATTTATTTGAGGAATGATTGCGGTGCCCTCCAAGAAAGAACAAGGATTGTTGAGGCATAACTAGTAGGATAACCGGAGAGTCAAACTCTCATTCTAGCGCTGCTAAATTTGCAAAAGTTGATCCTAATCCATTAGAAGACCTCAAGATGATAAGAATCCAAAGGGAAGAGCCTAAAGAACTTAATCATAACAATGCTCCTTCACCAAATTACATAGTTGGAAGATCTTGTAAAAAGGATCACTATCAAGATTCCTAAGTGAAGGAAATGAGGAAGCTATGTATCAACACTGCTAATCAAGTAGCAATAAAGGTACATGAGCTTGAGGAAGAATATAAGAAAATTGATAAAAAAATTACCCGTTAAACTTGATTATATATTCGAGCTTACTATTAAGATTAAAATTGGGACTAATACCGGGAAATAGCAAAGCACTTTGTGATTTAGGTGCAAGTGTTTCAACAATTCCAAAGAGTGTTTTTAATAAGTTAAATCTTGGCTCTTTTGAAATTACTGAGTTAATATTGCATCTAGCAGATTCTACCTATAAACAAGCACTAGGAATTAAAGAGAATACCTTAGTATACATTAAAGGCTTTCCTACTCTTATTGATTTGGTGTTGTTGACATGCCCTGAAGATGCCATCGCTCCTATCATATTAGGTCGTCCATTCTAAGAACTATTAAGGCTTTGATTAATATGCATGAAGGAAATGTGAAGTCTAATAGCCTTCATGGGATCCTTTTGTTATTCATTTTCCTATGAAAAAGAAAGCCAATCAAGATGAGAAGGAGGCCATCACTTTAAAGGTCAACTATTTTGGATTGGGTGTTCCACTCATCTAGCCTAAGTGAGCAACATCAAGGTCAATCTATTGACCATAAAAGAGCGCTGCATGGGAGCCAACCCATGTGATAAAAGGTTTGAGTAAAGTTAAGTTTTAGTTTAATTTTTATGTTGAATAAGGAGTGCTAGAAAAGTCCAAAGGAGGAGGAGAGATTTCAAGTAATAAAATTCTTTTTATACATGCCAATGTTGGTCGACAATTTAGTCTATCATTTTTCTATCAAAACATGGTGTTTCTCTTAAGTTTCAGTCTAAAAAAGTAATTCTTGAGGAAATATAATTTTTTGATGTATACAGGTACCTTTAATCCATCGTATCACTTAATAGGAATAAATATTCCAGCCATATAGTTCCACCAGATAGTTATTTGACCCATCGACAATATTTCTTTCTTCCCCAGATACATAGGTTTAATGACCAACTATAATGGACAGAACAAAGTTCTAGCCAGATAGTTCCGGTCAGATAGATATAGCCACCGTGAAAGAAACTTAGAAACCCTAATTTTTGTTGTCATACCAACTGCACGGGGGAACAAAGTGTTGCGGCCAGATAGTTGTGATCGTGATAGTTGCATCCCACCACCAAAACGCAATTTTAAGGAGCATTTGATAAGACAATGGAGCAGACGGAAGCGTACGGTTAATGGGTCCAACCATCCGTCAGATAGAGTAGCCGTTAGGGCAAAACCAGCGTGACGGGTAAGGTAGACAGATGACGAGGCACAATACCCGCAGCCTCGAAGTTAGAAGGATGATGCAGCAGACCGATGTCGAGGAGTCGCCTGCACCGCGCTCGCAGAACATGGGGGTCGCCGCCAGTGTCGGCCAGAGCGGCTTCCACTGCTTTTGTATCGGCCGGGTGGCTACCATCGCTTCCGGCATCCGGGGCACGGCACTATACTAGAGGTCGTGGAGGCAAACATCAGACCGAATAGTTGTCGGCTTATGGGACCCGCCAATGGCGTTGTTTTGTCCATGCCGCCGCCTATATAAGGGCGGCAACGATCGTAGCAAGGGTTGACCCTTATTCTTTACTGTTAGACAGATAAAGCTCGAGGAGAACTTGTAGCGCTTTGTTTGTTCATTCAGTTAGTCGGACGGCAGAGTAGGGGTGTTACTCTCACCACGAGGGCCCGAACCTGGGTACTTCTGTGTCCGGCGTTTGCTTGTGCCTAATCCCATTTCGGCGAACGCCGCCGCCGCTTCCCCTCACTACCGCTTCCCGCACTACTAACTAGCCGCTGTGCATTGTCGCTTACATAACAACAATGCTTGGCGCCACCATGGGGCGCAGATGGCGGCGACTGAGTGACGCTCGCACGGGACCCGTGCCATCCATCAAGGCGCGGCCTCCAGCCTCGCGGCTCATGCTGGTAATTCGACGGCCATCGACAACACTCGCCGATTCGCCGATTCCGCTTCCAAATAGTTCCCAGCTTCCCAGCAGTGTTCTGGCCCAAATAGTAGCCGGGCCAGCCCGGCCCACCTCGCTGTGTGAGAAGGGTGTGGTGGAAGAGGTCATCGAGGAACTCACCGAGCTGGTTGGCCTCGTGGAGATCCCGAAAGATGTGATGGCTAAGATCGAGGTAGCGAGAGCGCTTGCCAAAGAAGCTTAGGGCTTGGCCTCCACCAAGTACCAAATGGAAATCAACATCCGCGAATATCACCAGGCCCATGGATTCACCCCGACTAATCAAGATCCTAGCGTTGGGCCTGCCATGCTGAGGAGAGATGGGCGCCGCTTGAGCAAGACGCCGAGCCGATCCCGTATGTACTTCCCACCACCCGTGTATGACACTGCGGAAGTCAAGAACGTCCCAAAGGGCGCGCGAGCTGCCACGGAGGATTTTCTCACCGAGGGGAGAGGACATGATGCTTGCCAGTAGCGTGTAGCACCACCGTATGTGGATAACGAGTAGGCCTAGGCCGCCGGACGATTCGAGGCGGAGCCAGCTCCAGAGGAACCGCCCGGTGGAAGCAGCCGAAGGACCTCGCTGCATCAAGTACTCGCATCCCGTGTCAAGACTCCCCACGCCTCCAAGTGTCGCCGCCTTGCAGCAGCCAACCCCACAACCACTAAGGCGCCACGAGCCATCCACCGCCAGTTGCCGTAACCACCTCCACTTTACCCCCATCACGCCTCCGGCCGGGTGAGCGCCAACCCGGTTGAGCCGATGCGCGACCGTATCGTATTCTCCTAATGGAAGCCCGACTCACCGAGGAGGAAGACAAAATCGCCCATGTGCTTGGGACACGATTCGGAAGCGAGCCATTCTCGACGTTATACCTTCCACGGAGACACCCCTGGCACGACAAAGCATGAGGTCGGAGGATCTGGCTTATCGACTATGTCACAACAATAGAATCGCCCATATGGCAAAAGCGCATGGAACTTGGCTCAACAGCCACGCCCAACGCGCCTATCAAAGATCAACTCCTAGCCTGACTTTAGAAGGTCTTTATCCGAACTTCAACGGCACCTAATTTACAAGCATCCAGTGCAGACCCGCAATCTCTCTCTATGTGTCCGTGGAGGCGCGTAGTCGGATTAACGTATCTCGCGGGCCGGACCGAATCGCACAACTCTCGCTGGGGTGGTGGAGAACCCGCAATCGGTTTTTCATCGAAGGGTGCCACGAAGGCACGATGTCGCGCCACCGGTCGCGCGTGGCGTGCCCAAGACCATGGCGGAGTTGATGACCGCTTCGACCAGTACGCCACCACGGACGGATAATGGAGAAGACCTCCGTGAATGCGAAAGGACGGCGTTCCTTACCGAGCTGCTCGGAAAAAGCAAGCTGTCCAAGGAGGAGATGCCGGATCGGCCAGGCGGCATGGCAGCGACAACCGCTACTAGGACAAGCGCCCAAGAGCGTAAGAACTAACGCCACCACCGTGAGGGAAAGTCAACGCGATGCAAGGCACACCGCTGAAAATGACAAGAGGCGAAGAATGCCTTCACCTTCGAAAGCAGATGTTTGATGGGCGTAAATTACCACAGCGGTGTTCTTCAAGCAGTGCTACGACACCACTTGGCGCGGTATCTAGACCCGACAGATCAAGGAGCAGGCTGGCTTGCCTCCTCTCCCCACCCTCCCGGTGGACCACCACCCGGCTAGGGTGACGACAACAACCATGGCAACAGGCCTACCATCGCGAGCACGAGAACTACCACATCTTCGAGGCCGACGAGCCGATTGACAACCGCGTCGAAGCATCACACGCCGAGGTGAACACCGCCTCTCGTCCCCATGCACCTCAACCGGTCCGACATTCTATTACTCTAGAGCTGCGGATCAGCCGGATCTTCCCGAATCCTCGGGGCTACACGGGTGTGTAGACCAGGATCTCTTCTCATATCTCCAACGCATGCGACTCGATTCTGCGCCGGTAGATGGTGGGAGCAGCCAACCTGCTCTACTGGTCTTCCATGGGGAAGCTAACATCCGGAGGCGACTGCAGCCCTCGACCATTATGTTCCACTAAGCATCCCGCCGGGACACCGTGTGTCTCTGGGCAAGATCCGTCTGACGCCATATTCAGCTCGTGAGGAGAACTTTGCGGGAGCCAATCTGGTTCGAGGTGGTCAACTCATAGAACCTACCATGTCCTTCTTGGGCGCCTACCACAAAGTTCATGGTGGTCCCCCACTATGCATACCTCAATATGAAGTTGTCGGGGACTTAATGGTGTGATCATTGTGGCCGCTGCTACAGACGGGTCCATGGTATGCGCAGCGAAGGCGCAAAGATAGCTGAGGCCCTACTCATCGCCAAGAGAAGCGATATGATGCGCAACATTGCCATGCTGGCTAACTGGCGCCGCTGGCCTGAAGCCGGCCGGGACATGGCGCCCAACCGGCCCAAGGACACCAGCAGATCCAGCGACCACCGACCGATTCTCCAAGTGCGCCACCATCGCGCCGCTTGACAACAAATAGGAAAGCACGCTCGTCGACTTCCTCCGTGAGAATCGGGACATCTTCGCATGGTCTCCCAAAGACATGCCGGGTGTGCCGAGGGAGTTCACCGAGCATTCGCTTCATGTGTGTCCTGACACCAAGCCGGTCAAGCAGCTCCTCCATCGCTTCGCGGAGGACAAGAGGAAGTCATCGGCGATGAGGTCGCCTCGCCACTTGCCGTCGGGTTCATCATGGAAGTGTACCACCCGGATTGGCTAGCCAACCCAGTCCTGTTGCTAAAGAAGAAAAATACTTGGCGTATGTGTATCGATTACACGAGCCTGAATAAGGCTAGTCCGAAAGACCCTCTTGCTTTGCCCCGTATTGATTAAGTGATTGACTCTACGGTCGGCTTCGATCTGCTCTCCTTCCTTGATTGTTATTCCGGCTATAATCAGAACCGTCTGAATCCGGCTGATCAATTGAAAACGCTATTCATCACCCTGCACGGGCTTACGCTATGTAATCATGCCATTCGCCTGAAGAATGCGTGCTCTACCTATTAGCGCTGCATGCGTAAATTCACAGATTGGCCGGAATGTGCACACGTACGTGGATGATGTCATCATCAAGACGAAGGAGAAGCAGACCCTGCTAGAGGACCTCGGCGAGACGCTCACAATCTTCGCTGGGTATGGCGAAGCTTGAACCTGGAGAAGTGCGTGTTCAGCGTGCCAGCCGGATAGCTGCTCGATTTCCTCATGTCGAGCCGAGGAATCGAGGCCAATCCGGAAAAGATCGCGGCCATCGAGAGGATGCAGCAGCCCAAGAGCTTGATCAACGTCTAGAAGTTCAGGATGCTTGGCTTCTCATCCGATTCGCCACCAGCTTGGGAGAAGGCCCTACCGCTGCTAAATACCACCGATGAAGAAGACGGACAAGTTCACCTAGATCGCAGCGGATGGTGCCTTCCAAGACCTCGTTTATGCTATCCACGGGCTGGTTCTCGCCGCACGGGTTGAGAAGGAGACGATGTTGTTTATATAGCCGCCACCAACCGGTTCTCGCCATGTCAGCATCATCCTGCTGGTGGAGCCATATTTAAGGCAAGGCTCAAATGCTTCGTTCATTCGCCTACTACCTCAGCGAAGTGCTTCCTCTCCAAGCGTAACTACCTCCACTACCAAAAGATGTGTTTACGCGGTACCTCGCTTGCAAGAAGCTCAAGACCATTTCCAGGAGCATCCGCCACCGTAGTGTCCACCGCGCTGGGCGAGATCTTCGGCAACAAGGATGCCACGGGCGGATAGCTGGGACATCGAGCTGGCCGCCATCGATCCGGTATGAGCCAGATGACCATCAAGTCTTAGGCGGTGGCGGACTTCTTCGTTGACTGGGCAGAAAACCAGTACCTTCCGCCGGTTCCTGACTCTGACTACTAGAAGCTACACTTTGACAGCTCAAAGATGCGTGGGGGCTTGGGAGCCAGCATTGTGCTCACTTCGTCCAAGGGAGACCGGCCGGAGTATGTGTCGCAGATCCACTTAACCGCCGAATAACGCCGCCAAGTACAGGCCTCGCCACGCACTCGATAGCGAAGACAGGCATCCCGATCCTTTTCTTCGGTGATTCGGATCTGGTGGTGCAGCAAGTATCCAGCTTAGTGGATGCTCAAGATGCCAACATGGCCCTCAGATCGTAATCGTTCCATGTCCAATGTTCAGCTGGTGGCTTTAGGGATGAATCATCACTTTCCCTGCGTACAACAACCGAGGCCTACGAAGTCGGATCCACTAGAGCGCCATCCCGCCTGCAGTAGTATCCTTGAGCACCTCCATAAGCCCAAAGATCACCCCCTCCGTAATCCAAGTCCATCATCTTGGTAGCGTAATCTGTGGTCGCCGTTCCGAAGAGTCAGGTGGCTCGGTCACAGCCGCCCTGCCCGAAGACCCGGCCGCCTCCTCCTTAGGCAAACTGTCATCAAGCAAGGCAAATGGCTCGAGGGCTGCTGACTCGGGCATCCCACCCAGCCGAACTCCGAATGATCTCTAGATCATGCCGGCCAGTGTCTTCACCATCCGAGAAGTGCCATCCTCGGCCCAAATTTCTTCATGAACTACTCCTCAATGACGAGCCCCCATCAAGAGGTGGAGGCATGGCAGATCTGCACCGCGCACACGCATAATTCATCATAAACAAGGAGCTGTACAAGCACACAGAGGGCGCTTCCAGCGAAAAGGCCGACGTGATACCAAGCACTATTGAAGGAAATTCACCAGGGGGAGTGCGGTCACCATGCCTCATCTCATGCCCTGGTGTCGAAGGCAATGCACTAGGGGTTCTACCGTCGACCGCTTCGAGGATGCGAGACTAGTTGGTTCAAGGCAACGGATGCTGCCGGGTTCGGCCGGCTAAAGCACATGCCGACCTCAGCTCTCAAGACCATACCGACCACCGCCCTTCATCGCTAAGGCACATGCCAGCGTTCGCGAAGTGATGCGCGGCACCAAGGTTGACGTGGGACACTACCGAACCCCAAGAGCAAGGTGATGAGCACAACAGCAAGTTTCAAGAGAGACCGAGGTTATCAAACCTAAAGGAGGAAGGAAACGCTCAAAGGTGTTTCAAGCAACGTGGAGACCTATACAACATTAAACTCAATACTTTGTCCCAACGAATCATTGAGGCAAGCTCACCGGTTTATTAACAAAGGATTAAACGATGGTGGAAGGTAATCGCTTGTAGGAAGTAAACAAGTAACAAGGAAGATGTATCAATGGTAAAGATTGGACCGGGTCCATAGTTCACTAGAGGTGCTCTCCTTAGATAAACAACATGGCATGAAGGGTAAACAAATTATAGCAGGGTAATCGACAGGACTGAGCAAGGCATAACAATGCAATACTAGTCGGAAGATCCTATGAGATTGGACAGAAATACAACAAGATACATAGACCGCCATCCAACCGCATCTATGACTACAAATCCACCTTCAAAGTTATCATCCTAACCCCTCCAAGATAAGTTGCAAGCAACATATAACTACTTTAAGCAAATCGTAAGGTAAACAGTCCACATGTTCCATGAACAAGAGAGTATTGTTTTCTCCCTAGTTGCAACATCACATCTAGAACCGAAGAGATTTCTGTCACTTCCCTTGGAAACTAGAGGCATGAACCCACTATCGAGCATAAATACCCCCTCTTGGAGTCACTAGCAAATACTTGGCCAAGATAGCTACTAATAATGGAGAGCATGCAATATCACAAACAACACAAACATGATAGAATCATCAATACAAAACCATTAATCAAACCAACATAATAATCTCAATATCCATCGGATCTCCGCAAACACAACATGCATAATTACAAATAGATTAGATCTTGAACATGAAGGGAGCTCACAAGATTTATACATGAAAGCACAAAGGAGGAGATACAACCATATAGCTACTACATGGACCCATAGTCCAAGGTGGAACTACTCACGCATCATACCGGAGAAGGCCTCCAGATGATCTCCCTACTCAGGTGCCGTGAAAACTTTATCCCCATCTAGGGACGATGGTGGCAAGTACATGATGGTTTTGTGGAGATTTGATCGGGTGCTTAGGGTTTCTTCATCGCGGGCTTCTTATAGGCGAAGGGGGAGGCCGAGGCGGCGGCCAGTAGCCCCACACCCCTCCTAGGCATGGGGCAGGGCCCACCCACGCCTAGGGTGGATCCGGCCGCCTCCTGCCCCTCCGACTTCTTGTTCCCACGAAAAGTAATTGACTTTGACGCTTGTCCCGTCCCAATTCCGAGAATATTTCTTTACTAACTTTTCTCAAACCAAAACAAAGTAAAATAGGCATCCGCACCTTGCAACTTGTTAGTAGGTTAGTACTAGAAAACATGTAAATAAAGCACCTCAAAGTGTATACAAAGCAAAGCAAAGTAGACACTAAACAAGCATGGAGCATCAAAAGTATAGATACATTTCCAACGACGCATACTGCGGTGCAAAACAAGATGGACAAGTCGATGAAGAGACGCATATCGTGGAATGCGACCGGCCCACCATTTATACTTACTGCAAATCGGTTTTTGTATCCGAACCTCGAATGAATGAACCCCGCTGATGCTCGTGGGCTCTTGCCAGAAATTTTGTTGTTGTTCTTTTCCGATTAAAACCCCGCAATGTTTTTTCCGCTTCATGACTTTATTGTGAGGACTCGCCGTTGGCCCGCCTCGCCAATTCAGAACTCACCGAGTAGTAGCGATGGCGATGCGAGAACCACTTCTTCGCTCAAATTATGTAATTTAGACCGCAACCTCGGTTGCTCGCCAGCAAGAGCAAAATCCCAAGGCATCCCACATGAAAACGGTGAAAGATGCACAGATCGGACAGTCCGGCCATGTTCCTAGTTGGTATTTTCGGCTACTAATACTCCAAAGACCATGCGAAATGTATTTTCAACTCCTTCGTTCCTTGCATCAAGACCAACCTGTCCGCCAAGGTGCAACGAAAGCATTGTGCACAAGAAAGTGACTATGTTCATAAAAGCACTCTCTAGTTTTCAAAATAAAAATTTAGTCGGATAAAAGAAATACATACAACATGACAATGTATTGATAAGAAATCATTTTCGTGTTTTTTTTGCACAAACCGCACCGAGCCGGAAATTAAAGATAAAACAAGATTCAAGCACCTATCTCATGCTGTAGCTTCAATCTCGGGATATACCCAAAGGCCAAGGTCTCTACTAGAAGATGCAGCTGTCTGGCCGAAGGGTGCACCAGACGAACGGAGAAAGACGGTTTTATAGAAAGCAAGGCAGCATGACCCTTTTGGGAGAGGGATGCACCTCTCGCCCGGATAACACCGCTTAGTCTGCACGCCAGTGCAGATCTAGCTACCAAGAGAAGAGGAAAGAAAGAAAGAAGAGAAAGAGAGAAAGATGGAAAGAGGAAAGAAAGAAAGAGAGAAAGATGGAAAGAGGAAAGAAAGAAGAAATAAAGAGATAAGATAAGGAAAGTAATAGAGAAAAAGTCCCAACGCACGGCCGGATATATATAGCCGGATTGCGGTGCAGTTTCCCCAATCAGACTAAGCAAGTCGCACTCGGGAAAGCAAGGTAAAAGGCAAGAGTTTTTTGAAGATTCGTAACACCGCTACTCTAGCTATTCAATTCGGGATACACTGGGTGCGCTATACACTTCAATCGGAAGAGGTAGTGCCCGACTAGCAGATGTGCTAGCCGGCCAGAACAAGTCGGCAGATCACTACCAAGCAAGAAGCATAGAAGAAGGAAAACGCGAGGCAAAAAACAAGATAACGCCGGCTGGAATGGACCAGCCAGATAGGCTAGTCAGACAAAGCACAAACATAATTGTGAGAACGAAGGCAATCCCAGCCAGAGGTCCTAAAAGTTTGGACGAAACCGTATGCAGGTCCTAAAAGTATCAATTTGTGTCGAGGTCCTAAATCTCAGCTTAGTTGTGCAATCGCAGGTCCCAATTTCGTTAGTTGTGCACTGCATGTCCTAAGTGTAATGAAACGGCAGTGGACGAAGGCCGCGCGGATCCAGACTATTCAAACACAAGTACCAAAAGCATAAACTGGCTAAAATTACGCCTGCATCCCGGTCTTCTTCTTCAAGTAGTCGCACTACTAGGAAAAGGGCTATAGGTAATCAAAGACATCCGGCTCATTCGGTTGAAGTGCCCCACAGCTAAAACAGTGTGTGGCTCACCCATGGAAATGCCCTACTAGTAACTATTAGAACAACCTTTGGAGCACGTAAACATAGTGCAACCATAGATATGTGTGGATGTGGCCCTGGGTCAAGACGCCACATATCCGTGAGCGCATATAGGGTAGGTGCTCTACGCCAGGTGTTATCCGTATGAAGACGTTGGGGGGTGCGCTTATGCCCAAGCGCATGCCCTCTCGCTTATAAACGTGCAGATATCCGTGGCGCACATGCCGTGGCGCACTATGGCATGTGCGCCACGGATGTTACTAATCCCTGTGGCACACTAGGGTCGAGTGCGCCACGGATGTGGCGACCTTTTTTTTGGCAGCTCCACTTTGTGCACATGTGTGATCATCCACCACCCCACACTTCACTTTCCCCTTCTTCTTCCTCTTTAGATCTAGTCGGGATCCTTCTCCTTCCCACCTCAATTTCTCCACTCATTCACCATTTTTAGCATCTAGAACTTGCCTTGGATGTTTCATAAGTAATAGAGGAAGCTCTCCGGGTCTCTCATCTCCTTCTCCTGTCTCTCACAAGACCTCTCCTTTCCATCTTCTCGCGATTGGTCTCTCATCTCGGTAAGTTGTCCATGTAAGGATGTGTTCATGTGTATATGGATGATATGCTCATATGTATGTAGATGATCGATGCTCATGATGTGTGTATGAGAGGATCGATGGTCATATGTGTGTATATATGGAGAGTATCGATGATGCTCATGCATTTGTGTATGGAGAGGATAATGATATGTTCATGTGTGTATGGATTGGTCTCTCTCTCTTGTGTTTATATGTGAACAAGTTGCCATTTGTTTTTCCAAAATGTTGATTCATTTCCATTTTGGCAAGACTTTGGCATTTCGCAAAGGTCCTAATTTTAGGATAGGTCATGCCGAAATTTTCTATCGACCATTGCATGCATGCATTGATTATGTGGTTCTAATAGACTTCTAATTGTACTGTGTACATAGTGTAGGCAAAAATGGTGCTCATAATGAGTGAAGACATTGTGGCTAGATTTTTGAAATGTGCGACGGCCGATTATTACGTAAATGTAAATAACAAGACGGAGATAAGATGTCCGCAGAAGATACAAACTCAATCTGGGTGATCACCCGTATTTCGAATCATAGCGCACTGCCCGCCAAGGTTTCATGGATGGATACACTCGCTGGATAAGTGATGACGAAGACGATGGAGACGGTGAAGGTGGGCAACATGATTTACGATCATCATCACTACGAGAACGGCAGAGATGATGAAGAGTCTCCGGAGATGGTGAAGGTGCGGAAGGCACTGGGATGATGATGATCTAGATGCCGAGGAGCGCATTTACGATGGAACAATGTCGTGTGGTGCGGCCCCTTATGTGCAAGAGCTGCTTCTAGAGAGAAAGCGCAAGTAATGCCAGCGCTGCCGCTTAGAGAGAAAGCCAAGCTTGGCGAACTTGAGAAAGACGCGTTACCCATTGTATGAAGGATGTCGGCCCGATGATACCGGTTGAATGTAACGCCCAAGGCTATGGAGATGAAGGCAAAACACAAATTGAGCGACGAAGCTTCAACGATATGATGGCATTCTCGGCACGATCGTTTCCCGTAGGGGAACACATGTCCAACTAGTATCGAGGACGCCAAGAAAATCGCTTTCTCTCGATCTACCACACGTTAGATATCACGATGCATCAACGATTGCATCATTTATCGGGCGAGGACACGGAGAAAACCACATGTCCTGTGATATCTGGGCATGTTATTCAAGGATTCTCGCGATGCTAGGTGCATGGATAACACAAGTTATCTCCAACTAGAGAAAGATCTGTGGTCATCGAAACTATGTTCATGGCGACCGGAGGTGGCTCGCAAGAATGATCCATGGAGAAAACGTGGAGACCTGTTTGATGGCAAACTGGAGATTCAGGAATCCCAGAGCGAGGAGCAACAAGAAGTGGAAGAGTTGCTGAAAAACCGAAAGATTGTCCTAAGCCTGAAAGAAGCGTAAAGAGGCAGCAACAAGACAAGCCGCTGATGAAGGTATGGAAAACAAGGTCTGCTTTTCGGGAGTTGCTATACTGAAGTTTATCCAAGATGCCTCATATCCTCGACATCATGCATATCAAGAAAACGTGTGCGAGTCCGTCGCCACCATAATCAACATGCCATATAGGACGAAAGATGGTCCAAAAGCAAGGCACGACCTGATATGCTTGGGTATCCGAAGGAGCTTCACGGAGGACGACTACTCGATGATCGTGAAGATGACGATGATCATGAGTCGGAGACTACACAAGGTCGCCGGAAGGGTAAAATTTTCAAGAAGAACGAATATTACGCCTCCTTCTTGCTTCACTCTAAGCCGTGATGAGATCAAACAGTTTTTCAAGTGCCTTCTAGGAGTCAAATTTCCTTACGGCCACGCCGGCAAGATAAGCAGATACCCAGATGAGGCGAAGCAGAGGTTCAGCGGCATGAAGTCTCACGATCGCCGTGCTAATGACGCAGTACTTCCGTCGCACTAAGAGGGATAATGAACAAGCACGTCTGCGGAACGTTATTTGGCCTCCAAGTTTTTCGACGCCATCTCTAGGAAGTCGACGGCGGAATCAGCTCGGAGGCTACAGGAGGAGATCGTGGTGATACTATGCGATCTTGAGGTCTACTTCCCACCCGCATTCTTCGACATTATGGTGCATCTGCTGGTCCATGTCGTGGAGGACATCGTTCAACCGGGCCGATGTTCAAGCATGATGGCGCTCGAAGGATGAACGGACACATCAAAGGATACGTCGAATAGGTCCCATCCAGATGGAAGCATAGCCAAGGGCTTTGTCAAGAGTGCATCTCTTCGCATGAATTACCTAGACATCGGTGAACCCCGTCGGCCTTCTCGCCAACAGCACCTTGGCAACCTCGACAGATCTAGTCACCGAGAGGGTCGCCGATAATGCATGCGCATTTCGATTTTCGACGCCAGATACTTTGATCGAAAGCAAACCTCGCCGCACTACAGCATTTAGAACTGGTCGATCCTTGGGCATGTACACAAAAGGTTAATCGAGAAGAAGTACAAGTGACCGCATACAGAGGACACAGAGAAATAATCAAGAGCACAACTCAGATTTCACGCGCTGGTTTAGGCAAGACGCTCCTTGATAATCCCCCGTGATCGCATTCTTCTGACACGGAAAAGATCATATTCACCTTGTCGCAGGGACCGATGCAAAACCAGGTGACCTATCAGGCGTATGATGTCAACGGCTACACATTCTACACGGAGTAAAGGACAACAAGTGTGATTATCAGAACTCGTAACGCCGGAATTCTACACCGATGACAACACGAAGGAAAGATTCTACTAAGAATCGAGGAGATCCGGGAGCTCGACTACTTTGGAGAAAAGGTGTCATGTTCCGTGTCGATGGTCAAAGAGCGCCGAAAGAGAAGACTGTATTTCACAACCATGGGTATACCCGGCAGCCAAATCCAAGGTCACGGCAAGTAACATGGTCATAAAAATGAACCGTGGGTACTGGCTAACAAATTGGACCAATGTTTATTATCGACCCGACAAAGCCTAGCCGCTTTGTCGTGGAGGAGAGGAAAAGAAACATTATCGGAATGGATGGAGTCGCCAATGAGCAAGACTTCGACCAGTATGGCGATCCAAAGATTGAAGATGACGACGACTACGATGTAGCAACATACATCACAAGAAGAAAAACGATAACCCTACCCAAAAAAGGTAGCCCGTTCGAAAGAAGAAACATTAAAGTGATGGGGCAAAATTAATCAACAGCGACAAATAAGTGAAAAAACAGTGTAAAACGCTAGCTCAAAAAATATTGAAAAACGCATGGGCAAAAAAGAAAGTAATCTTCATGGACAAATTATTATGACATATTTTTATCATGGACAAATTATTATGACATATTTGAATCATATTTAATTTGTACCACTTTTATGACATATATTATCACTTTCAGGCATTTTTGGAATATTTAAAAGTATTTTTTTAAAAACTTTTATAGAATATATCACCACTTTTGGGCATTTTTGAATATTTAAAATATTTTTAAAATAAAATAAAAAGGTGGGCACGAGGATTCAACCTGGTGCTCATGTGTTTAGATTAGAGTAGTGGGCGAACTAGTGGGATAGGGCAGGTTAGTTGATAATAGGGGTGGTCTGTTTTATGTGATTAGTAGTACCGAGTTAGCGTGAAGCACTGCCAAGTGTGCTACGGTTGCCAGATCACACTTGGCTAGGGTGCGCCACGCCTAACTCCAGACGACTAGTCAACCGTACACGCTTTCTCCTCCCCATCTCAGACACCGCCGATCTCATCCCCAAGTCTGAGCCCCGCCGCCGCGCTCTCGATCCGCCGCCACTCTAGGAGGAGGACGTGGAGGAGGAGGAGCCCGAGCCTCGCCAGCTGCTGGCCAAGGAGGAGGTCGGGAGGAGGAGGCCTGTAAGGCCCGGGAGGAGGAGGAGTCCGTGGAGGAACCCGCCATCATCCGCCAGCCGCTCTAGGAGGAGGACATGGAGGAGGAGGATCCATCATCGTCCGCCCGCCCGCCATCGTCTTCCTCATCGCCCGCCTGCCTAGCTCCGCGCTCCCTCCTGGTGAGTCCCTTGCCCACCTCCCCCTCTCCGCTCCAAGGTCTCTTCACCTCACCAGGCCATGGCAAGTGACTCCTAAGACGAATCGGGTGCCGTGCACCACTGTTTTCGATATAGCTTTCTTACTGACAAGAAAACCTTAATTTACTTGGTAGAATTTATCCCCTTTTGGTTTAGTCATCAACTAAGGCCCTAGCTAGGTAGCAATCATGTGAAGAAACAAACGAATTGTTATTAATTGAAAAGGAGTAATTGAAGGAGATTTTTTTACAAAAGGTGTTGATGCCCAAGATTCTGCAATTGCTGCTTGAAAGTGTCTTGATAGGTAGCCCTACATTTGTTGTGGTTACACTATTTTTACATGGGTGGGTTGTTTGTCTATGTATATCAGCTGTGGCTTGTTCAGAATTAGTAAACAAGTAAAGATTCTGACTTTGTGGGTATCCTTGGTGTTTCATGTTTGTTCATCTGTCTGTTCTTAGCTTGGTAGTGCCTCATACCAACCAAGTGCCAAGTTGGAACCACTCATCACATGTGGTAGACCAATAGGGCTAGAATGTGTGGTGGGACATATTAATATATAAGGACTCGTAAAGCCATTTAATCGGGCAAGATAGCATTTAGTAGAGAACAGAATAATGCATGTATAATGCTGAAACACCAACATCTAATTATAAAACCACCACAAAGGAGTCGCCTGATCACAATGTCGTTAGCCACATATTGCAATACCAACAGTAGTCTGCACATAAAGTAGGAGGTGATCATCCACTTCCCAAGCTATAGATGGCTGGAAAAGCCAAGGAGCAATCAATATGATTGACAACCTTTTTCCTGATTTCAAGAATATGACAATCATGAATTTACTAATTTGTAATATTCTGTTCTGAAGAATGATCAAAGGGCATCCTCTATAGTTAGGCAGTCAATAAACGCATAACTTGACAACTCTTTGACAAGGTACACCATAAGTACATGATAGGTCGACCAAAGGCTGATACAATATGGGTTGATGTGTAAGAATGCTTCTGCATGCTGAAAAGTATCGATAGTATTCCGATAGAAACTTATGATAAGATAGTCATGCATAAAACTACCTGAATAGATATATGCAGAAAATTATGAGTATTTTACTTACATGAGTGATCATGCAAATTATGAATAGTATTGTTTTAGTACTGATCCTGGTGATGGTCTAGTAGTGCTGAAAAGGCACTACTGCAAGCAATATGTTGCAGTGAATATATAAAATGAATATGTGCTGAACCAAATGTGTGAATATAAACTTGTATTTGCTTCTTTGTCGCGGTTGTGTATTTCCTTGCTGTCATATTTATTAGCATATAAACTTGTATTTGCTTGCTGTCATATAATGACAGGTGCTATAATCTGCATGTATTTGCTTGTTGTCATCAATTGCAGGTGATATAATTGTAGCACTTGAAATTGTGCTTGTGCTTGTATGAAGCACTTTATTATGTCGTGTATGCAGGTTCTTGTATGAAATGAGTCCCGATTTTTGCCGGAATGTTGATTAACTTCCGCTTCGCGTAAATCGTGCACCCTAGTTTAAGAAAATTAGCAAAGGTCATGCCGGATTTTTCCGCATTTAACCAATTATTTGTTTTTACTAGTGCAAAGATGTGTGACAACGACGCAGGTTGGATGTTCTAAGCGATCAGCTGAAGGAGAACTCTGACCTCAATAAACAATTGACATTCGGGAGGCTACCAAATGCTAGAAGACGATGAAGAATACCATCCTTCGGAGAGCGAGGATGATGAGATGGAAGACGCGGAGGAAGAAGCCAAAGGAACGGCGGATGATGAAACCACTGATGGTGGCGAGGGCACATGGAGTGGTAGCAATCCTCCTAAGAAGAAGAAGAAGCCGAAGGAACGGTGCAACAAGGTCGGCACTGTGGAGGAAATTACCAAAGTGAGCCCATCAGGGGTTCCTTTGGATCCCGACCTTGTCGCCGAGGGTACGGTGGGCAAGTGGCGGATCACCTGCATAACCATCTCGATCAACACCGAGAATCTCCGCATAAATATAATGGCTACTTGCGCACACCTCTTCGAGAAGTGACGCAAGATACAAGTTCCCCGCTAAGTATCGTAACACAAATTATCATGGAACGGCAAACAAATCTCCCTCACAAAGATGAGCACCACCGGCCACCGGAGAACCCGGATAAAGAAAAGATCTATAAAGAAGGCAAAAGTCTCGAGGAGATCCAGAAGATTGACCCAGATCACCGAGATCAGTTCCGGAGTTCAAGGAGAGGTGTGAATCGAAAGAGCCCGCCAATATTAATCGGGAAAGGTGCCGCAGCGATGAATATAGGTCATCACCATCTCGGATCTGGTGGATACGTAACCGCTGGAGGCCAAATGGAATAAGGAGGACGAAGAGTATAGATCCAAGGATAGAAAACCCTTTATAAATTCGAACCCGGCAGGTTCGAACTTCATCGTCTGCTACTATGTGGACCCAAAAACCAAACAACTCACCGCGGATCCTGCGGTGAAGGAATTCGAGGAAATTGTGGTAATTAATCTAATTACCACGGATCAACTCAATTGCATTCTAATCGATGATCTAAATGATTGACTGTTACTTCTTCTGCAGGAGGAGGAAATTGTTGCTAGTCATGGATCCCAGGGTTCCTCATCCCAGGGGTCGATGGCGGCCACCCGTGGATAACCTTTAATGTATGGCGAACCGCCAAGAAAA
Organism: Avena insularis; assembly: GCA_023614405.1. Lineage (NCBI taxonomy): Eukaryota > Viridiplantae > Streptophyta > Magnoliopsida > Poales > Poaceae > Avena > Avena insularis. Next base: position 62,957 of record JAJUPC010000512.1, on the reverse strand, counting down.
TAGAGTCGGTTACGGAAGCTTATCGCCGGTGGCCGTCTGGCCGGCCTCGGGGGTAAGAATTGGGTGGATCATTTTGGTGCACCGTCGAGGACGCATGTGGAGCCGTCGGGAAGGAGCGAGGAGGAAAACTGCGAGGTTCAAGAACTTAAGGAACAAGTGGCGCGGATCCCGCAGATCGTCCAAGACAACCTGGCAATCACCCTCACGTCCTTCCTGCCTACCTTGGTGGAGTCAATAGCTAACCGGAGTGCGGTGGTCGAGTAGGGCCGCGTGATTCCAAGCATGGTCAAGAGCCATCGAACAACGCGGTGCCGATTTAATCAGCGTAACAACGTGTTCGTGATCACCGCTAGCACCGCTGGTGCCGCAAGTGTTGGTGACTACCGCCATCACCGCGCGCCGAGTACATGTTGGTGCCCCCACATCGCCATCGCACCGAAGCTCCAAGCACCCGGCGGTAGGGAGAATACACCGACGTCCAGCACCGCGCCATCAAGCAGCCCTTCCGTCTCTTGCATGCCCGTCTCCATATGCGGTGCCTCGACATTAGCCGATCTCGACGCCATCACGGTAAACAAATTTCTTTACCGCCTTTCACGCCATCTATTACTCTTATGGCATCTATGACGACGCCGTACATGTTTTCCGCAGACGGATGTTTCTTGCACTCTCTTATGCTACGTGAACAACGAGCTGAGGGATGTTGCCAAGGGTACCATCGTTCACCTTGCAGCACGCTCCAATCAAGGCCGATGCCGATAGCGTGCATGTGGTTAAAATTAGTCGGGTGCTAAGGGGTCATGACGACCGAACCTCCCATTCAACCCCGTGAGAGGATGAAGAGGAGGTTGTCGCCCTCGTAAATTGCTTCGCTTATTCTGCAATGGCCAAAGAGCATGATGCGCTTTGGGGATGGCGGGGCCATCACGCCATTAACAACAGCACCGCCGTCGTGTTAGCCGGCAAGCGTGGCAAGGCCTACCGCCTCGCCGTTACCTCCACGCTGGGTCTGATGATCATGTTTATGATATGAACATGGCGCAAGATCCGCCGAGGACGATTTAAGACCGAATGATCACTTCTTCAACACTTAGTTTAGCAACGAAGACCTAGCTGGTGGCCCCACAGAGAAAGCCAATATCACTAAGCGTCTGTTTGGTTCTCAGGAGACGCCTCCAGCTTGCGCCTTTACAGAGCCAGCTGATAAAACCAACCGACCCTTTATTCTAAGCCCGACACACTACATAATGACGGCCGGTGCTCAGATTGGTGCCTGCCCGCCTCCAAAAGGAAAAAAGGGCAGGAAAAGAAAATCTAGCAGCTCGAGCCAGCCGGTGGCGCCAACAATCGAATCCGATCAGGTTTCGGATGGGCCACCAAGACCCGAGGGTATTATGTGGAGTACTCATGTGGCGGTGAGCCCATGCTACCTAAGAATTTGCGGAGGCTTGCCGCTTTGAATCGCAGAGTGTGCATGACGGCGCGGTCGACGATAGAGAGACGCCTTCTATCGGAGAAAGATCCCTCGCACTGTGTATTCGTGGTTAAGGTGCCACTGTGCTTGGCCTTCACGACAATGCCTCGCGGATCTGTTCTTCCCGGTTCGACGACATCTTCAATATGTTCCACCTATACCCGCTGCACTATACCATGGTCCGCCTGTTTTCTCACCGCCATGCATCATTAGAGAGAACACACCGGTATCGCTATAGTGGACCCCTACTACATGCGTGACGGCTGGGTTCCCCCCGAATCCACGATCGTGGCCTCATACCTAAAAAGAATCCTCGTATAGCAAGACAAAGGAATACATTCTCGTGCCTTACTCTCCCGAGTAAGTCGTTATTCACTCCCACCGTCGATTGCCTTTATTATATTATCATAAATATTTTTCCAACACATTCCATTTGAATTTTTTGCTCAGAGATGAACACTGCATGCTCATCTCCTTATAGCCAAAACATTCCCACGCCACGATTTCACTCGTGGAGTCTAGAAAGAAGAAAACTACGACAAGATCAAGGAAGTTCGATGATGCTCTCACGGCTATGCCTCGACGGAAGGCACCACCTTCGCGCACGAAGGTCAAGTTCGGCAGGCATCGCCTTCAACCACGTGAACGGAGTTCCCCACGTGAAGCAGCCGAAAACAAGAAGAAGAAAGCCTACTACGACTCCATCACATAAGGGCTGCCTACTGACCAAAGCAGAATTCTACGCTACCATCATCTCAAACAAGCAATAAGCAAAGGCCAAGATCACCGATTCAGATATTAGACAAGAGATGTATCGCATCCAGCAGCAGTTTGGGGCAATCATCTTTCGTGATGTCATGACTTCGGGGGGATCTTCTACGGAGGAAATATCCCGAATAACCGTGACATAGAAGATCGCCTAGAGATGCAGGGTGACTATAGGAATTTCATGACGAGACAAGGCGTCCTCCCGTTCCCTAAGACGATGCAGAAGGCTTGATGTTGGCCTAGTTGTAGTTATAAACTATAGATGACCTTTGTGTGTATGTGGACAAGTGTACATGCTACTATACTTATCTTATTAGGTTTATGAATCATCGCTTATTTCTTTTGCTTATTATTATTATATATCAATCAATGCTTGGTTTTTTTGCTTACTCTTTGGTCCTTTGCTCATTTTGGTCCTTCTTTTTTCCTTACTCTTTTTTCGAGAATAATGCCGATGATTGAAATGTCGTGGCACACTATATATGTGAATGTGCTACTATGGGATTGTGAGCCTTGTGATATGCACAAGTCTAGGTCTTGTGCATCCTACTTGGCTCACGGTTCCATCGTAGCATATTCTTGTGTCCAACGACCTATGTATATATATGAGGCATTCTTTTCGAGTTATTTTTTTCTTTTTCGAGAATAATGTCGATGATTGAAATGTCGTGGCACACTATATATGTGAATGTGTTATGGGATTGTTCGCCTTGTGCTATACAGGTCTAGGTGTTGCATCCTACTTGGCTAATGGCCCATCGTAGCATATTCCTATGTCCAACGACCTAGCTTGTTATATATGAGGCATGCTTTTTGAGTTACTTTGGTCTTTTTCGAGAATAATGCCGATGATTCAAATGTTGTGGCACACTATATATGTGAATGTGCTGCGATGGGATTGTCCGCCTTGTGCTATGCATGTCCGTGTGTTGTGCATCCTACTTGGACGGTTCCATCATAGCATATTCCTTTGCTCTAACAACCTAGTTATATATGAGACATGCTTTTTGAGTTTGGTCTTTTGATTTAGGAGTACTTTCTATAAGTGTATCTTCATATGCTAATTTAATTATACATGTTTTTTTCAATCACCGTTAATTATTATTGTCAACTTGTAGATGGCGGGTACGTCAGGTACAAGGGACGGGTTCCTGAGTCTAGGATGATTGGGAAGACTGTTTGAGACAAAAGCACCGCTTCAGCGGAAATAGCTACAAAGGGTACAACACTATGGCGGAGGCGGAAGCTAGATACACGCCGCTATCTAGCGGAGTTAGGACGAGGAACCGTGATAAAGACCTACACCTTCGTCGGTGATCATGCTTATCTTCTTTGGTTGTTTATCCCACGCTTGTGTCTAGCTAGTTTAGATGTCTAGGCTTAGCCCGAGCTCTAACTTGTTCGACACATGTATTTGCATGTCACCAACTACTTTGTAACTTGATCAAAACAATGTATAACTTATGTATTCATGTATGAGACTTATCTATATGTATTTGTTTCAATCTTGTTTTAATTCTATATTTATATATATAATCAGATATCTTATATCTGTGGATATTTGTGCGATATCTACCTATATAATCTGTATTGTATATCATCTCGCCCTGAAATTAAAAAAAGACACCGTATACACATGGCACAATCTCTGTGGTGCATGCTTCAAAGCGCACCTGACAAAGCTTGTGCCGCGAGACATGCGCCCACGTAAAATAAGTCTTGTAGTGCACCTGTACAGGTATCCGTGGCGCACTGGCATGTGCGCCACGCCTATCTCTGCACATGCGTGGTGCACCAAGCAGTGCGCCATGGCTATGAGATAGCCGCAGCGCAAGCCTAGTGGCGCATGGGCAGTGCGCCACGGATGGCTTTTCCACGTACGCCACTAATTGCTGTTTTCCTAGTAGTGTCGGGCCCTTGCCATGGGGAGGAAGCCGCACTAGCCCCGCCTGGCTAGGAGGACGCCTCCACACCACCCTTCGATCCCGTCCTTGCCTCGCTTTCAATTCACACCATGTCAATGTCGACGTAGCCGGCAATGGTGATGGCGGCAAAGAGGAGCCCCGGGTTAGCCTGGCGCACGATAGGGAGATCTACGCCATCCCGGAAGCCGTCCACCAAATTGTCGAGCCGCGCGTCCTTGTACCAAGAGAGCATCAACGCCAGGGATATCTCAGAGTCGGCGCGTGCAGCGAGATCGTGGAGCCGGTCGATGGCACGTGGCGTGTTGCCCAGCTTGATAGGAAGGGCTCCCATGGTCTGCGGCAGGAGCTCCCGCAGGAAGATAAGGTCGTCGATGTCGTCTCCAGCCTTGCGCAAGTTGGCGGCGTCTTCCCCAAGCTGCGCCACCAGGTCCCGGACAGCGGCCTTCTCGCCCGGCGCAACCTGCTGCACCCGATCATAGTCAAGGGCATCTACTTGTGGGTAGAAGCCTTGTGATCAGAAGGGGAAGTAAAAAAGGCATCCGGTAATACCAGTTGGACGAACAAAGAGAAAAGGTAGTCGAACTTACCCTTGGCAACATGGTCGATGTTCATCAGCTCGTCGTCGAGGAAGGCGTTGTGCTCCTTCAGCCGGGCAACCTCCTGATCCAGGAGATCGAACGCGATAGCCTGGCTGACGAGGGACTCGTCGTGCTCCTTCAGGGTGGCCTCCAGCTGGTTCACCCGGGAGTGCCATTCCTTATTATGTAGACGGAGGGGGGAGTTTTCCTGGCTGAGGCGCCCGTTAGAGTGCTTCAGTCGGTCAATCTGGCCGGGCATGCATTTAGAATGGCTGCAAAGAAGAAGACAGGGAAAGCAAGTAAGAATGCAGCCAGAAACACACAAAAAAGAGAGAGAGAAAGGGCAAGACCGAAAAATTACTCCGCGCAGTCCCCTGTGCTGTTTCCAGCTGCACCACGGCAGACTCATTGGCGCAGCCAGCATTGCTTGAATCTGCCGGCACTCCCTTAGCCCGGCCTCGAGGTTTACCTCGAGGGTTTGCCGAGAGGACCCCGCCTCTGCAGGGAGTGGCGCTAGGGGTCGGTCTAGGGCAGTCAGGGCATCAAGGGTGGTCGCCTTCCAATGCATCATCACCTCCTCATCAAAGTCGACGTCCTCCACCACCACCATCTCCTTGCCGGCGTGCGATCCTCCCACACCGGCTGGAAGTCGCGTCCGGATGGCTCACCGCGAGCTCGGGGGCGGCGGGAGTCGGCTGGACCACGACCGCTGGCACTAGCGGGGGAAAGGTCTCAACTATGGGAGGCGGAGCGGCCATCGAGGGGTCATCCGGCTGAGGCGGAGGGTCGCTGGGTGGAGAGACAGAAGGCGCGCTGCAAACCGGGCTCACATCAAAGGTGTAACACCCTCAGAATCGGCCCTATGCAAGTTTCAGCGCTTCCCGCCAAACCCGCATAGAAACGATTCAAAGGTGCCCACCAGCACTTGCGGCGGTGGAAAACGTAATATCATTACACAATAGTCCTCGATGGAACCCACAAAACATATATATACAACAAATACTCAAAGAGTCAAGAATACGTACATACAATACAAAGATCCAAATCACCTTGAAAACAATACAGCTCGAGTACGGACAAGATGCAAATTGAGCTAAGAGCCCCAAGAATAACCAATGGCGCCCATAATCCTGCCCAGCCAAGCGGAAGGGTAACCTCGCTAACGACGCCGAGCTCAAACCTGCTAAACAAAAGGGTGCCACAAAGGGCAAAGGAAAAGAGGAGCCAAGATCGAGGCCAAGACACGGCGAGGCTAGAATTCGGCCCTCGCCACATAGGTATGGTGGATCAAGCGGCAGCGCATGCACTAAACAACCTATAGAGACTCGATATAACTGCGGCCATATCGAGAGGGATAAGAAATACCTATTCAAACCAACCTAATACTATCACCAAGCATACCCATCCCGGTATTTCTCGAGACCAAACGAGGAAGTCAACCGAGGAACTCACATACTGGCAGTTTTATTTATTCCGCTATAGTTGCGGCAATTACTAGTCAAATATAGATAGTCATCCTGATATAATAAGCAAGGGCACTTTTAGTTAACCATTCCGCTAGAAGTTGCAGACTTACTAGTCGACATAATTAGTATGAGATATCCCAAACCCAGCAGTTGTTGGTACTTTTATTTAGCCATTCCGTAGTAAGCTGATTACTAGACATGTCGGATATAAGTAAAATTAAAACAGAAAACTTTAGTTATAGTTGTCTATGATCGAGAACTGTGCTCCAAGTCCAAAATAACCGCGGACACGGCTTTTTGAAAAGATTTAACCGCAGGGTGCACCAAAGTATCCACACGCACTTCGACCCTTTTGCCGATCGTTAATATACACCCATCGGTATGTCGGCGGGGCCTAAGTCATGACGCTTCCTGCATCTAAAGCAAGTACATGGGGCCACCCCACTAAGCTACCCGTTAACGGTTGGCCGGTTCAACGGACCTGTGGTTTGCGCTGGCTGTAAACGACTGGGAACCCGAAAGTGTGACTGGGCTTGTCGATACCGCGAAAACACTCCGCAATCCTAAATAGTACAGGTGCTCCACGCACAATCTTAAATAAAGCAGTAAAGCATGGCATAAGTACAGGAAAGTAATAAAGCTCCAAACTACTTGTGGCCCCCGGTACAATACTTTGAAATCAGGTAGTAAGACTATGGGGGTTCCCACACACCCCTCCTGTGGTTAGCGCGCTCGATCTCGGAACAGGTGTCAAGAACTCGGGTCCCACGGACACCAGGAGCGTTAAAAACCAAATATTGTCTATTACCCACCGGTGCCTCTGCATTTACCTACTTTCAATTATAGTTATAAACAATAACTAAAGCCATGATCATCTCCAACATTAAACATGCGGCAATACTCCAACAACTATGGTACTTGACGACACACAACAGCACTTCAGCAAGCGACTACGGCGCGCAAGTCCGACTATCTACCAATCAACAGGTAATAGGAGGTGTCCAAGGCAATATAAGGCTGCAAGGGATATCACGAGTACGAAAACTAGAGCATCGCAATACGTATAGCAATAGATCAACAGGGGAATAAATACTATAAAAGTAAGATAGGTAGAAAGGGGAGGTGCTCTTTGAAAACATTGTCAAGGTTCATCCAAGATCGGGTCGACACTGCATCAACTCATCGGCCTAATCCGTGAAGAAGCAAAGCACTAGAAGAAACACCGGATGGACTATTTAATACTACGGTAGAAAATCGGCATGATGCATGTATGATGTATAATATGGCAAAGGTGCGATGCATTTAGGCTATATTAACGGAACCGTCCCGCAAATATTTAAGTGGTTCAAGTTGTTTAGATACCCCACAATTTAAATGTTGTCTTAACATGGCAAAAGATAGCACCGTTCGCTACATAATAAATTTAAATGGGACCAATATAAGACTAGATTTGCCTGCATATGGATCCCATATTTAATTTAGGTGAATCGGCATAAGGCCCCCAAACCACACAAATATGTATGGGACATGAATGATTTAATGCAACAAGTTTATATCATATATTATAAAAATACGGGGCTTGGAGGTAAAGGGGTCACACATGGATCTGGAGATCTTGGGATTTGGAGGGGATCGGGTTCAGGCTTCGGACACCGGGATCGGTCTTCGGGGTTCCGTCGGGGTTCGATTCATGCTCCGGCGTCTTCAAGACGGGGTCTCGGCGTCCATGAAGAAGCTCATAACGTTCAGACTTCGTTGTCGGTGACGATCTTGGCAGACGAGGATACCAGTGGCACCCGGTGATCGCCACAACATCACTTCATTTCTTCTCGGTCATATATCCAGGAACAAACAAACATTGGGTCGCGAGCGGCTAACACAACACATCGGCGCTGGACACGCACTCAACCACGAACAAAACACCCACATCGGGGAGCAGCGGCGACGGACGCGCGCACGCGCTAGGACATCAGCGGCCAAGGAGACGCAGGCTCGAGGCGGCCTGCAGAGAAGAACTCAGGGCGCCAGAGGACGACGAGGGGGAGGGGGCAGCAGGACGCAGGCGGTGGAGGACGGCCGGCGCAAGGAGGAGGTGAGGCAAGGGCGAAAGGAGGACGGCGCCCGCGGAGAAGGGGCGACCCTGGTGGTGTCCGCGGTCGGCGACGAGACGGAGCCGAGGAGGAGACGCCGGAGAGGCCGACGGTGGTGCGGCGAGGCGGAGAGGAGAGGAGGGGGTCGCGACGTCCCTGGCGAGAGAGAGGCGGCGGATCCCCGGGGAAGGTCGGTGAGGAGGAGGAGGGCCGTGCTGCTCTCGGGAGAGGTTGCAGAAGGGCGGCTCGCAGGGGTGGTCACGAGAGGAGGGGCGCCGAGGCGGTGGCGCCATGGCCGGGGCGAGCTCAAGGGGGAAGGGGTCCCTAGCGGCGGGCGACGTCGCTTGGGAGGGAGCGGAGGAAGGGCCAAGTGGGGGAGGTGCTCTGCGCGAGGCGGGGTCGGTGATGGGACGAGGACGAAGGGCCGGTGCGGTCCGAGCCGAGGCCACGCGGCGGCGGCAGAGCTCAAGGTGGGAGGAGGCGCGGGGTGGGGGAGAGGGAAGATCGAGCGAGGAGAGGGGTTCCCGTGGGTGGGCGGGTGGGCCACAGCATGGTGTGAGGAAAAAAAATGGGTGGTTGGTGGCGATGGGATCAAGGAGAGTTGGTCGGGCTGGCGTGTGTGTGTCCAGTGCGCGTGCGTGTGTGTGTGTACCACGGGTGGATGGGTGGCGGCGGCAGGGTGCTTGGCCAGATAGAGTTAGGGTTTGATCTAGGGTTAGGATTTGGGTAGGTTTTGGGGTTGTAGGTGGTCTGGCTAGCCGGGCCTTTGGGCCTGGCGGGCTGGACTGCCTCCCCCAACAAAATAGTTTTTATTATATATTTAGTTGTAAAAAATATTTTTGTAATTATTTAGACAAAACAAAATATTCGGTCAGACCGGATTTTGCAGTTGAAATAAAGAGGGAGGTAAATAGAAAACAAATAGGTTTTTGGAGAAATAGTTTTTAGGTTAAAAGATGTATGATGGTGTCATGATGATGCAAAAATAAAAACAACAGCGGTTTTCTAGTAGTGGTTTTACCCGGGGTGCTACAAAAGGAGAGAAGGGACCTGCGAGAGAAGAACAAGGTCTAGGAAAGGCTAAAGTCAAAATGACAAGGCCAAGTGCAAGAAAAAGCAAGAACAAGAAAACTCACCCCTGCACCACAGGCGCAGATCTCTTCCGGCCACCTGCGGCCCGGCCGGGGCATGGAGGAACCCCCACCCAGCTGCGCTTCCAAGGATCTTTGGGGGCGGCACCGCTGGTCGAGGACCCCTCACCGGCACACTTCCGCGTCGGCTCAGGCGGCGCGGTGCCGTCACTCTCCTCGGGTGCGGGGCCATACGGATCCTCCACCACCTCATCAGTCCCCTGGCTGAAGAAGCCCTGCTCGCCCGAGCCCTCGCTTCCTTGTCCAGTCATGGGCGCTGCCTTGGTGGTCTGCAGTGAAGACTGAGGGGCGATCACCTCCTGGATGATGCAGGGGAAGGCCTACAAGGAAAGAAGCAAGTCAGAACCGGATAAAGCGGCGATGTCGGACAGAGCAAGAACAAAAGAGAAACAAGAAAGGAGGCAAGTCACACTCACTCGGGGGACGCGATTCTCGCGCGTGTAGGCAGCCAGACCAAAGCTCCAGCCAGCCTTGATCTTCTCCTTGGTGATCATCCACACCCATTCGTAGAGGTTGGTGAAGGGGGGATCACGGCAGGAGAGCCGGGTAGGGTCGAGGCGCCTGGATTAGTAGCACATCTTGTGTGCTCGCTGTTGGAGGGGCATCATCAACCGGTCTGGCCCAGCTGAGCGTCACGCCAATGCTGGGCCGGGTTGCCAGACCAACCCCTCATCCGGTGCAGAAGCGATCCGACTGGGCCTTGGAGCTGAATATCTTATCCTCCTAGTGCACCTAGGTGGACTCCGTGATCTGGAAGGCTGGGAGGTTGAGGTGGTCATTGGACCCCAAGTTCCATACGTAGCACGCCTGCTGCCACGCTTGACTATGTCATGCAGTCTGAACTTGGGATAACCGGTTTGGGCGCACGAGTAAATGGAGGCGCCGCCGCAGGGCACGAGCGGCCCCTTGGCGTACTGCACCTGCGGCCGGATAAGGAAAATCCAGAAGAAGAGCCCAAGATCCGGCTAGATCCCGAGGTAGCATTCGCAGAATGCTACAAAGTGGGCCAGAATATTGATTGCATTTGGACCAACCTGGTGGAGGCGGAGATCGAAGTGCGCCAGGAAGGAGAGGAAAAAGGCGCTGGCTGGAAAGGCCAGGTCGCGCGCCAGGTGCACGAGAAAGATAATCCGCAAGCCGTTGAGATTTCGTCGACCGGGGCAAGGCGCACCTCGACCTCGCCGGTGGACGGCAGGAGGCACGACCGCCAGTATTTCTCGACCTACGCCTCCGTGATGGAGGAGCCACACCACGCGCCGCGACTCTCAGCCATGTCGATGGTGGCAGAGCGCGGCGGAGAAGGGGGAAGAAGCGGAGAAGGCAAAAGGGGAGCGGCGGAAGAGTGGTGGTGACCCGTTGCTCCAGTAATAAAGAGGGAGGCGGTGTCAGTGGAGCGAAGGCGACGCGAGCTCGTCGGCGGTGCAAGGGCAGAGCAGCGGCAGGAGGCTGGGAGGAGCGACGTTGACAGTGAGAAAAGGGGGAAAATGACATGTGGGGGCCAACGGGGCACCACGAGCGATACTTAAAGGCGCCGGGAGGCAAACCGCCGGCTCGCCACGTGGCAGCCCCTCACAGCCCCAACTGCGGTCGGATCGTTTGCGCCGACACGCAATGCGTAGAGGATCCTAAGTGCGGGAGGCGAGGCTCTGGCAGCGGTTCACGAGGCAACATGTGACGGGACCCTTCGACACATGTCTTCACGATCATCATTACGCCGTGGTTGACGTCAGTGCTGACACAGCCGAGCATCCCAACTGCAAAAGGCATCTAGCCGGCTGGGTCATGCCACCCGGATAAGGCAAGACAAGTCAAGAACAAGCTGGTAGAACTATGAGCCGGATAAGACAGCATGGAGCAGATGCTTAGCTGGAGGGGTCCGACCATCCGGTCAGGACAGAGTAGCCGGCTAGGGCAACCTAGCTGGACCTACAAGGAAGACGGATGACATAGGGCAGACTCGCAGCCTCGAAGCGGAAGGACAGATGCAAAGGGCACCGACATCGGGGAGTCGGCCTGCACTGCGTTCTAGTAGGAATAGGGTCGCCGCCCATGTCGGCCAGCGGCTTCCATTGTTTCCGTGGTCGTCCCGGGAGGCAGCCATCGCTTCGTGCCGGCCGGGGCACGGCACAATAATAGACGTTAGGAGGCAGAACACTATACTGGAATAGTCGATTGGGCCCGCCTGTGGGACCCGCCAGTCGGCAGCGTCTTTTCCCATGCTGCCTCGGCCTATATAAGGGGTGGCAGGGGCATCGTAGCAAGGTTTGGACCCTCATTCTCCACTAGTTAGGACAAATACAGCTCGAGGAGCACTTGTAGCCCTTTGTGTGTTCATCCGCTAGTCGGATCGGCAGGAGTAGGGTGTTACCTCACCACGAGGGCCTTGAACCTGGTACTTCTTGTGTCTCCGACGCTTGTGCCCAATCCTGCTCAGGATGTTGTCGCCGCTTCCCCGCACCACACTTAACTAGCCTGCTCAGCACCGCTGCTTCCATAACAAGGACACCAAACACCAAAACTTCAATACTTTCTCTCTCTACCAAACTCTCTCAAAACCTCAAGGGATCTTCACCAGACTAATTTCGCTTGATTTCCTCGCACACAAGTGATCTACTAGATAGTTTTCCTTTGATCCTCGAATTACTTTTTGCAAATTAATCTCTGATCTATTTTCATTATCAATCTAGGGTGAGACTTACTTTGAACTAGTTGCCATGATTCTCTTGCCTATATTATATGTTGAGGATATTATTTAGTGTTCTATGCTGTGGAAAATTCTATGACTATTATTGTTGGATCAAAAAGTTTTATTTTTGTCTTTCTTATTTATTTTTAGAAGATGTACACAAGGAACCAAACATGTGCTCTTGCCGCCGCTAATTCTTCTAGGTCTGTAACTTAGGAACACATGGGGATACGATTCAAGAATGAGTCCCACCCTGATCGTTTCGACAGGATCAAAAATCGAGAAGTGAAGGCAACCAAGTGGGCTTGCCCCGTCATATTGAACCAACTAGGTATTCTGATGAATTTAATTTATTTTGCAATAGAGTTGGCCTACAAAATTTTGTATTTCATGCTGCACCTACCTATTGCCGATTAACTATTGAATTTTTAAGTTCTTTGAAAATAAACGTTAAAGAATGGCCTGGAGAGGATAGGATTTCTTGCCGACTTATGAACAACAATTATTCATAGTCACCTGATGAATGGTGCAATTGTTTTGGTTTACCCAAAAATGATCCTAATGCTCTACGCGCATCTTTTACTGGCATAAAACCTTCCCCTGAACTCTGCTATAATAGAATGAGCTTTACTTCTAGAGTTAGCAAAGGGAAAAATATTCAACATCCTGATATTCGCTATTTGTTCTATGTTATTGCTAACACCTTGCAGGTGTGTAATGAGTTTACTAGACTCAATGAGTAAGACATCTTAGTCCTCGCAATAACTACTTTCAACTATGACAACTTGTCACCCACTTGGGTGCAATTTTGTGTGCTACTTGAGTACCAATCTTCCCAAAGCTAAAGACCAATCACATTTGGAGGCGTCGTCACCGTGGTTACCAATGCCCTGGGCGTCGACCTAGGTGAGTTGCAACCGGTGCTAGGTGAGCGACGTGTTGGTTTCTCAACTTTAAAGGCTTGTGGAATGCTCACTAGGAGAGGTGGTGTTTATTACCTACATATTGCTGGATCTAGGCATCTCTACCCTGCTCCTCTGCCTAATGGTCTTTTCTCTATAGAGGAAGGACGTGTGCTTTATGACCTGCCGATTGAGAAACACCAACCCGAGGAGGAGAATCCGGAAGAGGATGAGGACCAAGAGGAGGAGCAAGAAGTTCCTTATCAAGAGGAGCAGCCACCGAACCGGTTCGCTACATATCAAGACTTCCAATAACTTGGAGGGACTATGGAGGGGATGCATAATCTCTCCATGAACCTCCGAGAAACAACAAGTAACTTATCAACTCAATTTGCAGACTGGAGTTACAACTTTTCCCCCACCTCAATGATTTAAAGGGCTTGCAAAAGCCTAAGCTTAGGGAGGTTTTCTATCTATTTTTTTATTTGGTGTTCATTTTCTTTATTTTATTTCGAGGTTATGCTTTTTATTTGAGTTTATAAACTAGTGTTGGTTTCCCCAACACTTTATCTTTAGTTATTTTATTTTGATTTCAAGATTTTCAAGTTGTGCTTTGCTGCTAATTTTCTATCCTTCAATTCCCCTTCTCAAAAACCACAAAAATATTTCTCCATTTATCTTTATTTTCCCTCTATTTTTTTGCCTCGAGGTTCTCATGTATTTGCAGGAGAGTGACCAACTTCGAGTTTCCAAGAAACAAATCAAAAGGGAAGACAGAAGTGGTACCAAACATGAGAGGTATGTCTTATGACTCCCCACTTTTGACGTTTGAGAAACCCATGCTAGTTAGTAGTAGATGTTAAGATGTTATATCGGTGGAGTGAGTATCTATCTTGTAGTAAAATTTTGTTTGCATGGGTATTTAGTTGAGTATGTTTTGTTCTAGCTCTTGTAGTTAACCAAGTCTTGCCTAAAAATTTGCTAAACAATTGAAATAAGAAAAAGTATCACAATTGAAGGCTTGGGTGTTGTAGTGTTTAGTCTTGAAAGCTTATTCTTAGAGATACTCAACACCATAGAAAATAATGATTGACTTGATAGCTCTCTTTGAAAGGATTTGTTAGATTGAATTAATGTTTAGCGGTTTTTGTGAGCACGCCAAAGTTTGACTTGTGAATCATAAAAATGATATAGCTTTATGCGTGTCAAACTTCATGGGATGCCAACAACTCCGCTAGCCTACGAACGATCTTCATGGAGGAAACTCCTAGATTTCAGCTACGAGTTAATTAAACATTTGTAGCAGCAATGCTATAATGGGTAAGATTCTTGCCACTCTTAAGTAGCTGTAAACATGATCAATCACTCCTCCGGCTGATATGAGTAATAATTATGCAAAAGGTACAAAAACTTAGTGTTGCTAATGGTGTCCATCACAGCCCGATAAACTAATGATTTTTTTTGGCATGCTCTCAATTACTTAAGAACTGAAATTCTTGAAGGACAATGAATGGAAAAGTAGTGCTTCAAAAGTCTAGATTTATTGATGTGGGAGAATAGAGATACTTTAGTGTATATGATTTTCATGACGAATTCTCATATTCTCAATTTTACATAATTATACCTTATTGTTCAAAGGCAAGGTTATGAGTTGATTACATGACATGGAATAAAGTTTACTCATTTGAATCATCCATGTTTACAATAATTTTGCTGCACTATAAGGATTCATGAAACCCGTATGATATGCTTGCCATTGCTCTATCTATGCTGAAGTTTTTTAGATTAATAAAGCGATGGAAACATGAGACTACCAATCATGAGTAAGATCATCATCTCATTATTTCAGTTTAAATGCTGAGTTCCTTTTTGATTTTGGTTTTCTTGCTCGAGGACGATCAAGTTTAAGCTTGTGGAGGTTGGTGGCTCTGAAATATAGCCATCCACGTCCGCATTTAAACTAGATATTATGCATATATTTGATTGAATATCTCTCTAAACCCTGTCACTAGTGCCTAATGATCAAAGGGGTATGCAATCCTTTCTTGCTATTTTCCTTGCATAGATAATGGCGTAT
Source organism: Avena insularis (assembly GCA_023614405.1). NCBI lineage: Eukaryota > Viridiplantae > Streptophyta > Magnoliopsida > Poales > Poaceae > Avena > Avena insularis. The sequence goes on along the minus strand of JAJUPC010000512.1, from coordinate 47,840 downwards.
TATGATGGGATTCAGTACATAAAAGTAAAATATACGAGATTTCCAACACGTCAAAAAACCAGGAGCCGTGAAGTGGATTCGTAAGACTTAAAGACTAACTATACGGCGGGAAATTTATTCCGGCCGTATAGTTTTGGCCGTATGGTTGGCACCGACATCGCTAGGTCAAACAGAACAACTTTCGTGAAGGGACCCCTATATAAAGATGCCTCGGGCGCATTTAGAAAACCCTCCTCGATCTCGCTCTTTTCAACCACAACTGTCCCTACCACCACGCCGGAGGAATAGATCTAGATCTAAATCTCCAAACCTTTCTCCACCTCCGTAGCCATATTCCACAACTTGTAATAGTAGATCTTTTCTCCAATTGGCAACATTATAAGACTATTTGCTATCAATCTTATGATCTCTATTACAATGTTTATGATTGTTGATTTCATCTCTATGTGTGAGTAATTATCCCTGGGCTAAGGGCATCGGCCTAGCCATGTAGTTTTTTGTGCATGTTATTTATAATAGATGGGATCATGTATTAGTTTGTACGACATGATGATTATTGTACCATCTCTTGCCTCAATCTAAAGACTTGTCAGGTACCCAAGACCCCAAGGATTGATCCAGGTATAGGGAGTGTGGGTGATGACTGATCTGCAAGTTAGGAACCCTAGTAACAGAAGAGGTAGTACAGCTGTATGTGAGGGCTTTGCTTGGGATTAACGGTGACATCACTATTCATATCATTAGTTATCTTTCTTATATGGATGAAACTAGTAGGTTATTTCTATAAGCGGTTTCGGAAGCAATAGCATCTATGGATGCACTGCCCACATATAATTACCTTGCTTTTACAATTACATGCATACTTTATTACTATCTTTTATTCCATTAGATGTTTTGCACAGCTACTGGTGAAACCGAAATCCCTAGGCCCTCTCTCTCTCCATCGTCAACAACAAACAAAAAGATCGCAAACTCTTGGTCCGATGAAAACACAAAAGGAATTCTAAAACTCTCGAATGTCCATTTAAGTAACTTCACTTTCGACAACATCTTCGCCATTGGCCCAGCAATTGACGATGTCCATCAGCTGGTCGATGGTTTTGTTTCTTGAAGACTCACTCCACCTATATAATATCTTAACATTTACTACTAACTAGCATGGGTTTCTCAAACTTCAAAAGTGGGGAGTCATAAAGCATACCTCTCATGTTTGGTTCCACTTCTCTCTTCCCTTTTGATTTGTTCCTTGAAAACTCGAATTCGATCACTCTCCTGCAAATAAGTGAGAACCTCGAGGAGAAAAGAAAAAGGGAAAATAAAGATAAATGAAAGAAATCTTTTTGTTGTTTTTGAGAGAGGGAATTAAGGAATAGAAAATTGGCGGCAAATCTCAGCTTTAAAATCTCGAAATAAAATAAAATAACTAAAGATAAAGTGTAGGAGAAACCAACACGAGTGCTTATAAACTCAAATTAAAAGCATAACCTTGAAATAAAATAAAGCAAATGAACGCCAAATAGAAATAAATGGAAAACATCCCCAAGCTTAGGGTTTTTCAAGCCCTTCAAATCATTGAGGTGGCGAGAAAAGTTGTAACTCCAGTCCGCAAATTGAGTTGATAAATTACTAGTGGTTTTTCGGACGTTCAGGGTGAGATTATGCATCCCCTCCATAGTTCCTCCAAGTTCTTGGAAGTCTTGATATGTACCGAGTCCAATGGTCGCCTCCTCTTGATAAGGAACTTCTTGCTCCTCTTCTTGGTCCTCATCCTCATCCAGAATCTCCTCCTCGGGTTAATGTGTTTTAACCTGCACATCATATAGCAAATGTCCCTCCTCGATAGAGAAGAGACCATTAGGCAAAGGAGAGGGGTACAGATGCCCAAATTTCTCGCAATATGTAAGTAATAAACACTACCTCTCCTAGTGAGCATTCCACAAGCTTTTAAAGTAGAGAAACCAACAAGTCGCTCACCTAGCAATGGTTGCAACTCACCTAGGTCGATGCCTAGGGCAATGGAAAGCACGGTGATGACGCCTGCACCTGTGATTGGTCCTTGACTTTGGGAGGATTGGTGCTCCAAGTAGCGCACAAGAGTTGCTCCCAAGTTGAGTGACAAGTTGTTGTTGAAAGCAGCTTTTGCGAGGACCAAGATATTCTCCTCATTGAGTCTTGTAAACTCATTTCGTGGTCTGCAAGGTGTTAGCAATAACATAGAACAAATAGCTTAATAGCAGGATGCTGAATATTATTCCCTTGTTGACTCTAGAAGTGAAACTCATTCTATTGTAATAGTGATCTAGGGAATGTTTCATGTCGGCATAAGATGCGTAAAAGCATTGACATCATTGTTTGGTAAACTAAGACAATTTCACCATTCATCAAGTGTTAATGTATAATTTTTGTTCATAAGTCGTAAAGAAATCATGTCCTCTCTGTGCCATGTTTTAACGGTGCTTTTCAAAGAACTTAAAAAATTCAAGAGTTATCCTGCGATAGGTAGGCACATCATGGAATACAAAGTTTTGCAGGCCAACCCTATTGCAAAGTAAATTGAAGTCATCAGAAACAACGAGTTGGTTAAATATAATGGGACAGGCCCACTTGGTTGCCTTCACTTGTCGGTTCTTGATCATGTCGAAGCAATCACGTTGGAGCACATTCCTGAACCGCATTCCCATGCGGTTTTGAGCTATAGCAGCAGCCTGAAAAGAACTCGCAGAAGCACCAGCATGCGTTTGGCTCCTTGTGTTCATCTTCGAAAATAATAAGAAAGACAAAAATAATTTTTTTGATCCAACAATAATAAGCATAACATATTCCTCATCATAGCACACTAAAGAATCTCCTCAAAATAATAATCTAGGCAAGAGAAACATGGCAATTAGTTCACAATAGGTCTCACCCTAGATTGATAATGACAACAGATTGAGATGATTTTGCAAAAAGTAATTGAGGATCAAGGAGAAACATACCGTAGATCACTTGTGTGCGAGGAAATCGAACAAAAATGAGTAGAGATGAAGATCCCTTGAGGTTTTGAGAGAGTTTGGAGGTAGAAGAGAGAAAAAGGATTGAACATTTGGTGTTGGGGGTACCTTCTCGTGCGTTTAAGTGGTTGGACGAAAATATACGGCCAGAACACTTATTCCCGCCGGCAAAAAATTAGGGTTTCTAGGGTTTCTTCCTGGTGGCGAATCTTTACTACCGGATTTTTATCCTCGCCAGATAGTTGGTCGTTAAACCTTATGTACCTAGAGAAGAAAATTTGTCGATGGCATAAATATCTATACGACCGGAACTATACGGCTAGAATTTTTATTCCCGCCGTATAGTTGGTCGTTAAATGTGTGTAGTCGTCAAAAATTTCTATTTCTTCAAAAATTCTTTCTTAACTTGAAACTTAGCGAAACACCATGATTTGACAGAAAAATGATAGTATAAATTTTCGAGCAACATTATCATGTATAAAGAAGGAATTTTAGTACCACCGCATTCTCCTCCTCAACCGGAGTTTTCTAGCACTCTTTATTCAACATAAAACTTAAAACTTTACTCAAACCTTTAGTTCACATGGGTTGCCTCCCATGAAGCACTCTTGTATGGTCAAATAGCATGACCTTAATGTTGCTTACTTAGGCCGATGAGTGAACACCCACTCCAAATAGTCGGCCTTCAAAGTGATGTCCTCCTTCTCATGATGCTTGGCTTTCTTCTTCCTGGGAAAATGAATAACGAAAGGATCCCGTGAAGGAAATTGAAGCTTCACATTCCCTTCATGCAGATTAATCAAATCCTTAATAGTTATTAAGAACGGATGGACTAATATGATAGGAGCAGTAGAATCTTTAGGCATGTCAACAATACTAAAATCAATAAGAGCAGGACCTTTAATGTATACTAAAGTATTCTATTTAATTCCTACTGCTTGTTTGTAGGTAGAATCTGCTAGATGTAATTTTAACTCGGTGATTTCAAAAGAGCCAAGATTTGACTTATTAAAAAGACTTTTGGGAATTTTGAAACACTTGCACCTAAATCACAAAGTGCTGCTATCTCATTAGTCCCAATTTTAATCTTAATAGTAGGCTCAAATATATCATCAAGCTTAACAGGTAGTTTTTCAGAAATTTTCTTATATTCTTCCTCAAGATCACGTACCTTTATTGCTACCTAATTAACAAAGTGTTTATACATGGCTTCCTCATTTCCTTCACTTACTGGGACCTTGATATTGATCCTTTTTACAAGATCTTCAACTGTGTAATTTGGTGAAGGAGCATTGCTATAGTCAAGTTCTTCAGGCTCCTCCCTTTGAATTCTTATCATCTTGAGGTCTTCAACTAGATTGGGCTCAGCTTTTCATGCAAATTTAGCTAGAATGAGAGTTTGACTCTCGGTTATCTTACTGATTTGTACCTGAACAATCCTTGTTCTTTCTTGGAGGGCCTGCAAATCATTCCTTAAACTTATAGCTTGGTTAGAAAGTTTTCCAAGCATATTATCATGGTTCTTCGTTATCTTAACAAGGATATTATTTTGCTCATTTTGTGAGTCCATAAAGGACTTAAGAGTTTCTTGGAGACTATCATTACTTGATCCCATATTATTATTAGAGTTACCTACAGGACTAGAATAGTGTTTTTGGAAATTAGGATTATAATTCTTCTTCCAAGAAGGGTTATAATCATTACGAGCTATGATGTATATTTATTCAATATTTGATTCTGGGATATCTTTAACCTAGGTTTCCTTACATTTGACGGCTAATATGATCGCATCCAGCTTAGCATTGAGTTCTTCATTTTCTTGAGGTGTGACGTAGTTCACCTTCTTTGTGTTTGATCTTTCCACATGCCATTGGGCATGGTTGTCTTGCATATGTCTAGCATCTTCTTTGCTTCGGTAATTTTTTTGCCCATAAATGTTCCTCCACATGACTGGGACAGTTTCTCATGCATTCTTTCATTCTCTCCCATGCAAGCGCTAGTGGCTCACGCTCTTCCTGTCTAAATCCAGTAATATTAGATCTTAATTGCATAGTCTTTGTAGGTGAGAAAAATTTAGTAATAAATAAATAAGTACATTCCACCCATGATGCAATAGTATTTCTAGGCAAAGATAGCCACCATTCTTTTGCTCTTTCTCTAAGAGAGAAATAAAATAAGTGCAACTTGACCATGTCGGGGTCAACATCTTTAATGTGCATCATATCACATATATCAGTGAAAGTATTCAAGTGTATACCTACATCCTCAACAGCAGAGCCTCCAAATTGATTCCATTGAACCAAACTTAAATAATGGGGCTTAATTTCATAGTCCTAAGCAGTAATTGTTGGCTTGGTAATAGGAGTTCACAAATAATCATTGTTGGGAGTTGAAAACTCCCATGTTTCTTTTCATCCATATTTCCTATGTTTTGGGTTGTCTTAAATAAAACTTATAATAGTAAAACAAGATTAAAAGACTAACTAATTTTTTGGTTTTCCAAATAAATAATGAAAGCAACCTAACAAAATTAAAAACAAGAATTAAAACTAGCAAGGTTCCTACTAACCTCACCAGGGTAGCTATTGCTTCCCCAGCAACGGCGCCAAAAAAGGGTTGATACCTGTGACCCGGATTATAGATGTAGTATAGCTCTTTTTCCCTACTAGACCTAGTTTATTGAATCCTCGGGAAGCAGAAAGCGTAGTAAGGTTACTTAAACGGACCTTCGGGAGTTTCAGAATTCTTTTTGTGTTTTACCGAACCAAGAGTTTGCAAAATTTCCGTGCACGCTCGCGCATGCGCTGTCCAAGCATCAAATGTTGGATCAACTTGCAAGAATCTTAAATACAAGTACTATATATTTTAATTGTGGTGGCATTTTATCTTTTCACCTCATTCTTCCTTGTGTTATCGTCTTCCTCCAAACCACTCCTCGATCTCTTCACGCATAGAGGATAACCCTAATCTTTCCAATCTCCAACCACTTCCATCTACTCCAATGGCGAGCAGCAGTAGCGCACCATCGATGGCGGCATCCGGTGAGGCTACAGCCAAGCCATCTAGCTCTGTCCACCTACCACCAAAGGGCGTGGTGGTGCCACATAGCATGGTGGTCGAGTCCACCGGCGGCGAACAAATTCCAGTGGCGCTGGAGCCGTTGGAGGAGGAGGCTGACTCCCACATGGGGGAATGGCGTGGATCAGACATCTCCGAGAGCGACCTCAAGGAGATGCTCACCAAAGGGTACCTCCCTGCGATGGAGGGCCTGGTCTGGCGGGCGGCACCGGCCGGCGAGGTCACTCCCTCTCCCCAAGCCGGAGAAAAGGTATACCTCAAGGCCCGCCAGTGTGTGGCATCTCCCTTCCCAAGCCATAGAAAAGGTATACACTTCCAGGTTCAACCCCAGAACCTTTCTCTGAATAGTGTCCTTGCACTTAGCAATTACACGGCGTTATGCGAGGGTTACCTAGGAATTTGGCCTAGGTTAGATCTGTTCATCTATTTCTTCACCGTGAAGAGGGAAGCCAGGGTGAGAAAGGAGGAGCTTAGAAATTGTGGAACAATTAGCTTTAAGATCCGCCTGGCCTGCGGTTCTCGGCTAACGCATGCACACGAGTCCTGCAAGAACTGGCAACGATCGTACTTCTATGGCCCAGATCATCGCTCTTTGTCGACGGGGCCACCGCTGAAGCCCTGAAATGGAGATTGCATGACCTCCTCCCCTCTGACGACAAAGCCTCTGCAGCACCACGCCATGTGTTTGGATCGACTGGTTTGTAGAGACGGGTCTGACCGGCTTGGACCTAGCCATGTGCTGGTTCATCTAGCGGATCTAGCCTCTGTAGCACCGCGCGAAGCTTATGCACCAGTACACCAAGGATAGGAAAGATAGCCTCTGGATTTCGTGAACAACTTCTAGTGACTCATTAAGTCACTCAAGGACATAGTCAAGGTGAAGGGTCAAGCGTGGCTTCACGATCACCTACGACATGTTTGAGGGAGGCAAGTGCCTGAGGTACTTATTTATTTTCTCAGATATGATGTATGCTCTAGTTCTTCCGCCTTGCACATACCTTGCATCTAACACTTAGGATTTACTTAATATTTGGGGATCTCGACGAAGGCAAGATGGCTTCCTAGGTCTATGACCCCAAGATGAAGGAAGTCACTATTGTGTCCGATTTACGACGTCCCTTTAGTGCAAAAGCGGAAGGGCTCCACCTATGACACTGCCGATGAAGGCAAGAAAAAGAAGAGGGAGGGTGGAGCCTCTAAGAGATCCACCGCCTCCCTAGAGGTGGAGAAAAGAAGGTTAACCGGTATCCCTTTGACCAAGGCACCAACTATTGTGTAAGCTTCTTATCATTTGACATCGTCTTTTTCTTATCTTATTCCTATACTTATACTTTTGCATATTTCAGTAAAAAGGCTAGTATGAGTTTTAAGAAGACCTCCAAAACATCGGGGGCTTCTAAAAACATTAGAGATATGCTTGTCCAGGTGTCCCCCACCATCGCTCCTCCTACTCCTAGCGTCCAGCCTTCTGCCGCACCCGCTGGATCTCCGACAAAGGTAGCACCTGAACCTTCCGCCATGGAAGTGGACCCTACTCCTTCTCAGGAGGTCCCAGATGCTACCACGGAGGTCCTCGTTGCTGGCGAACAGGCGACGCAAGAGAGCACCTCTTCCAATATGGCTGAAGATCTAGCTAAGGATGCCACTGGTAGCGGTATGGTGGTGGAAGGCGGAACTGCTGCGCCCAAGACCCCAACTGAGCTTCCCAAGATCGTCTATTCGGTGCTTACACCAAGTAGCTCAGCATTGGCTCCTGGCGCCGCGCCGACTTCTCCTTTGTGCGGTCTTGAGGAGCTGCTCATGTAGGCGGAGATTGTCCGAGTTCACACACTTGCCTTTGGCAAGTTGTTTGCCGAGAGCGCCAGCAAACTCAAGATCATCGCACTTGTAAGTTTTATATGCCTTTTGCATTTCATATGTAGTATCCCATAGTAGCCCCCAAGGATTTAGACGGAAAACCATAGGTCTTTAGGTCTGAATGCTCTAAGAGTGACTAGGCAAGAAACTTTGCACTATAGCCCCCAAGTATTTAGTTTGAATAAATTATTCTGACTAGATACTTTTAGAGTAGCATACGTAGTGTTTGTAAATTTCAATACTATAGCCCCCAAGCCTCTAGTTGAAACAGAATTAGTTCCGACTAGATGCTTAAAGAACGACTAAGCATAACTTTGAGTTAAAAACTCGTGCTATAGCCCCCAAACCTCTAGGTGAATATTTATCCGGCTAGATGCTCCAAGCAGAATAAGTAGCCTTGTTATTTTCGTAGAATGAGAATACTCGGAGAGTTGCCGCCAATGACATGTTCCACAAGATGCGCAAGGACCTTGAAGCTGAAAAGGGTAAAACTGCCATCTTGAAGGAATAGATCACCAAGGGAAAGAGTCTGTTTTCTTTTCAGTTTCACGCTCAACTTGTTCTTGTGTCGTTACCTTCCGACTACTCATTGTTCTCTGTCATTTCTCCAACTTGTAGAAGCTATTGCCAAGGCCAAGGACATTGTTGATCAGTCCAAGCGCATACAGAGCTGGATAGCAAAAAGAAGATGCTGAAGTAGGAGAGGGGTGACTCACTAAAGATGCACGAAGATGCATTAGCTGCCGTTCAAGAATCTGCAAACATGGAGATCAACCGCCTTAAGGAGGAGATTGCAACCCTCAAGGAGCAGAACAAAGTTGCCAACGAGAAAAATACTCGGAACCTTGAGGCGTACAAGACCCTCTGAAAGAACGGGATTCCATGGCGGAGATTCTCCAGCAAGCTGAGGATAGCATATTTGGTAAGAACGGGATGCATTGTGTTGAACTCATGTAATCAAACATTTTGATCAGAAATGAAAATCCTATTGGTTTGAATAATAATGCTCCTCCGCCAAAGCAATGCATGGTTCTTGTCGGCAAATTCATCAGCACCGCCATCACCCAGGCCAAAGTGATTGCCAAGCCCTTGGACATCAACATTAAGGTAGTGGCCTCTGTAATGAAGTACTCAGAGATCCTACACCGAGCCCTCAAGCGTATCGTAAGCTGGAAAGCTTCATCTACCCGGTTTGGTGCTAGGATGGATCTAGCCATGGTCAAGGCCCACTATGACGAAGCCAACATCGCCACGGTGACCTCTGGGTTGCAGGACATGGATGAAGACGGACAGAAGATCGATCACGATGCTATATGGGCTTCACTCGCCGGCTACGATACCAGGGTCACCCAACTTGTCGATGCGAATACCTTCGTGCCTCTTGAGGTAATTGATGCCGAATAGGCTAGCTCCTCCAAGTCCCTGAAAACTGCTAACTTTGTTGATTGGCAAGATGGCTCTCCTTCTGCCGATGATGCGACCTTGAAGTCTCCTGCACCAGAAAAGTGAAAACACTTTGTAATATTTTTCACCTCTGGCTGTTGTATGTATGAGGAAAAACAATGTTTTTATCTTAAGGCAGAAAACTATGGCTATAAGATTCCAGCTGCTTAAGAACTAATTCCAGCATGCATATATTTTTTAACAAAGTGTTGGCTTATCCATTACTCTATTTTTATGCTTGACTTTTCGTGAGTCGGAAGAACCTTAGTAAGAACCATGCGCTCGGGCGATGATAGCCAATGGCACCGTGAAAAACCGAAGCACAAAATCGCCGACTTCGAGTGTCGAAAGTCACTACTCCAAAATCCACATAAAAAGAACAAAGAACATGTAGACCAGAAAACTTAAGCTGACGCCCATAGGCGGAATTTTCACAAGTGAAAATGCAAAACTTATACATAAAGGTTTTACATGATCCAAAAATGAACATAAAGGAGGTAAAAGACACAAGTACATGAGTGAACCAAAGAGATTTATTTCATTGATCATATAAGAGATACAGAGTAGATAGTAAAATATGCTAAGTGTAGTAACGATGTAGCTGTGCTATATTCCATGGCTAATCAAGCTCCAGGTAGTCATCATCCGGGTCACTTCGCTTACGCTTATGATCCTCGTTTGGCCAATCCTCTAGTTCACGGTTGTCAATGAGGTAATAGGAACCATTGAGTAGCGCCTTGCTTATGATGAATGATCATTCCCATGGCGGGGATAATTTGTGTGACTTCTTCTGCTTAAGTTGGAGCACTAGATCCCCCTCTTTAAATGAGCGACGACGAACACGGCGACTATGGTAGCTGCGTAGCTTCTACTGGTATATGGCGGATCTTTGGCATGCCAATACGCGCTCTTTCTCGAGTAGGTCTACATCTAGGTGCCTGGATTCTTCAGCATCATCCTCGTCGTAGGCGGCAACTCTTGGTGAATCGTGGAGGATGTCAGAGGGTAGAATTGCTTCTTCTCCCTATACCATGAAGTAAGGGGTATAGCCAGTGGATCTATTGGGAGTAGTTCATAAACTCCACAAAACAGATGACAACTACTTCGCCCAGCCTCCAGCTTCTCTATGTAGCGGTTCTTCTAGACATGGATTTATTCCCTGCAGAATTAATCCATTGGCTCGCTCAACTTGTCCATTGGATTGTGGGTGCGCCATAGATGCCATGTTAAGTCGGATGCCCTTCTCCCAACAATAAGACTCCACTTCTCTGAGTGATAAGTTGCTGCCATTGTCTGTGATGATGCTATGTGGGAGACCAAATCTCACCACTAGATCTCGGACAAACCTAAAGGCAGTTTCCCCATCAAGCTTTATAATGGGTTTAGTTTCTATCCATTTTTTGAATTTATCAACTGCTACTAGAAGATGTGTAAACCCACAAGGTGCCGTATGTAATGGACCAACCATGTCGAGCCCCCAGACTGCAACGGCCAAGTTATTGGTATGGTTCACAATTTTTGAGCTGGTACATGTGGTTGTCGGGCATAATACTGGCATACTATGCATGTCTCGACCAGCTTGTCGGCATCCGCCTTCGCAGTCAGCCAATAGAATCCTTGCCGGAAGGCTTTGAAGACCAACGATCAAGCACCGGCGTGATGCCCGCAATCTACCAAATGGATCTCACGAAGGATATCAATACCTTCTTCCTGGGATACACACTTTAGATATACACCAGTTGTACTTCTTTTGTAGAGCTGACCATTAATTATGCTATAGCCCTTTGCTTGACATACTATTTGCCGACTTTCGATCTCGTCGATGGGCAAAGTGTTGTGTATGAGATATTCCATGAACGGTTTTGTCCAAGCCGAAGGGGCTACTGTTACTGCATTAACAAATGAGTAACTCTATCCGGGTTCTTGGGGTCTGCTCCCTTCATGGATGGGGTCCGTAGATGATCCAGAAAAACACCAGGTGGAATTGGTTTGCACGCTGATCCAAGCTTTGACAGTAGATCAGCCACCTCATTTTCCTCCCTCTTGACATAGTTGACTTCGTAGCCTTCGAAGAACTTGGCTATCTCTTCCACTTTGTCTCGATATGCCGTCATCATAGGGTTCCAAGCGTTCTAGGTGCCAGCCACCTGCTGGACAACCAAGTCAGAATCTCCACAGACCAAGGAGTAATAAAAATAAACGATGGCGCCCACCCCACGACCTAAACCCTAAAACCTTCCTCACCGGCGATCTCCCTGATCTCTGGTGATCTCACCCATCCACTCTGATCACCAGATCCAGCCCATTCTCCTATACATCCCTATAGTTTATTTGGTTCAAACAATCCCTGATGACCCCCCCCAACATTGCAATGGAAAATCTCCTACACCACGGCGAAGGATCTTGATCATGGACATCTGAAGGCGTATGTTGGTGAGTTACATCTCTGGAAACCTCGTGATTGGCTTGTTCTCATGAATGCCAAGGGCTCTCCCTTAGGGGGAGATTCTTGGTAGATGGAGTAATGATATGAATTGGATCTACTGTTAAGATCTCAAATCACATTATTTATGTCCTTTCTTGTCTTTCTGAGCCTATTACTGGAAGCACTGAGCCCTCTATGCATAAGCCCATGGAGCATATTTCTATGAGTCTGGATTTCTCTTTAGGTTCTGATTTCAGAAATGATGTGAAGATCAAGTTTGGATCAACAGCTCATCCCTTGGGCAAGTCTAACCACTTTTGATGGTGGCGCTTTTGGTCGCTCAAAGTTTAAATTGATGAATATTCGTCACCGCTTTCGAATCTTGTATTGGTGTCCTCAGCAAGGAGCTTGTAGTCTCTCAACTTTCTGATAGGGTTTTCAGATTTTCTGTGGCTTCAAAATTTGTTGGTTTCATGATCTATGCGTTACGCTTGTTCTCTTGCCATCAGTTTAAATGCTTCTTTCATTTATGGAGCAATGGAGGTCCTTTGTGGCGTAGGGAATTCAATGATTGGCAAAATGAATGCAATGAAGAATGGACATTTATTAGTCCTAATAAGAAGCGAAATGGTTGGGCTTTAAATGCACTAAAGAAAAGCTCGCTTCCCAAGATCCGAAAAGTCAACATTTGGACATCATAATTATCAGGTGAAAAAAGACTTTCTTTTGCTACAGTGGAACACTATGATGATTGTGAAGGTTAAGAATAACCTTCTAGTAAAGAAGAGGCTCTTTGTTATATGGAGGCTAGATATGATTATCCACAAATTCAGAAAAAAACTGGTGTTATTCTACCTGCTGCTTTACATGAATTTATGTCAAAAATAAACTTTGGTACTATTTCTTCTGTGGAACTGGGTGAATCATCAAAAAGCAGTTTTGATCCTTCCTCTGTTACCAATCCCAATAATAATGCTTTGGATGAGGATGTAGCTGGAAAAATGATTGATGACATGGTATATAAAGTTCTCAATTGTATGTCTCTATGGGCCATAGCACCTCTCAATGTGTCAATGATATTCGTGTCGGATTGCTTTCAAGTTATGGGCACATAAAGAAGTATTTTCTGAATTCCTAGAGCCAAGTTGGTAAACACTTGCTCAAAAGAAAAATTCACCGACGGTTTGTAAAGGAGTCGATTACATACAAGGTTGAATAGTGCCCGGACTCTTCAGCTTCGATATCCTCTCTTCCCTCTTCGTGCATCGTCTCTGACACTTTGCCTTTGCAAACAAACCCTACCCCAAATCCTCTGCCCAAGATCCTCCCGACAACAATGGAAAACTTTCCGTTGGATCCGACAAGGTGGATACCTGATGGGCATCAGATCATCGATGGTGGTCCAACAAGACTGCCGAGGACATACTACACGCCCTCGGTGGTGCTGCCCCGCCGTCATGACCATATCTGCATTGCTGAGCTTATGCCACCACCACCGCAGCAACATGAAGCCTTCTGGAGATAGCATGTCAGGGATTTTTTTGTTCATCAGTTGCATAGGGCCATTGAGGAAGTACAACCATGTTTGTTTGGAGTTGGTCTCTTTGTCCTTCGCAGTCAGGCAGCCAGATCAGCTCTGATTGATCATCCTCCGTTCTAGCTTCAGAATGGCACTTTTATGTGTTTTTTAGCACATGATGATAGGAAAAATCATAGGGCTGAAGTGGGGTTCAGTACTGGATGGTTAATGTTTCTTGGTTTGCCTTTAGACTACAGAAACGACCATGACATTGCTATTGCAATTGGCAGTTTTGGTAAATTTCTGCATTAAGAGTCAGACTCCATTGTCCTTGAAAGAACAATGGTGTATGCCTCTTACCATCCATTACAAAGGTTCCCAGAGATGTTGTGTTTGGGAATTATGCTTCAGTTGGTGGAGTGAGGGAAGGATGGACTGCAGTCTGTTATATCCTTACAACACAATTTGTTGATGCTCTGCCCAATGATGAGGATCCAATGCCTTTTGATGGTAATCCACATCCCATGCCTGGTCAGATGCATATGAATTTTAACAACTTTGTTGGACCACAGTATCCTTAAATTGGTTGGGATCAAAATCATGAGCAAGGGCCACATGACCAAGGTGGAAACTTTCATCCTGAAAACCAAGAAATGCCAGATGACATGCAGGATGAGGTGCAACATCAGGACCAGGGTAATGTAGCACAGCAGGAACAAGAGGTGGAGAAAATTGATGACTCCATTATCATTGATGGATCTGATGATTCAAGGGGGTCTTTTAACAATTACAATGTGATGGCACACAATCAACTGATAATTAATCATGTTAGGATTGCCCCTGTGGAAAGCATGCTTCTGCCATCTTCATATGGTCCTGTGATCCCACCAAGTATGCAGATGGATAAATTACTACATTTTATGATCCCTCACTTATGTAAGCAGGTTCCTCCTTCTTGCTTGGCAGTTATTCAGACTTCCATTTCAGTTTTGGAAAAAAGAACTTGGCCTACTGCTTTCAATAGACAATGTGAGTTCTCTATCACCTGGGATCATGAGAAGGACAAACACAGGATGAATATAAAAGTCAGATCAATCAATAGAAGTTGTACTTCACCAAACACCAAGGATCAGCATGTTGTCCCTATGGCCTTTAAAGCCTCCTCACTAAGTGTTCCCAAGAGGACCAGAAAGGCTTACACAGAGCTCTCAACTAGAGTAACAAGAAGTGCTGCAAAATCTAAAAAGCTTGTGCATGCTAAGCCTCTTTTTGTGGGAAGGGATGATGCTCAGATTCAGAGTTATCCAGTTAGGAGGAGTGCAAGAACTGCTAATAGGGATGCAGGTTTCAAAGTTTGCATTACAGCTGAAACAACACGGCCAAAAAAGAAGGCATGGTCTGCCAAGCCATTACAGGAACCAACAGAATTTTTCATACCAATTCCTGTCCTCCAAAGGACAGGTAAGGACTTAGAGATTCCACCAGAAGAACTTTCCCATGACAAGCTTATGGACGATCCTTCCTCCAACAAGGCCAAGAATGTCCCCAATGAAGAGTGATGCTAGCTTCTACCAGTATGGTCTAGGGTCTGTGCTTCTAGTTTGCCATATCTTTTATGTATCCTTGTAGTGAACTATTGGTGGTCATGTGGTATTCTGTTGTTTGTTGGCAATATCAGTTATCTGGTTTTCATGATGAGTCACTATCTATGTCAGTCTACAATTATTGCCTAAAGTTGGTACCTTGTTTTTGTTTCTGGTTTGTTGTGCATGCCAGATGGATGTTCTCACACAGTGTTTTCCAATGGATAGTTTCTCTACTTTAAATCATGACTGGTTGGTCCTGTGTTGGACCGTGAGAGGTTTAAATGATAAAGATAAAAGATTACTGTATAACAAAATTAATGAAAGTCATTGCTCAGTTGTTTGTCTTCAAGAGACAAAATGTGAAGATTTTGACCATTCTTTTATCAAAACTTTTTGTCCAAGACGGTTTGACCAGTTTGTTTTTGCCCCATATGATGGTACCTCTGGTGGCTTAATAGTTTTATGGAATAGCTCTGTTTTTGTGGGCCCTTTACTAGAAACCCCTGACTCTGCCATAAGAATTAAGTTTTCCTCAACCCATAACTCAGATAACTGGACACTTGTAAATGTTTATGGACCTTGTAGAGGTTTGAAGAGGGATTTATTTGTACAGTGGTTATATGATCTAAATATCCCAAATGATGAAGAATGGTTATTATTGGGGATTTTAATTTCATTAGATCACTGGATAATAGAAATAAGGAGGGGGCTGATCTCAATGACATCTTCATGTTCAACAGCATCATTAGCCATCTTGGTTTGTTAGAACTGCCTTTAAAGGGAAGGAATTTCACTTGGTCAAATATGCAGGAGAATCCTTTGTTAGAACAATTGGATTGGTTTTTTACAACTCATGGCTGGACCTTGAAATTCCCAACACTCGTCAACTTTATCAAAATCAACTTCTGACCATGTACGACCTTGTGTGGTTAGTATCTCTACCATAATTCCAAGGGCAAAAAAATTTCAGGTTTGAGAATATTTGGATTGAGCAGCCTGGTTTCTTTCAAGTAGTGGAACAAGCCCTGAAGCAACCTGTTAGGCAGAGACCCATTGCTAATATCATTACTGCAAAATTAAAAATGTAAGATATGCTTTGAAGAGATGGGGGAAACGACTGTCACACATTAAGATCTTGATTGATAAGTGTAACAAATGTATTTTTGAGATGGATGATATTGAGGATAAGAGGCCCCTGAGCACACCAGAGTTTAACTTTATAAATATTGTTAAATTACATCTCAAAAAGCTGCTCAACACTCAGTCTATTTACTGGAAAGACAGATGCACAATTAGATGGGTCAAGCTTGGAGGGGAAAATACAAAATACTTTCATGCTAAAGCCACAGAAAGATATAGGAACAATGTCATCAATCAAATTAAAGATGAGGATGGAAATATTTGGTCCAACATAAAGAAAAGGCAGAGGCATTATGGAGTTGCTATAAAAGCAGAATGGGGGTTTATTTCCCTATTGAATGTATGACAGATATATCTGAATTTGTTCCAAAAGTGGATAACCTGGATTGCCTCTCTGAGGAGTTCAAAGATGTATGAAATTGAAGATGTTGTTAAATATATGAAGACTGATAAAGCTCCAAGGCCTGATGGTTTTAATGGATGTTTGAGAAAAAGTGCTGGCACATAATTAAAGATGATTTCACTAAGTTATGTCATGATTTCCACAAGGGTCTAACTCCTCTTGCAAGCATTAATGGTTCTTTCATTACTCTAGTCCCTAAGAAGAACTCTCCTGAGTCTCACAATGATTTCAGGCCTATTTCTCTCACAAACACATGTCTCAAATTCTTGACAAAATTGGCTGTAAACAGGCTATAGAAGCAAATAAAAAGGTGCATTCATGAGAACCAGTATGGATTCATTAAATGCAGAATAATACAAGATTGTTTGGGTTGGACTTTTGAATATTTGCATCAATTTCATGCCTCAAAGAAATAGACTGTGGTAATAAAGTTGGATTTTGAAATGGTTTTGACACAATTGAACATGATGCAATAATTAGAATTTTGAAATGCAAGGGTTTTGATGATATATACATTGGCTGGGTTAAAGAAATATTAGCATCTGGCTCTTCAGCTATATTACTAAGTGGAGTACCTGGCAGAAATTTCATCTGTAAGCGAGGGGTTATACAAGGTGATCCTCTATCCCCATTGCTATATGATCTTGGGGGTGATTTGCTGCAGAGCTTCATTAACAAGGCTTTCAGTGAAGGAAGGCTAATGGCACCAATCCCCAATAGAGGCAGTAATGATTTTCCTATTGTGCAATATGCTGATGACACTATCATTATAATGCAAGCTGATCCACAGTGGTTACACTCTCACACATATTCTTTATGAATACACTACATTCACTAGACTTAAGGTTAATTATCATAAATCTTCATTGATACCCATAAATCTAACCCAGGATGAGGCTACCTCCCTGGCTTTTGAAATTGGTTGTGTCACAGCAAAAATGCCTTTCACTTACCTTGGGCTGCCCATGGGGATTACAAAACCAACTATCAAAGACCTCTCTCCTCTGAATGACAGAGTTGAAAGAAGACTGACAGCCTCATCATCCTTTTTGTCTTATGGGGACAGACTTGTTTTGGTGAACTCTGTGTTATCCTCACTACCTATGCACTATATTAGTTCTCTGAGTGTCCCCAAGGGAATAATTGAAGTTTTAAACAGAGCAAGAAGACATTGTATATGGAGAAAGAGTAAGGATGATGCTAAAGCCAACTCTATGGCATCATGGGAAATGATCAGTAAACCAAAAGACAAGGGTGGTTTAGGAATCATAAATCTTCAAATCCAAAATAAATGCCTGCTTATGAAACACTTACATAACTTCTACAATAAAGCTGATCTACCTTGGGTGAAATTAGTCAGGAACACATATTATCATGGCAGAGTACCTCACACTGTTACTATCTGTGGATATTTCTGGTGGCATAGTATTATGAGTTTGCATGAGGAATATCTCTTAAATTTCAAATGTTAAGTGGGATCTGGAGACACAGCTTTATTCTGGGTAGATAACTGGAACAACAACCCTCTCAACTCAACATATCCACATTTATTTTCACATGTACTTGATAAAGACTTCTCTGTTAAGCAAGCAATCTCAATCACTCAGATGTTTGAAGATTTTCATGTACCAATATCTGCTGAAGCTAGTACTAAATTACAACATTTACAATTGCAACTGGCTCAAGTCACTCTTCAACATACTAAACATGATGAATGGAAAAGTTTGAGCTCAAAAACAGGAGATTATTCTGTCAATGATATGTACAAGGGATATTTCAAGCACATACCAAATCATTTTCCATCACAGTGGATCTAGAGTAGTAAATGCACATCCAAACATAAGTTCTTTGCCTGGATGATAATCCATGATCGCATTCATACTAAAGATATGCTGCTCAGAAGGCATTAGAATGTTTCTGATAATCATAATTGTGTTCTTTGCCCTTGCCATACCCTAGAAGACTGGTCACATTTATTTTTTGAATGTAATTTCAGTATGAGAATATGGACATATCTTTAGGTTGTCTGGGGTATAGGGTCTAGAGCAGAGATTTTGAAACATGCAAAACAGAAATTCAAGGGCCCATGCTGCATAGAGATTGCTATCCTAGCCTGTTGGAATATTTGGAAGCAGAGAAATGACAAAATTTTCAAAGGAATAAGACCTTCCTTCAGCTCTTGGAAATCAGGGTTTATTTGTGATGTTCCACTCCTAAAATAAAGAGTCAGAAAGAAGACCATCACAGATCTTAACTCCTGGATTGATGCTTTGTTGTAATTTTGTATAGTTTTGTCTGTTTTTTGTTCTTTTCTTTTGTTTTAGGCTGGTCGCTTGTACATAAGACTTCCTGGTTTATTTTAATTTAAGGACTATGGGGGGCTCCCCTACAGTAAATATTCAAACAAAAACTTGTACAGTGGAAGGGCCTTCTCTCCAAGTCGGCTGACGAACTAGCTAACCGCTGCAATGCAGCCTATGAGCCGTTGAATGTCCTTCATGTCGGTTGATTGATGTTTAGGATGGACTTGATCTTCTTGGTTGACCTTGATTCTGCGCTGGTAAATAATGAAGCCCAACAATTTGCCGGCTGGGACCCTGAAGACGGACTTCTTCAGGTTAAGCAGCATGTTGTATTTCTGGAGATTGTCAAATGTTTCCTTCAAGTCGGAGATCAAGTCATTTGATTGTTTAGACATCACCACGATCTCATCCACCTAAGCATGAATGTTCCAACCAATTTGGTCATGTAGGTAATGCTGCATAGTCTGCTAGTACGTAGCACCTACGTTTTCCATCCCAAGGGCATCGTAACATAGAAAAACGTGATGTAAGCTGTGGTGAACAAAGTAGTCAATTGGTCCGACTTCCTCATTTTTATTTGGTGGTATCCCGAGTATGCAAATAGAAAACACAGAAGTTCCGAGCCAGCCATATAGTCAATGACTTGGTCAATGCGAGGCAAAGCAAACGAATAGAATTAGCCACCCATCGGGTGTTAATGACTTCTCAGATAAAATTAGCCTTAGTTAACCTAGCTATCTCTTTGCCTATGGCACATCTATTCTCGCCTCCAAAGCATCAGAGAGGTTGTTTCACCAGTTTGCATTTTGATCAATGTTTCTAGGTACACCTTTCATGTCGGCAAAGTTGCCGTGAAAATATGTCCCTATTCTCACGGAGGAACTCGACGAGAGCGCTTTCCTATTTGGGGTCCAGGTTCGTCCCAATGGCGGTGACCTTGGAGGCATCGCCTACCACAAGTTCCACTGACTTGGTCTCGATGGCGACCTTGAAGGCGGGATAGGAGTCAGAAATCTGCTTCTTCGATGCCGGCATATCCTAGTCGTCGACCTTGCTCTGGATCTCCTTGAATTCTTTGCTGTAGAGGACAACTTCTACAAAGGCTTCTTCTCAATTCTCGGAGTCCCTTGCCTTTGAAAAGCTTCCGGATACAGTGATGACGCTGTTTAGTACGGGTATCTTGAGCTTGTTGTAGATGAAGCATGGCTTGGCCATGAAAGAGTGGAAGATGTCACGTCTGAATATGACGTGGTACACGCTCTTGAAGAACACCACTAAAGGTCATGTGCTCTTCATGTAATTATTGTTATGACCAAAGGCTTACTAGATGGGTGATGCACCCAAGGACCGAGCCTCCCACCAGAACTACGCCATGGAACACGGTGCTAGTCCGCCTTAGGTTGGTCTCCGTTAAGTTCATCTTGTGTAGTGTATCCAGGTACATAATGTTGATGCTGCTTCCACTATCCACCATGCACTTGGTGAAGTCGTTGCCATCAATCAAAGGGTTGATGACCATGGAGTATTGGTTCTCTATTGGAACGAGGTCGGGGTGGTCCTTCCGCCCCATGTGATTGGAACTTCTCGACTAGCGCAATTATGGGGAACTAGGTGTAGGTGGCCATCGTAATCCTTAGAGAGGTCTTTGTGCCGGATAGTTGGGGTGCCAAGGAAAGTGTGGTGTATTAGGGACTTATTTTCAAGGGTTCTTGCCCTTGTTGTCTCCCTTGTCAAGATGCTTGGGGTCAACGCCCTTCTATGTCCCTTGAATCCTTGACCTCTTCCTTCTTCTTCTCTTTTCCCTTTCCTCACGATCAATTATTCGCTTCGCTTGTAGCTTGACTCGGGTCTTCTTTGAGATCGCTGACTAACTTGCAATGGCGATTGGTGTGGGTATCTTTGGCATTGGCATCAAGGTGTACGAGGCTAGCATATCACGGCACTCCTCAGACGCTTGGGGAACGTGGGCGCCGAGATAGTTTCACTACTGCTAGTCAGCCTACCCACCAGCTCCCGCCCCTCGACCGTGTTGTCCGCCATCACCTCTTCATGCAAACATCATGGCTACCATGATGGATGTTGGATTTTCTTCCGCACTCTTCCGCTTAGTGATGTTGTTCCTCTTAGCTTGGGTTGAATGGCGATTGCCGCAAAGAGTCGCAAGCATCGCCGTCGGCAGCCTGAACTCACTAGCCAAGGAGATCATCCGATTGAGATCTAGCCTGTGATTGTCCTACAAGAGCTTCAACTTATGTGAGCAAAGATCCTTTCCAAGCCATCAATGTAGGCGCCATAGCGGTCGATCGCACTCCTGCACATGAATTCTTCATATCCAGCCAGCGGGAGAGGTAGGCTCGACATGTCTTGTCCTTCTCCTAGACGCACCGCTGTAGATCGCCAACAGTGCAGGGACGTTTGTACGTACCCTCAAAGTTTATGGTGAACTCTTCTTGAATGTCCAAAATTGCATATGGACTTCTCTGGCAAGTCGTCGATCCATTGGCGGGTTGTGCCCATTAAAATCAGTGGGAGGTACTTGACGGCAATGTTGGGTTTTCCAATGCCCTAGCTATATCAATAGATTTCATAGCCTTGGCCAGATCTCAATCGGTTTCTGCGCCTTGGCCGGATCTCGATCAATTTCTGCGCCTTGGCTACATCTCGATCGATTTCTTCGGAGCTTTCTTAGCCTTCTTATGCTTGAGCAGAGTCTTGTATTCGGCCTCAAGTGCCTTAGTTGTCTCAATCGATTTATGCGCCTTGGCCAGACCTCGATCTAACTTTGCGCCTTGATCCGCGATGGCCTGCGCTTCTTGAGACGCCGGGCGCTTCATCAAGCTAGACTACGCTTTATGTGGGCCATAGTCATAGGATCGACGAGCAAATTGTCGACATCACCCTATCACCGGGTGATTTGGGCGCGACACGTAGATGCTGGTGGTGGCGGATTTGCGGTGTTGGTGTTAGTAGGGCCGGTGTTGAGTACCTGCGCCTGTTGCGCTGGGTTGGACGGAGGAGGCATGGCCTTTGCATGATCATTGTCGGCGGCATCAGCTGGTCCTTTCCCCTTTTCCAGTGGCTTAGGCGGAGCTTGTCCTGTTTGGTCTTCTTCCATCATGCTCCCAATGGCGACGAACACCTATCGGGATGTGACGGCCTTGCCGTCCTGCTCCTCGTGCTTGTTATCCTCCAACTTCTCTTTCATAGCTGAGTCGAGCTCCTCCGGGTTGATGTCCATCTCCTTTGAGTCCACGCGGTTGTCGGTGTAGAGCGGTCGAGAATGGACTCCTGAGGGTGGGGGCTTCTCGATGACGGAGGACGGCGCTGAGGCATCCGGTTATTGGCTGGAGGTGGTGGCGGTGGCCCGGGTATGACGGTGAGATCTGCCGGAGCAGCCGCGTAACTGTTGATGGTGCCAATCATGCTCTCAAAAGTGAGGATACTCACGGCCTGCTACCACCTTAGGGTATGCCGGAGAAGTGTACCGCGGTCCAGGCCTTCCACAAAGTGATAGATAACATCATCACTGGGGTAGTGTTCTAGATCGGCTCGTATCCGGAGCCATCTAGGAGGTAATCGTGGGGTTTTTCACCCTGTCTCTAGACGCATCGCGCCAGATCGAAGATGGTCACCACGCTAATGAAGTGCGATCGCTGCTTTCCAGATGAACGGGCAAAGTCGGCGGATTTGCAGTGATCTTCCACCATTATCTCCTGCACATGGGCGGTTTGGGTGGGCCTTGAATTTTTCCGATCTTAGTCGTCAAACTCCGAAGGGAGATCCAACTTCGATCCTTCCACGAATGTATCCTGTCCGTAGGCGGTCCGTGCGGTCCTTGACGGTCCTCCGACTTCTAGGGAACTAGTGCCCGAGTCGGTTTCGCCGATGAAGAGGTGGATGTCCCTGATTGGAACGAACAAGCAGCGGGTGGGGTTCGTTTTTGTCGGGATCCATAATTCGTCGGGAGGGACGATCAGAACGTTGATGGAGAAGAGAACGCGACCAATGGCTACGATTTCACCGATTCTCGCGAAGAGCTTAGACCTTTCTCGTTGTAGAGCCTGAAGTGCCTCTTGCACCACAGTGGGTGTCAACTGTCATGGTATTTTCGACGAGTACACCATGGAGGGGTCCTCACAGAGCGTGTTTAGAGACTTGGGGTAAGGCATACGATTGGTGGGTACATGGTGACACAGCTTACCTAGGTTCAGATTCGACGACGGTGGCAGAATCCTACTCCTTCTATAAATCACTATAACGGCAATACGCCGGGTTACAGGGATCGGTTCGCTATGTGCGATATGAGTTGTGTCATGCTCTAAAGGCTCCTCTAGGTCCGGCTCATTTAGTCGCCAGATCCTAGGGTTACAGGGAAAGTACTAGCCGGACAGGTTACACAGTTCTACACAGTATAGAACTAGTCTAGCATGTCTTGCACTCCAAGGCTCCGGATACGCTGATGACTCCACCATAGGCTTCCTTTATCTGGCATGGCCCTCCCTTCTGGATACATCTAACTGGGCCGCCCAGTAGGCCATAGTCTTTGATACCAACTATGGGCCACCCGGGTTATCCTAATTAGAGAAATGCAATGGTGACACCCATTTAGCACATCCCCAACACCTTCTTAGGCAGAACTGGAGGAAGCGAGGCGAGATGACATAGAGGAAGTGCTACATGTGAAGGAAAACGATGATGCGCATGTGGAGGGAAACATTGGTAAGTAGAAATTGGTTGAGGACATGGACGTGCCAGCGGGGATAGGGGGGAAAAGAAACAAAAGGGTAAGCGGCAGCGGAAGGGAAATGATAATAATGGAGTTGAGTTTCAATATGAAGTAGTTGTCAAGTTATTGAGGATGTTCTTAAGGATATTTTGGCTAATTGTAGGAGAAACAATAAATACCTGTCAATTTCGTCTTCGTATGATTCTCCCGATGAAAGGTAAGCTTGAAACTAGTTTTACTTGGCATTTTGATCATTTTTGTTTCAATTCTCATCCACGTTGTTTAGTGCAACATGAGATTGAACAAAGAATAAGAGGAGCAGAGAGAGAAGGTGGCACAGTAACGTCATTTCTTGAATTTTCATTGAAATTTATTTATATGTGGTACTTGTAATGGGTATGTGATGTGTGGTCTTGATCAGATTTCAGGTTGTTAGATAGTACATTAATTTTTAAACTTATTATCCATAAACAATAATCATGAATGTTTAATAGTTCAACAAAAAAAATTATCGCTGCATTGAGTTGGTGAGGCTTACCTCCCTTGTATTCTATCTCAAACAATAGGACAACACGCCTCCTTCTCCTTTGGCACACTCCAAAATTATGACTGTGCCATCACGTGCTGGGAGAAGAGATAGCGTACCGTCCCATCAGCCTTGCCTCTTCTTTGTCAGCGATGTCTGATGCTCGCATCGGCTACGTTAGGGGCATTGATGCTCTAAGAGGAAAAAAAGCTTTGGCAAGAAAAAAAGGATAAGAAAATAGCCTTCATAAATAGGTTGTTTATTCTAGTAGAGGGGCATACCAGTGTGTCTAAACGCTGGAGCATACTTGGTTTTGCTAGACTCATATCGAAGATTTTCTTTAGACTCAACCAACGTTGTACAAGAAAAGATCTTTGACAAGAAGGAAAGAATAAGAAAAGATCCCTTTTGAATAGGTTTTTTATTATAATAGTAGGGGCAATCAGTGTGTCTAAACGCTGGAGCATATTTCCCTCAACTAGACTCGTGTCTAATTTTTTTGCTAGACTAAAACAACGCAGTACATGCTTACAACTTGGCCATTCTATCCGAAGATGTCATTAAGCTACCAGACATAGATTAAATTTAGTCTGGTGACCCTAATCGACTATGCCGCCCTGCTGCCTTCATAGCACGACGCCTTTTCGGGCGTTGTCCGCCTCTTCCAAGTATAAATCGATGAGGATGAGCCTGGCGGCGTTCCTCTTCACGAGTTTTGCATGGCACGCAACATCTATAACGGAGGGCGACGCCACGCACCGCCTAGAAGCACCGCCTCTTCGGGTTGCGCAGATCCGTGGATCTCGGAGGGTGTGCTCTTAAAGCCAAAGCAAATCCTCCCGCTCCTTCTTGAAGCGCCTGGCCAAGACGCTGGTGCACGCCAGACGGTCCATTGCCCTCTTCCGCCCGGCAGGCGGCGGCACTCCTCGATTCGCCTCGATAGCGCGATTCCGCAAGAGCGGGACCACCGCACCGGCATAGTTGATCCTCAGAGTCACCAAGAGTCTCGCTAGTAGCGGCATGATTATGTCGAGGGCTAATAACTCGGCCTTGTGCAAATCGAGGTGGGGCCTCTCCATGGAGAGGCGTTGTTTCTTCGTGTAGGATTCGACGCCAGGATCATGTGATTTGCAAGGAACGAACGAGGTTTGAGCTTCGCCACATGGTCGTGTTTATAAAATCAAGGAGGTAGGCCCACTGGTGGTTGTGAGGGCCAATAGGGATGCATAAATGCCTACTCGCAGATCGCTCTTGCAAAGGATGATCCTGGTGGTGTCGTGGGCGCCAAAGGATCTGGTATGCCTTTGCTATGATTTTATGAGGGCTGTGGGTCACATGCAAGGGCTCGAGGAGCTCTTTTCACTTTTTTTAGATTTTTTTTGGTGCTGCCCAAAAAAATGGCAAATCCCGCCAGCGGCCGCGGCAACGCGACAGACGGTGCAATCTTGGACCTAGGCATGCATCCAGCCTAGGTACCCCATGGGGCAGCTAAACCATTTTTCTCTAAAATTGAGAGTGTCTTCTTGGTTACATCCATTTAGAAACCGCATTTACCGGTCAGAACTCAAAAATACAAGATATGCTTGCACCACGCGATAAATACCCACCTCCTGTGAATGGTCGTGGCACCATGTTGTAGCATGCATGGAAATTTCCTCAAACCCATGGGTGCGCCTAATCTTGCACCTCCTTTGGGAAAACACCATTTTTTGTGTTCAGAAATGGAAAGTCAGGATTTCTCCAAATGACCATGAAATCTCTTGTTCGATAAGTCGCCAGATGCCGAGAGGAGCTAGGTGTGTGTTTGAGCTCAATCCATGGAGTGGTTCCATGTTCTGGCCAGCAAGGGGGGGGAATCTAGGGTTGGAAGTCTTGTTAACTCACACTAGATAGACATCCTAGTGGTGCATTGGGTGCCAAAGGACCTGGTATGCCTTGCCTATTATTTTATGAGGGCAGTGGGTCACATGCAAGGGCTCCAGGAGCTGTTTTCACATATTTTTTTATAGATTTTGTTTGGTGATGTCCAAAATAAGGCGAAACCCACCGGTGGCCGTGGCAACGCGAGGGTCAGTGCAATCTTGGACCTAGGCATGCATCCAGCCGAGGTACCTCATGGGGCACCCCAAACCATTTTTCCCTAAAACTTGAGAGTGTCTTATATGGTATGCATAAAGGAGAAACCACATTTACTTGGTGGTAACTCAAAAAATACAGCATATGCTTGCACCACGAGATAAGTACCCACCTCTCGGAATGGCCACGCACCATGGTGTAGCATGCATGGAAATTGCCTCGTCCCATGGACGCCTCTAATCTTACACCTCCTTTAGGAAAACACCAGTTTTTCTGGTTCAGAAAATGGAAAGTCGATATTTATCCAAATGAACACGAAATATCTAGTTGGAGAAGTCGCTTATGATGCTGAGAGGGATCTAGGTGCCAGGGTTTGGCCTACTCCATCGAAAGTGGTTCCATGTTCGGCAGTGAGGGGGATTTAGGTTGGAAGTCTTGTTAACTCACACTAGATAGACATCCTGGTGGTGTCTTGGGTGCCAAAGGACCTTGTATGCATTGCCTATGATTTTGTGAGGGCAGTGGGTCACATGCAAGGGCTCCAGGAGCTGTTTTCACATTTTTTTATTTTTTTTATTTTGTTTGGTGCTACCCAAAAAACCCGAAACTCCGTCATGGTCGCGATCAATGCGATTTATCGGTGCAATCTTGGACCCATGCATGCATCTAGCCTAGGTACCCCATGGGGCACCCCAAACCATTTTTCCCTGAAACTTGAGTGTCTTATAGGGTACATACAGTGAGAAACCACATTTACTTGAAGGTAACTCAAAAAAATACAGTATATGCTTGCACCACGAGATAAGTACCCACCTCCCGGGAATGGCCATGCACCATGGTGTAGCATGCGTGGAAATTCCCTCGTTCCCATGGGCGCACCCTAATCTTGGACCTCCTTTAGGAAAACACTGGTTTTTCGGGTTCGGAAAATAGAAAGTCAAGATTTATCCAAATGAACACGAAATCTCTAGTTGGAGAAGTCGCTTGCGATGCCAAGAGGGATCTAGGTGCCGGGGTTTGGCTCACTCCATGGAGTGGTTTCATGTTCTGGGCAGCGAGGGGGGGCAATTTAGGGTTTGAAGTCTTGTTAACTCACACTCGATAGACATCCTAGTGGTGCAATGGGTGCCAACGAACCTGGTATGCCTTGCCTATGATTTTATGAGGGAAGTGAGTCACATGCAAGGTCTCCAGGAGCTGTTTTCACATTTTTTTTATTTCTTTTAGATTTTGTTTGGTGTTGCCAAAAAAGGTGAAACCTGTCGGCGGCCGCGTCAACGCGACGGTCGGTGCAATCTTGGATATAGGCATGCATCCAGCCTAGGTACCCCATGGGCCAGCCCAAACCATTTTTCCCTGAAAATTGAGAGTGTCTTATCGGGTACATACAGTTAAAAACCGCATTTACAGGGCCGTAACTCAAAAAATACAGTATATACTTGCACCACGAGATAAATACCCCCTCCCGAGAATGGCCATGCACCATGGTGTAGCTGAAAGAATATTTCTTAATCCCTAGTATTTTGTGTGTTAGATAACAATACCAAGGATCATTTAATGTGTGTTGAAGTGTTGTAGCTCTATTTGAGAATAAAGGGAAAAGGACTCTGCCTTTGGGGGCGGATAATCCGGCCCCACCAGGGGCGGATAATCCGCCCCTCCCTTTGCCCAAGCAGGCGCAAGCCCCAGAAGGGGGGCGGAATTTTGGCCGGATTTTCCAGCCCCGCCGGATAATCCGCCCCCCCCTGCTCATCGCCAAGGCGCAAGCCCCAGAGAGGGGGCGAAGTTTTGGCCGGACTTTCCGGCCTGGCCGGATAATCCGCCCCTCAGGGGGGCCGGATTATCCGCCTCCCAAGATCTTCACCAAGCTTCTCCAAGGCGCAAGCCCTAGAGAGGGGGCGGAGTTTCCCCCGGAGAATCCGCCCTTGGGGCGGAGTTTCCAGGCGGATAATCCGCTTAAGTGGGGCGATAATCCGCCTCAAAGTTGTGCAACGGCCAGATCCGGGAGGGGGTATTTAAGCCAGCCATCCCTCCCGCCAACGCTTGATTCATCTCAAAAAGACCAGATCAGATCTGAAAGTTTCATCCAAGAGTGCTCCACCCAGATCCACCCAAAGGCCCCATCCCTTGGGGAATCAAGGAGGAGAACTCGATCTTCATCATCAGCAATCAAGCGCCCATCTCCTCTCCATTCATCTGAGAACCTCCGATCTAGTATTTCTTGCAAATATCTAGATCCTCATTTTTGTTTATATTGATAAACCTTGTTCTTGTGGCAGCTTGTTGTCATCCCGGAGCCCCAATTCAGTTGTGGGTGTGCCCCGATAGTGTTGTAAAAGGCACCGTTCCCGCCAAGGGATCCAATAGTGGAGAAGGTGGATCAGGCCTCTCGCAGATCCATCGGAGAATAGGGTGAGGTTTATTGTGGCAGTGGTCTTAGAACCGCCCACCCCTCCAACGCAGATGTACTTCGCTTAACAAGGAAGGAACTGCGGTAAAACAAATTGCTTTCTCCGCTGCTCCACCACGGTTTCCTCGCCCTCTTTACGTGCTTAGTAGTTAGGGTTACATATAGGGAAATTCTAGTTGCATATCTAGAGAATTTACTTGTGTCAAGCCTAAAATTGAAAAAGTATTAAAATTGGTTAGCACCTATTCACCCCCTCTAGGTGCCCATACGATCCATTTCATTTGGTATCGTAGCCTCGGCCTTATTTCGGCTTAACCGCCTAAGAGAAGTATGGGTTCCAAGGAGATGGGAGTGATGCTCCAGAGGTAGTCACCATGAACGATCTCAAGACATTGAAACAACCTTGGTGAGTTCAATGGAGGCTAAGATGGAAGAGATGCCAATTGATAATGCGCTCTCCACATCCGCAAAGATCACCTCCATCTAACTTCGAGGATACCACTCTAAATCCAAGGAAACGGGTAAAACTGCTTCCAAAGATAACGAAGTGGTAGGTGATGATACTAGCAAGAGCTCCTCCTAAAAAGGATAGCGGTAAGGATGGATACAATGAGGTTTCTCATGTGTATTCCCTGATCCGCCTATCCTCACCCACATATACATAATAGGGGTGATCCACCCAAACTTTCAGCATCTACTTTCTCACAATGGCAATTTTTGATGAAATCTCATGTGCGCTTCATCCATAGAGTTGTGGAAGATCATCGAAAATGGTCTTCATGTTGGAAACCCCAACAATCTCACAAGAAGAGAAGTGGTTGATAGCCAACTCAACGCTTATAGCTCTACACATGATACAGCTTGGTGTGGGTGACAAAGACATGCCACATTCAGCATCTTAGCACAGCTAAAGAAGCTTGGGATGCCCTCACCGAGCTCTTTCATTGGAAATGAAAGTATGAGAAGGAATAGATATGATGCCTTGAGCAATGAAGTCAAGGATTTTATATGCTGGATGGAGAAGACCACGAGGACATGTATAGGAGACTCAAGGCAATAGCCACAACCTTCGTAAACCACTTGCAGCTCATGTTGATGATGCTTGATCAAGCACAAGTATGTCGTGCTCTTATGCCATTTGAGCCTACAGATTTGAAAAGTCTCCAAGGTAGGCATAACTATCACCTCATGTCATCCAATGAGGTAATGCAAGAAATGGCCGCTTTCAAAGTGGCTGCCAAGAATGTCAAGATGCTCGTGTCGAGCTATGGGGATGCAAAGGGGTCAACATGGCCTTGAAGACTAGTGTGATCGATCATGATGAATATGTAGAAGGTCCGACTGTCCCAAGATATAAAAAGGATCCACGGACAATACTTGGCTCTTTATGCAAGAAACTTTGAAAGATCCAGCCAAGGCTAAAGCTGAAGTAGATCGCAAGAGTGGAGCCTATGGAAGAAAAGAAATGGTCCCAAGATGAGAACATGCTTTAATTGTGGTGACCGGCCACTTCAGAGCTGAGTGTCCATATCAAAGTAGAGAGGATAATGGAGGAAGACTCATTTTCAAGGAAAATCAAAAGCTCCACGTAAGAAATAGTTTGTAAAGAAGAATGCCCTTTCAAGAAGCAACCAAAGATTGTTCTAGTGGCTCAAGAAGAATATTCATCGGGAGTGAAGATGAGGACGAGGACGATAGTTTTCAAGAGGTGGCTACTATAGCCACCACATCTACATCAACATCTCTCTTCGACTCTCCTAACGAAAACATCATCAACAAGAATGCTACTTGCCTCATGGCACTAAGCTCGAGGTATCTTCAACTCTTCTTTTCCCAAGACTATGATGTATATGGATGATCCTACTAGTCTTAAGGTTAAAGAAGAGATTATTGCTTTGGACTATTTCTACACTAACTTGCAAGGTGAGCACAAAGTTCGCTTTGAGTCTCTTATGGATCAGCTGGCCCAAAACGAAGCACTCAAGAAAAGGGCAGAATTGAAAGAGAGGATGCAATGGAAATTGCATCCCTAAAAATGCTCTTGAAGAAGAAGAAGCTCGGGTCTCTTGAAGAGAGGCTTGAGTTCATGGAAGAGTCACATGAAGAAATTCAGACTAAATCATATGAACGTGACAATCTGTCACTAAGGCAAAGAAGTTAAAGAAGGAAAGGACTGACTTTGGGGCTGCTCATGATAGACTCTCCGAGGAATTGAGAAACTTGACAATGCTCACAAGGCGCTGAAAAATGAGTTCTCTATTCTCAACGAGTCACATGATCAGCTTCAAAGTTGATTGGCCAAATATGATACTCCTAGCTCGCCAAACTCAACATATAGTAACAAGGAAAATGATAATGTGGAAAATAAGGATCAAGGACATCACTACCAAGGACAAAGGTGTGCTTGATGAAGTCCTTGGCAAGCAAAGGTCAAATCATAGTAAAGAGGGACTTGGGTATGTCACCAAGTCCAAGAAGAAGAAGACCAAGAAGAACAAGACCAAGAATGTGCAACTAAAGACAAGCATCACGAGAAGGTTGTCACAAAAGACAAGACTAATAATATTGGTTTTGCAGGGTCTCACAATCCGAATTATGAACTCTTTTGTGATGACTATGGTGATGTTTATGCTTATTATGTTGGTCCTTTTGATGAATATATTGCTTGGTCTATTTGGGTCCCAAAGACTCTTGTTATTAATATGAAAGGACCCATTGAAAATGGGTACCAAAACCAAGAAGTAATTTTCTTTATGGCTATGCTTCCTGGGTCAAAATGGGTACCGGATAGTGGTCAGACTAGTCATATGACCGGAAGCAAGGAGATCATCATGGAGATGCATCCAAATCATGATAATATCACGCCTCCTATGGTGATAAGTCTAAATCTCAGGTATTGGGTCTTGGCAAGGTTGTGGTTACCACGATATCTCTCTCGTGGATGTCATGCTTGTTGAGACCCTTGGCTACAACCTTCTTTCTGTTCGTGCCCTTGGCAAGATGGGTTTTGCTGTTTTTATCGATGATGATTTGGTGGTACTCTTATGGAGCAAGTCTCTAAAGGTCGCTGCTGGATACGAAAAATGACCTGTATGTGGTGGACTTCGGGAAAACCACTTCGGTCCGATGTGTCTATTCGAAGGTCGACGTAATGGCTATGGCATCGCTGCTTAGCCCATGTCAACATGAGAACTTTGCAAAGTCTCCAAAGGGTGGCCACTCTTGACTAAAAGACAATGTCTCTTTGCCAAAGATCGTGTTTGCAGGGATTGTGTTGAAGGAAAATGTATGACTCTCCCACAAGAGGAAGACTATTGTGTCATCAAAGAGGATCTTGGAATTACTTCATGTGGATTTATTTGGTCCTCCTTCTCATGCAAGTCTTGGTGGAAGAAATATTGTTTGGTCATTGTCGATGACTTCTCAAGATATACATGGGTATATTTCTTCGCTAGAAAGTGAGACTCAACAACCTGTCATCGATTTTGCCAATGAAGTTCAACGTCAACACAATGTTCCCATCTTGGCAATTAGAAGTGACAACGGCTCAGAATTCAAGAACTACACTTTAAACGAAGTTTCTAAGTTTAAGAGGGATTAGACACCAATATTCCGCCGCAGACACCCTCAACAAAATGGTGTAGCCGAGAGGAAGAACCGGACTTTGATGGATATGGCAAGATCTATGCTAGCTGAATTCAAGTATCCTTATAATTTTTGGCTGAAGCCATATCCACCGCTCGTCACTCATCAAACCGCTCTACCTTCGGAAGATCTTGGACAAGACCCCATATGAAATACTTACCGTAACAAAACCCAACATCTCATACTGTGGTATTCGGGTGTAAGTGTTTCTTTCTTATTAAAGGTGTCCGCTTGTCAAAATTTGAATCCAAGGCTTTAGAAGGTATTTTTGTTGGTTACGGTGTCAATCCCACACTTATAGAGTCTACAACAAGCTCATCGGGATTGTTGTAGAATCTTGTAGTGTGGAGTTCGATGAAAATAACGGCCCTTTGTAGGGCAAGTTGATGTTTGTGATGCAGATGTTGAAATACCCCAAGATGACATAAGAAGAATGGGCGGATTTTTCCGCCTCTATTGAGGAACCCCTTGTGGCGGATCGAAGGACAATGCTCCACACATGTGGAGCCCTCATCTACACAAGATCAACAAGCTCCTACCGTTGGAGACAATCCGCACCAACACCACAATCTGAAGACCATCTCGTCCCCTCGACAAGTTGGTAGTCCCAGCCGGACTATCCGCCTTTCTCCAAGGGGCGGATAACTACCGCACTCCAACTGCTCCAGACGATCCAAGGAGAAGTCAACAACTCGAAGCTCCCAGGCCGGACTCTCCGCCCCCATGGGCGGATTATCCGCCCCGGTCTCCAACTCCAACCAGCTTTCTCAGAAGATGGTTCTGTGCTTTCCTTCCCATTCGATAGTCCAGCCCTCCAAGGGGCGGATTATCCGGTTTGAAGAAAATGTTCAGCAACAATCTTTGGCAAGAACCGTGGATCAAGATCAAGGGCAAGGCAGTAATCAAGACAAGGATACAACAATTGAATCCACCTCCTAGAAACAATAAGGACATTGAGGCTCGCAAGGCTCAGATCGATCGAACCTTGAACTAAGAGGTCACACTCTGACAAGGTTGTTGGTGATCTACCACTTAAGGGTATCCACTAGAAGAGAGCTTGCAAGCTTTTGTGATCATCAAGCTCACATTTCCATGGTTGAACCGAAGAAGGTTTTTGATTCTCTTGAAGACCCCGATTGGGTTGTTGCAATGCATGAAGAATTAAATAACTTCGAACGCAACAAAGTTTGGAAGCTTGTAGAAAAGCCAAAGGATTGCTGCAATGTTATCGCACCAAGTGGATCTTCAAGAACAAACAGGATGAAAATGGCATTGTTGTGAGGAATAAAGCACGACTCGTGGCTCAAGGATTCTCTCAAGTGGAAGGAATTGATTTTGGCGAGACCTACGCCTCCCGTGGCTCGCCTTTGAGTCCATCCGTATCCTTCTTGCTTATGAAGCCCATCATAATTTTAAATTACAACAAATGGATGTTAAGAGCGCTTTCCTTAATGGTCCTCTACACGAGTTAGTATACGTCAAGCAGCCCCCGGGGTTTGAGGACCCCAAATTTCTGAACCATGTCTATAACTCATAAGGTGCTCTATGGCCTTAAACAAGCCCCACGCATGCGTGGTATGAGCACCTTAAAGAGCTTTTTGCTAGACCGTGGATTCAAGTTGGGCAAATCGATCCCACTCTTTTTACTAAGAAGGTCAATGGGGAGCTTTTGTATGCCAACTTTATGTACATGACATTATTTTGGCTCTACTAACCAAGCTTTTAACGATGAATTTTAAAGCTTATGACCCACAGGTTTGAGATGTCCATGATGGGTGAGCTCAGTTCTTTCTTGGATTTGAGATCAAATAACTTAGAGAGGGAACCTTTATTAATCAAGCTAAGTACATCCAAGACATGCTCAAAGGTTCAAGATGACGGATCTCAATGGCTACCCTATGCAAACAAAGTGTCATCTTGAGATCAATCCCAAGGGTAAAGACGTGATCAAAAGGTATACCGATCCATGATCGCTCTCCTTTACCTTTGCGCATATAGTCCCGATATCGTGTTAAGTGAAGGAGTGTGCAAGGTACCAAGCCGCTTCCTAAAGAAAGCCACTTAGTGGCGCTGTTTAATCTTCCGATATTTGGTTCATTCCCAAATTTTGGATTATGGTATCCTAAGGGTTCAAGTTTCTATGTGGTTACACCCCATTCTGGATCAGTTGGTGACAAAGATGATAGGAAATCAACTCTAGTGCATGCCAATTCTTGGGCAGGTCTCTAGTGTGTTGGTCATCAAAGAAATGTAATTGTATTTCACTCTCAACCGCCTAAGTTGAATATGTTGTCTGCAAGTGCTTGTACTCAATTGTTATGGATGAGGCAAACTTTAAAGGAATATGGTGTCAATTGTGACAAAGTGCCTCTTTATGCGACAATGAAAGTGCTATCAAATTGCTTACAATCCCGCAAAGACACAAGAACAAAACACATAGAGATTCGCAACCACTTTATTCAGGATCATGTTGCTCGTGGAGATATTGCTCTATCCTTTGGAGCATCAAGAACCAACTTGCAAGGACGATTGTCGTGAAAAGGTGGCCATCGGCCTCCAACATAGACAACCAATTGTAGGGTGCACGCCCCAACCCAGGCTAATGATACCTTCAAGGCGTTTGCCTCTACAGAAGGAGATCACGCTTGATTTTTCACTTAACATCAAGTGGTTCGAAGCAGAGCGCGACGAGATGCAGAGGGTGATCAACGAGCTGCAAAAGTTGATCGCACACAACTTGTCCAAACAAGACCTGACCATCAAGTTAATTATGAAGTTCATGTATGACAAGAAGAATCTCTAGAATAGATGCATCCTCCTACTGGACGAAGCCACCAAGACACATAGAGAACGATCATTGAAGCCAAGGTCGCCATCAAAGCCTGCAATGACAGGAACCGCTTCTGATGCATTGAGACGGATGAAGGAGGACATGGGCCAAGGTCTCACCGTGCCCAAGAGTCCAAACTAGGATAACGAGGATCTAACGATAATTCCCAAGTCATATTCCGAGTAGAGGGGGAAGGAATCTTAGTTCATGCTCCATCGCTTTTGTAATTTATATATGTCATGCAATTAAGGAATCTTGAGCAACTCCTTATTTCTATTTATCTTACTTGCTCGTCAACTGAATTATGGGTTTTTGTTCTCATGAATGGTCATCATACTTTCTTTCCATTATGTATCCGAGCTTGAATAAGACTATAACTATGCCACTACTATTTGGTTACATTGAAAACCCACATCACCCTTAGTTGGATATAGTCCCACGCTGCTTTGAAATTGAAATTAGGATTGTGCCACTACTTTATGCTGTTGAATTGGGAAAAGAGATATATTGCTCGACATTGAAATTAGGAATATGCCACTAGTTTATCAAGTGTTGAATTGTTGCAGCATAAGAGGCTAATGCTCAACCTGCAACTTCCGACTGCTAAAGGACAAGATGGCCATCCAAATGGACAAGTAGAATTTAGAAAGTGTCCCATGACCGCTAAGAGAAGAAGTCACGATCCTTTATGACAAGTGCCACAATCTGAAGGTGGACATCGCCGAATCGGAAGGAACTTCATGAGAAAGGTATCACATCAAGGCGCATGCGAAGGAGGAGATCATCAAGGATCTCACTATGGATAATATTAAGCTTATCGATAAGCTTGTCACTTCCCCAACGGAGCGCTTTGAACCAACAGGAGGCGACGCCCAAGTAATCGAGG
Organism: Avena insularis; assembly: GCA_023614405.1. Taxonomy (NCBI): domain Eukaryota; kingdom Viridiplantae; phylum Streptophyta; class Magnoliopsida; order Poales; family Poaceae; genus Avena; species Avena insularis. The sequence continues at coordinate 11,997 of JAJUPC010000512.1, read as the reverse complement.
GAGCAGTGTAAAAACCAAAGCGGTTCGATCGAATGAACCGTCAGACCGAGCTTCTCAGAAGGAAAACGAGCATCTCCACAGTTGTGCCAAAGGCAAACTAAAAGTTCCTCGAAATTAGTTTGCAAACTATGCTTTATTATGAATGGTTATTTTGCTCAAGGATTGAGTTTGATTAGTCAATATATCACAATTGCAAGTCTTAGCGCTTAACTAGCTTTAGACATTGCCACGACATAAATTATTCATCTAAAATTTCTTGATCGCCTTTAGCTTGTCCTTGTTCACCTCGAGCTCCTTCTTCAGATCCTTCAACAGATCCGCAATATAGTACTCTAGCTTATTATTCTCTTCCATGAGCTATCCCTCTCCTTTTCTGCCTTCTCAATCTTCCATGCAGTCCCCACTACCAAGATTCCATTGATTGTGTCATTTAGTTCTGACCGCAAATTCTTGATTTCGTTCCAGCTCCTTATTTCCTACTAAGAGCTTGTAATTTATTGCAGCTGCATCACTGGCATTTGTAAATATCCCCACCTTTCGAGCTCATATATATCCCACAACTAGACCAAACATTTCTTAAGTGCCTGCCACTCAAGATCCACCCACTCATCGCTTTACACCCGCCAACCTAAAAAAACATGGGACCTAATTATCAACATAACACTACACAATTTCTTCATGTCACCATTGTACATAACAAAAGCAAACTTGATTTGTACAACCCAAAAACCTTCTTCCAATGTTACTGCCTTCAAATGCAACATATTTCCTCAGTTTTAGCCCATGGTCATATGGTACTTCCCAATCGATATCTAGGCCCTCCCAATAGGGGTCGTAGATCGTGAGTGGTACCTATAAGGGAACGAAAATCTAGAAATAAACACGATTGCATGCACATTTCAAGTATGGGGTTGAGGTAATTACCAATGTCTAACATTGCCGAGAAAATAGAGGAACTCAAATCGGGGAGGGAAGACTCAATGTCAGAGAGAAAGCTGTCGCTGCTCGACTGGTCATCCTCGTCGTTCTAGGGCAGCATGGCGAATGCGGCCGTGGTGACGCGTCGACGACGGTGAGGAGAGAGAAGGAGTGGGGAAAGTGAAGTGCGTTAATGTTGGAACATTGATTAAATTGGCATGCTACAATGGTTTAATTGATACAATGTCCCGTGGCTGGATCACTATCTCATATCTAATAGTTTTTCTCTTCCTTCATTTTAAATTGTAATATTAATCATGTACTTCCTCCTTCCCAATTTGTTTGACTTATAGCAACAAACAAAATCTTATGTACTAAACAATATAGGATTAGGGTTTAGGGTCTAATGAACTTCTTATTGTACTAACCCCTTTACCCTTATTCCTAAATCGTAGATTTGTCCGTCCAATAGATCATTGTCTCATACTTAGTAAGTTTTTTTCTAAACCCTATGATCGTTCATCCATGATATTACTTCCTTCTAAGTAACAAGTAGTTATCCAGCGATTAGTCAAATTACTGATCTCATAGAGCATTATATTACATCATAATCATGTCAACTACATGGTACTTATATATTACCTTGTTCAGTGATGGTTTCAATGAATGATATGTCCCAAAATCCAAACAGCTCACAGCACATTATATTACAATCTTCAACAATCATAATCTAAACAAATATATCACATCATCTCAGCAAACATAATCATGTCAATTACATTGTACTTGTGTCTTATTACAACAACGATGCTTTCATCGAGTGATATGTCCTAAAATCTCAACAGCTCGTAACATCAGATTGCAATCTCTCGAACAAACACGACCACATCAACACGCTTCAAACCAACAACAATCTTTGTTACAACACAAAGTGGGATCCTTGCGCTCATTGACAAGCCATGGGTAGCATCTCTCATCAGATCTCATAATCGCCTATTGACTCGCTATGTTTGGCCACAACAAGGGCCTCTACATCCACTCACAACCTGTCCAAAAACATCGAATGGTAGCCAGAAGAACACCTTCCCGGTTTGCTTCTTTTCGTTTAATCTGCATCATATCATCATTATCCAAAACCTCTATTAATTCCTCGCTTATGATGCCACCAATCAAGTCGCCATTTGCTTAGGTCCAATAATGATTTCCTTACCAATAATCTCTCTCGGTTCAACAAGAGTTATGTTTTTGAATCGATTATTCCATAGTACATGACGAAATTGGCTATTAACTCCGCCATCAAGTTTTGTTGTATGAATCCACCTTTAGGTGTATATGAACTTAGCTTGATCAGCATCCGTGGTCCTTAAACTCGAGCAGCAGAACCTCCAGCAAGGTATCTAGTATCTGACATATCATCAATCATCACTTCAACTTTCACCGACGATCAGCTTCACAACACTTCTAAAGCATCAAGCTCATGGGAGTGCTCAATTTGTATATAGGTATCACTCATGTTACGCCCACACCAATTTTCCCTATGTCTAGATCCCCAAGGAATTATAGAATGAATCATATCTATCCGCTGCCAAATAGACACAACCTCTTCAGAAGTTGACAAGCGCATTTACATCCTGCCGTAACCGTAACCTCTCGTAATCAAAATCTAGTTTTTAGTGTATCATGACATGAACTGTGAACTCATATAGGTTCGCTGCATCAAGTGGTTCCTAATTTGATTAAAAGGGACCTTTCAGTTCATTCGACACTACTTTGCAAAGATTAATCTACTTGCAAGACAAGGCACAGAAAGAAAAATTCACCTCGCTTCTTCTCTCGGGTGGTTTTCTTCGAGATCTGGGTTGCACGAGCTCAAGATCGCAGCCGAACACTCCACCGCTTAGCCTAGCTTTTCTTCAACCCGCTGCTTGTAGGTACCTGTTAGCGCACTTCTAGCTGACCTCCTCGCTAACCTGGCTCAGCCAGCTACCGCTTCGCTTGATCAAGGGCGTTGTGCTCAAGACGCTGGCTCGAACGGTTTAATCAGTCGCGACATAGCTACCACCTTGGCCTCGGCTGTCATGCCAATTCGCAGTGTGTTTGTGTGGGTGTGGAGTGGGTGGGGTGTGGGAGGGGAGGGGGAGAAAACGACTATCGCCACCACCAACCCGATTCAAAGGTAGGGGAGGAGAAAAGGACCGCCACAAGGTCGCCAGATTCAGTGTCGAGGGTTAGGAAAGTATAGAAATGGATTTTCCTGCAGGCCACGTGGATGGACTTAGAAGTGGCATGAGGGGCAATGGTTGTACTAATGTAATGAATATCCTGACATAACGGCTAAGATTTGAAAAATAGTTTGTTTGGCCACACCACTTGAAATGCCCTTCTCGGACCCCTGATGCCTTCTCCGCGAACTGGCCGTAAAGCAGCAAGCCCAGTTGCCAATCCCCTTTTGTGCCCTCTTGTAGCTCCTGGGCATCACCTACCAAGTCCTCCGATAGGGAGTCGACGCTGCCAAGGGCTTATGCCCTTCGAAAGTTGATCTCCTTGTAGAAGCGGGCGAGGACCTCCTTGAACTTGCCTAGCGATTCCACAGCAGAGTTGCAGCGATCTTCGATCGCTGCAATGGCATCCGCCATGGGATCCCCATGCTCCAAAACGCTGCAATCAAATGCAACGCTAGTAGCATCTAGATGCGGCAAAAATTCGAGTGAGACAAAGGTACCACATTCGAAGAAAAACAAGCTCATGAAAAGGAACATAGTGTGACTTACCGGACAGCGCTTTAGCAACAGCCATAAGCTTCTCTGCCTTGGCCTTCTCCCGATACGCCGTGGCAGCCGCAAGCTACAACTCATGATCCTAGGCCTCCTGCTATTGGCGCCAAGAGCCACGATATCCTTCGCCTTTGGTCTTCGGCCGCCGAGACTCTTTTCGAAAGTGCATTCAGCTTGCAGAGGACTTCATTGTTCTCATCTGCATTACTCAACCAGGAAAAAGTCAGCACAATCAATACTTATTAGTACTCGCAATTAAACATAAGAAATATATGCACCTCGAAGTTGCTGGAGGTCGCCCTCCAAGGAAAGGTATTCTGGCCCAGCGGACAACGTTAGGGATGAAGGGATGAAGAAAAGTAGCAAGCCAAACAAACAAAATGGCCCGGGCTTGCTCATGAGAAAGGATAAGTTACTTACATGGTCACCAAGACTCGAGGGTCTAATTTCCGCCTTCCGAGCAACGATCAAGACGAGTCCTTGGCCTCAAGGAGCTCGAAATATCCTCGTCGGAGTCGGCCACCATCTTCGGGAAAGGAGCAGCTGATGACTGCAAGTGCACAGATTGGTTGTAGCTAGTTTAGAAGTAAAGATATCTATCCCACAGGGAGCAGGAGTCCGAAGTCTAAGAATTTTTGAAATAAATATTGAAACTAGAAATGCTAATAGAGTTCTAAGTGACATGATAAAATGTGAGTATTATGAAAAAGGTGTTTTTAGGTTTTGGTATAAGAGAACAATGAGTAAAGTAAATAAAACTAAATACGTAAAATAAGTATCGATATGTAAAAGAGATTTGGAACTTGGGAAAAGGCGTGCTCGTGGATTAGCGGATACACCACTAGCATTATAAAACGCACTAAGGTAGAGATTATTATCATGAACATCCTCAACTATGTATGTGTGGGAGAAACTCCATATTTGGACAAAGAGGCACCAACCATCGCCAAATCATCCTCATAACCATAGCGTATGTAAATCAACATCAATTGAATTATTGCGCTATTAAGGGACATAATCCCACATGACGATCCCATGGCATGGATAGTGTTTTCTGAGTTTCTCGATTTCCAAGTTGATACGTAAGGGGTGCCAATAGATTTATAGTTATTGTAAGTGCTAACATCCTCCTCTACCAACAAGTAGGTCCCTACATAAAGTCCCCACAAGAGGCAAATATTGAGAGGTCGATTCCCACCATCAAGATGTAGAAAATCTAACACATGGCCACAACGATGAATATAATAATAAACTTTATCTTGTTTCATTCTCATGCTAGGGTTTCTCTATCTCCCCAAGAACTAATGATCTACCTGTACATAGAGGAAAATAGCATCATGATAATGGTAATGGAAATGATTATCGATGAATAGTACTTGTATAAATCCACAACTAGTGCAAGAATTACAACAAGATGTAGATGGGATGGATGGATTTGATGGTGGTGATGAAGATGCATGTTGATGAAGATGGAGATCGATGCCTTGGCCTCCAGGATCTTCTTAGGGCAAAGATGGATCCCTAGGGTAAGTTCCCTCCGCATGCCTTCGGAGGTGAGGTTTCGGTGATTTCGGTGTTCTATAAGTCGCCTCTCTGATCCAGCTTGCACGGGTTGAAACTATTTAAGGAGGCGGATGCGGCAACAACTATAAGGTATGTGATAGTTAGTCGTTAAACCTTCCGTCTTCTTTGCTCGCTTCGGTTTTCTTCGTATTATTAATATTTCCAAAATAAGCAATTTACGTTTTTCCTCCTTTTCACTCCAATATAACTGGTCCAAGAATTTTGTCCATCGGATCCATCATCCGTCTCGATCCCGTGAAAATAAATATAAAAAGTGCGTAAGTAACGCCATAAAATACCAAGATCCTACATTTATAATAAAAAATAATAATCTAAAACATGATGCAAATAATCTAAAACATGATGCAAATATGCAAATACCAAGATCCAGTTGCAAAGCATGTGTTTATCATAAAGGATACGATAAATAAGTTCATGAATAGTACTCTTACTCGAACCATCCGAATAATATTAGTGTGCTTCCACACCTTAGCAATTAATAGTTCACAAAAGATTATTCTCAACATGATGTAAAAGTATTCGTTCAACTGAATGAGTTAGTGAGGTAGTCCCAAGTGTTTTTAGGATTAACATATTCACTTGGAATTCAAAATCTCAAACGCCTCTTTGTCTTACTATAATATAGTACTATATGCATATTTGCTCTTGCACATTTGCTTTTTACTTCATCTTTCTTTTTCCTTTTTTCTATATATATTTTGATCACACTTTTGTTTAAGTGTTGTGTAAAGGAGCTAGTCATATATTCACTTCATGTAGGAATTTCAAAGTTTAACGATCTAAATTATCAAATTCCAAATATATATGAAGCACCTTTATAACTTGGAGTATTCTACCTCAAACTTTTTCTCACTATATTTGATATAACTTATAATTTCTCCTTTGTTCAAGGTTCTTTTTTCATCTTTAATTAATTATATAATTTCTCCTTTTTAAAATCAAACCATTAACCTACAACGTATTGATCAAATTATCTTTATATGTTCCATTAATACCAATGGTGTGGAAGACTCCTATTGCTATCATCAAGGAAAGTAAAATCATACCAAGTCATCCATATATCCAATAAGATAAAGTCAAACTCAATAATGCTCCATATATGATAATAAACTCAAAATTTCATAAGAGGGATTAACTATTCTGAAGGGAATTCTAATGATGCAAACTTTATTTATGAGCTCGAATTAATGCAAACTAGAATAGAAATAAAACTTGTAAGATAGATTTCAAGGTCTTAAAGATCTCCCTAAGCTTGAATTAAGTCCAGAAGGATCAAATAATCCCTCACGATTATTTTATACCGTGTTTTATTGAAGGTCATTGTATGCCCATAGCATGCAGTAATCATGCTGCATAGATTCTTTTTGCGTCTTCCGTGCAGCAAAGTTGATGCGTTTATAGCACTCAAGCAGGCAAATCAGATTGCAGTAGTGTCCATCCCATCTGCCGAGCTTAGTCACCATTGGGAGAAGCTCATCCTTCTCCTCTCTCTCTCCTTGAGGCGGTGACAGACTTTCAACGTGATGGAGTAGCTCCTGGTTCTGATATATCCGCAAGGCCTACATGTGATCTTGCAGGCTCGAAAACTTCTTCCTCATCCATTATTAATGGATCGGGAAGTAAAAGGTGCTCCTCCACTCCTCTTGACACCTCACCCTCATATGAACGCCAATGGTAGGACTCGAGCGGGCAACACCAGTCCCTTGCTAGCACCTCGCATCAATGTTTTGTATTTCACGCTTTATGCGCCTTGGATCTGTAGTTATGAACTTGACTCATCTCCAAACGCTTCTTTTTCCGGCGTAAGCTTGCGCCTACTTCTTCTTGAGTTCTTTTCATTGTCGCCCAATGATTCTGGGGATCATAGACATCACGCTTGCTAGATGTAAACGTCAGCCCCACTTCATCCGGGGTCGTTAAGCAGAAGATTGGCTTGACGTGATTTTTGTACCCCGGGATAAACCTCTCCTTTATTCTCCTCATTGCTCCCTCCTCCATCGATGGGTCGCTAGAAAGGTCCCGTAGGATCAATGAGCCCTATAGGTTTTCCATGGTTCTGATGGATAATGCTGATAGCTAGATTTGTTCTCGGTGATTTGTGATTAGAGAGAGGCACATATGCGCGATATAAGAGGGGTCGAGGTTGGTAAAACTCATGAGAAAACACCAAATTCTCATTCAAGAAAACAATCAAAACCGATTAGGAAAAGAAATCTCTTGATTCGTAGGAGTCGCGTAGTAATCAGAATGACCAAGTAAACGGTCTTGCCTCGTATAGTTTTGGTCGTATAGTTTGTTTCGGGCAGATATTTCCAAATATCTCGAGCCTAAAGCCCAGGTCGGCTAGGGCACGACTAGGAACCGATAATTGAATTTTTTATTATAATAATAATGAGGACGGGTTAAGGGTATTAAAGCTTTGACATGACCAACTATATAGCTGGATAATTTTTCTCCGGATCGAGTAAGGCGCGCGTACAGACAGATATCGCACTCGAAATTCATTTTGTGAGGGGATACATGTAAGCTTCACTGACGCACTCAACTATACTAGACATAGCAAATTTTTCTCCGGGTCAGAGTAGTTACAGAAACCCTCAAAAACTTAGAAAAACAAAAGGAATTCAAAGGCAAAAAAAATTGTTAGAAGTCAAAACTGTGAAAATAAAGCACTTATTTAAGTTAGAAAAACTTACCTTCCTCTTACCATTTATTTAGTCGGGATCACAAGCTCTCCAACAACAAGGACTTTTTTCTTGGGAGGATTTGACCTTAGCTCATATAATAATACTCCCTCGAAAATCGAAAATCACTAGGAACGAAAGCTCCTCTCAATAGGATCGGTGTCTTGCTGTGCAAATATAGATGCTTCATCCACTACCTTTTCTTCTTGTCTCTCGCATGATCCTAACTCAAATTCTTGAAGTAAAAGGATCCAATGGACTCGCATTTTGGCTTATGAATCTTCCCTTGAGGAGTTCTTTTAAACCATCATGATCCGTGATGAACTCTTAGTTTTGCATCAACGATATAAGAACAAAACTTTATCACAAGAGAAAAATACAACAAAGTAAAGTTCTTTCTTCTTCTTCCTTAGGATAATTCTTTGAGCACTATTGAGAGTTCTACTAGCATGATGTATAATATTAAATCATGGGCGACCTATGTGTTGTCCCGAATTTATTCCTACATCATCATCACTAGTTTCACATATTAAATCAAAAGTCATATCCCATATAGGTGGTTTAATGATCTTATACCAGATAAATCATATTTAAGTTTATCAATGTAAATAAGGCACTTATCATCAAAATTGAATCTTAATCCTTTTGCAATGATTATTCAAAGGTTTATAAATCTTTCCGGAAAATTCCTAATAAATGTCTTCTATAAAAGCCTACTTTACCAAGAAAAACTTCTTATACCTTTTTACGTCCCTTGGTTGTGGCATTTTCTTTCATTGCTTCAATTTTATCCCTATCTACTTCAATACCTCTTTACCTCGATACTTTATGTCCATGGACTATTCCTTCTTTGACCATAAAATGGCACTTCTCCCAGCTTTTAAGACAAGATTGGTTTCTTTGCAACGCTGCAAAATTCTATTGAGATTATCCACAACTAGTAAAACGTAAGTTCCATGTATGTAAAAAACATCCATAAATACTTCCATTATCAGTTCTATAAAATCATGTAAAATCAAAGCCATGCATCTTGAAAAGTAAATCAAGCATTACATATACCCAAAAGGCATGCGCTCAGAAGGCATGTAAAACCTATAAAGACTAATGAAAGTGGCTTTTGTTGGTAATCGTGGATGAACAACTATTTGGGAAAAAACTAGAGTATCCGCTTCAGGTAGAAAAAATGAGTGTGCACTAGCAAGAAAAATGTGTTAACTTGTGACCTTCTCATAGTGATGGGGAATAAAAATCGTAATAGATCTAGCGACGATTTCTACACAAGATGGTCATAGACCGCTTTGGAGAGGTTAAAAATCCTATGGATCACTTCATTTACGGTTTGTGTAAAATCGTCGGTCAATTTTATTGATAATAAATCGTTACATAACCAGCACAATGCAGCTTAGAGCATTTATTTATAAATGACTATGACCAACTTAAATCGTCATAATTTATAAAATATAATACTTTGAAATGACCTGATCTCACGTGTCATGTCTATGTGTCAATATTTGTATACGTGATGTTTATGTTATTATGGACTAGCTGACACGCTGGAGAATAGAACTAATATGCCCGCATCTTTTTCCAAAATAATTGAAAAATAAGGCGTCATGGGGGTCAAACTCACACCTCTCCTCAGAAGGTTCCTAACCTTTTAATAAGGTAGAGATCCCTCGTGTTTACAATGCTAAATTCCCTCGGATCAATAGCCAGCATCCACAGTTAAGATGTAATATCAAGAAACAAGGGTCATAAATACAACTTTATAACCAGGAATAACATAATTTATTACATTCATATACTCATTTGGCTAAACTCCAATACAATGCAGCAGTATTGAACAATAGGCATGGGGTCCTTTCATCTTCAGTGCCATGTACATGTTGGTTTGGTAGACTTATAACTTAATCAATAAACTTCTTAATCAAACTCTGCAAATATAACAGTTACAATGCTAAAGGCCAATATATTTGAATTGTATTGGCAAGTGATACCATGGTATAGTGGACTCTATCATCTACATGCATTTGCTAAGTGGAGCTTAGGCTTGCTTTTGTTCAAAATAGATTTTCCTTTATCATTTGAAACACTGGGTTTGACAAAATCATCCAAGGCATCTCCCAATAAAATTGGTGATCTTCAACCCTTGTTCAACCAGCTAAAGTTTGGAACTTAGAAATTTGGATGATGAGATTCTTGATAGCTTCCATGTCTTGATGCTCAAAATTGTCCTTCGCTGTGGACATGGCTATACTTAGATTTTACACTTCAGAGGTTGTGCACTTTCTCCTTAAGACTTGGTTACCCAAGACAAGATCTTTCGTGTTTCCCTAGACCAAAATGGACGTTGCTCAACCTATCAATCCCTACCACCAACCCTGTCCATTTGGCTAAGTTAAAACCTATATCATCCAGTGCAGAGCCCATATTGCCAAGTGGTGACTTGAAGCTTCTCAACATTTGACATCTCAAATCTCTTTGTTCTGGGTGGCCATCCACAAGTGAGATACACAAGGTAAACCATAGAAATGGGCCTTGTGAACCACTCAACACAAACCATTCCTTCCCTTCCACCTGGTGATTCATTCACTTAGTTGTTTTATTGAACAAAACATAAGTCCTCAGACTTAGAAATATTCCATAGTATGATTATATATTCCACCCTTGTTTTCTACTAGCTAAGCTAAGCATGATAGTAGTAGGAATCTTAACTTAGGAAATTTCTACTAAGGTTTCATCTACTAGGATTTCCCTTAGCATAGTTTACACTTAGCAAAATTCCATGCAAGTCCTACTTAGAAATATCACTAATGCATAGTGAAAATAGTGGGACAAAAGTATGAAGCATCACTTGCCTTTTTATCGTTGATGATCGACGTACACTTCACAATCATACACATTGCACTGTAATCTAAACGATAAATACATACACCATAATAAAAAACCAATCCAAGAGCCAAATAACATGCAAATGAACACATGGCATGAACAACCAACATACAAACCTATTAAGATTATCTATATTATTTCATTGTCGGTTAATGTTCTTTATATGGTTTACCAGGCAAGATAATTTATGTCATATGTTTTCAGCGTTTCTACAAGTTGCAAGGATTTTAGATATATCTTATTTGATAAATTTGTATGAGCCAATCAAAAGTGGTGAAATTTTGGAAGATTGCTGAATTCATATACTTTAAAAATTATTCTATAGTTTAAGTTTGGTCACAACCCAGCCAACTGAGGCCACTTCCGGCACATACGTACGCAGCCGTTAGATCTTGGGTGAAAGACAATCTGAATCGTTAATTGAGGTGAATAAGCCCGATTTATTTATTTTATTTTGGACAGGAGACGTGAGTCTTATGAGGCTGTCTAAGTGACGAGCGTACTAGGACGATCAACAAAGTGCAAGGACCATGCAAGCAAAAGCATGCACGATCCATGCTCCACTTATATAGCAATTAGCATTTATTTTAGTTTGTAGAACATTAGTAAGCATGCAACAAATCACAAAATTATGCTGGTTGATTATAGTGCATTGCGGTCAGCCATTCCTCTATACTTGGCAGCTAGGAATATATTTTTTTTGGATCAAAAGGTATACATGCGAAAGGGTACTAGTATGTGAGCATTATATTGATTGATTTGGTTTCCTAGTTTAGATAATTTTGGGATCTGATGCTAATGGACAGAGGACGTGATTTGTGACATTTATCTAAAAGATTCAACTTAAAATGATTTATAAAATTAATGTTATGGATGAGATAGTCAGTTCTATATTTGATTTTGATTGATTTAAACTTGTCTAAAATTAAAGTTTTATGATTCTATCAGGTTGTATATTTCTTACAGATTCCCGGATATAAAGTTTACAAAATTTGGATACGTAACCAAAGTTATGATTTTTGAAAGTTTATAGTCTATCATAGAGACAGAAATCTAAAATAATAAAAAGATATGACCCGATAGCATAATAAGATTAGCATGTATCCTCAGCTGAGAACTTTTACGCTCTATTGGATGAATGTTGG
>JAJUPC010000511.1:0-247258 GCA_023614405.1 Avena insularis | reverse complement strand
AATCTTCATCATAAAATGCGGGATTATGAATGTGCTATCTAAAATTATTTTTGAGTAATTTAAAATTTCGAAATTATTTAAATACTATTAAATGCCTATTTCTTTATAAATTCATAACTTTAAATCAGTAACCGAATCGACAAATGATATATCCAAATCGATCATGGTGATACCTCTCCAACCATGATATCCATATTATCATTTGCATAATGTATTAAGAGTAGTTTTATAATCGATGTTTATGCAAGGAAAACATGATAAATAAAATTGGGAACTAATTGTTTTTATTAATAATACCTCACAAATGCTATATCATCAATGTCTATGACCCTAATACCTTTTCGACATAGTTTGCATAATTAACTTGCCATGTCATGCATCATATCATGATCATTGCCGATTCTTTTGCATTAGTAGTAGTTGTTGCATCGCTTGTTTCTTTTAGTGTTTTGCTTTTTCCCGGATAGGACGATGAGATGTTGTGAGCTTTGACAAGTTATTCGGTTATGAAACTTCGGCAATGTTTTCCAGGAGAGCATTCTCCCCCTTTCTACCTATCTTACTTTTATTGTCTTTATTTTCTCATGTTGATCTATTGTTATCTATGTTGCGATGCTCTAGTTTTTGTACCCGTGATATACCTTGCAGCCATTATATTGCCTTGGACACCTCCTATTACCTATTGTTTGGTAGATATTCGACCTTGCGAGTCATAGTTGCTTGCTCAGGTGTTGTTTCGATGTCGTCAAGTACCACCGTTGTTTGAGAAATGCCTCATGCTTAATGTTGGAGATGATCATGGCTTTAATTACAGTTTAATAACTAAACTTGAAAGTAGGTAAATAATGCAGAGGCACATGTGGGCAATAGATGTTATTTGGTTTTTAACCGTCCACTTGTGTCCCGTAGGACCTCGAGTACTTGATACCTGTTCCTTGAATATTCGCACTATCCGCATGTGGGACCATGGATCCCCTTAGCATGAGCTTGAGTCATATCTTATTTCTTGGGGCCACAAAGCAGTTTGGTGCTTTATTACTATCCTGTATTTATGCCATGCTTTACTGCTTTATTTACTATTCCGCGTGGAGCGCCTATACTATTTTGGAACCTCGTGCCATGTTTTTGCGGTATCGACAAGCCCAGTCATACTTTTGGGTTCACAGTCGTTTACAACCGTCGTCACAAACCTCTAGGTCCATCTCGGAGCCGGACAACTTTGTAGCGGGTAGTTTGGTGGGGTGGCCCCCTGAAATATTATATGAATCTTGTGATTTCTTTGTCGTGATGCCTCGTTGGGTTTACATTTGGTTTTTCCGAGGTTGATCGTGTGTGTGTTGCTATTTGTGCCCCCTGCAGGGTAAAACTTTCTGGCCGTGTCGCATGATTATGGATGACTTGGAGCATAGTATCTCGATCATGACAATTATAACTAAAGTAGTGCTATAAATTTGACTTGTAATGACTAGTAATCAGCTTCACTACCATGGAATGAATAAATAAAAGTTCCAACAACTGGGTTTGGGATGTCTCCGCGATATATGTCGACTAGTAAGTATTGCAACTTCTAGCGGAATGGTTAACTAAATGGTCCCTGCTTATGTTATCGAATGACTAAATGCATCTATGCACATTAGTAATTGTGCAACTATAATGGAATGAATAAAGCCCTTATTGTAAGTTCTCGGTGGACTTCCTCTCGTTTGGTCTAGAAATACGAGGATGGTATGTTTTGGTGTTAGCATCAAGATAGATCCAATGATTCTTTCTTATCCTTTCCTTTGATAATGAATGGTTATGTCTAGTCTACAGGTTGTTAGTGCATGGTGTTGTTGTGATCCTTCATACCTATGTGAGCTAGGGGCCTTGGAGTTAGAACTTCTGGTGTGCCAACCTCGTCAACAACTCTCTTTTCCTTTGCCCTTTATGTACCTTTTATTTAAGAAGGTTTTGAGATGTAAATGGATTCTTGGTTACCCTTCGGCTTGGTGGCGAGGTTATGGGTATGGTGATGATTTATTCTTTGGGGCTCTTAGCCCCGTTTCCATCTTATGTACCGGACTTTGTATCATTTTTAAAATGATTTGGATCTTTGTATTGTGTATATTTGTATTTTTCTTAGGTCATGTTGTATACATTTGTTACGTAGGGTTCCATCGTGACCAATATGTAAATGATATTATTTCGTTTTCCACACTGCACGCGAAGTGCTGGTGTCAGGCACCTTTGAATACGTTCTGTTTCTATGCGAGGTTTAAGGGCGAGATATTCAATCGCTAAACTTGCAATAGGGCCGATCTGAAAAGGTGTTACATTGTGTGTTTTTAATGAAAGTTTTACTTGTTGTTGAAACTAAACCTGCAAGGATAATTATCTTGGGGCTCTACACTAATGTTGTTAATGAAGATTGTGTGAGGTTTTGTGCTGTAGGAAAAATTATCAAGGTGTAGTGGGAAGATTGATATGATGAGATGGCGTAAGAATGGACAAAATTCAAGCTTGGGGATGCCACCCCGTGTCACCCCAAGAAATATTCAAGAGGTATATAAGGGGTGTGAAAAGCTTGGGGATGCCCACATCCCGCTTCTTCATCAATAAAAATCTCGTGTCTCTTTCTAGACACTTACGCTTTTATTGTTCCATGCACTATTGTGCTGTTTCTTGGAGCCGTCTTAGTTTTTAGTTTGTTTAGTTTTCTTAAATAAAGAAGTTGGACCCTCAGTCATAGCTAAGGTGTTGTTTCAAATAAGTTGATTGGTGTTGGAAAAGAGTAAAAAATTTCATGCTTATAGTGGTACAAAGGGAGCTTGTTTTGACTGTGGCTTAGACTTTATCATGTCATGCTAGATGTTGTTTTGACGTTATGCTTAGTGATTATTGTAGCATGACTTGTTCCAAAACAATTGAGATTGCTTAATGTGCCTTTGAAAGAATCATGCGTTGTTTTACCATACAAAAGCATAATATTATGGTTTTCTCCTTTGATGTTTTGTTTGGGTTGATTTGGCACATGCTCACACCATGTTATGACTATGAACCACCACCTTAGCCTCTATGATCATTTAGTTTTGACTTGTGGTACCACTTATGCTTTGATTGATAATATTTTGTCACTCAACATGATTATGACCTCATATCGCTCTCTTTAGTTGGTTCCAAGTCTTTTGTTAGCCTCCACTTGTATTGAGTAAGATTTACTCATGCATCCAACTCCCAAGAAACCAAGTTATTACAAAGAGTCCACAATAAATTTCTATGCATGGTGTGTTACACCATTCCAAGTATATTCATGTTTTATCTATCTTCCAAATTAAACTTGTTATGTGAAAATTAGTGATTAAAGCTCGACAAACTTGATGGCACACTTTATTTTTTCTTGCCCCAATAAACTTGAACCATTGTGTCATCTATGTTGTATATGTTCGTGACTTATAAGTTGGGAATTAAGCAGACACCGGTACGACATGGGGAACGCTTTCAACACCCTTAAATATCTACCTAGTTGATATCATGCTCTTTTTTTATGGATGTCGGCGGTGTGAAATAAAAGGGGAGCTTGTAAGTCCATGGAGTTATGTATATGTGTTAGAGAAATGCCCGTCATTAGCCTAATCCATGCCTAATCATGGTGGAAATCAAAGATCACCATAGTGAGCAATCCATGAAGCATCCTCAGAAAAAATATAGAAAAAAAGAGAGAGAACAAAATATATGCACCATGCTCATGGTAAAAAAAGGATTGCTAAGATGCTCACTGTCTGTTGCCTTGTCATTTTGATATGGGATAGCTCCTATGTCATGGGGCAAGGGATACCAACATGTTCTCTATGATACACATATACTTACAATGACAAGAACTTACCGGTAACTAAAGTTGAGTAGCATGAGGAACGACCCTCGTACTCAAAGGACATGAGATTGCTAACTTATGATTTGTCAAGAATATACTCCATACTTTATTCACTTTAACCTTAATCACTTCAAGATGCTTATGGTAGGGGCAATGAGAGCAAGCTCACAAGTACCATAATTTTTGGAAGCTCTTATGAAACGTGAAATCCCTCGCTCTGTGAAGGGCTTTTCTTCCTACCTTTATATTGAGTCTCCACCTTCTATCTTTATGCACCAACTAGGAGAGCATAGTTGTCATTCTTAGTTTTATGTGCATTGTCCCAAAACTTATTGATTGATTCATAATGTTGATATTGCTGGTTCTTGAACTATTTGTATCTAGTCACCCTTATCAACTATGAATGTGTCCTTTGCATTTGTGTTTTCTACTCCAAGAGGGACTGAATACCACTATGCTATGTTTTCTATATGTGAAACAAACAAACATCTTCAATGCATTGTTATTCATAGTCCTTTGTTTATACCCTTTCATGTTACAACATAGTTACTATGTCTTATTGTTAGAACTTCATATTTCATGCCCATGTTTAGAGTACTTTGATCTCAGCTATCAATGCTTTACAAATATTTTGATTAAGGTTGTGATGGTTCATGTCACCTCAAAAATTATTCTTTTTATCACTTACCTACTCGAGGACGAGCAGGAGTTATGCTTGGGGATGCTTGATACATCGTAAACGTATCTACAATTTTTTATGTTCCATGCTTGTTTAGTATCAACTTTGCTATGTTTTGTCTACACTTTGAGGCATTTTATACATTTTCTAGAACTAACCTATTGACAAGATGCCGCAGTGCCAGTTGCCTGTTTTCTGCTGTTTATGGTCTTAGAAAAGCTAGTAAGGAAATATTGTCGGAATTGGACGGGACAAAAGCCAATGTGGATATTTTACCCGACACGACACGAAGCCCGAAGGAGAGATTTGAGGAGGGCACGATGACCACACCATGCAAGGCAGCTGCCTCACGGGCTGCACACATGGTGTGGGCCCCCTGGCCCTCCATCGACCTTGCCTGTTCGCCTACTTATACGTCTCCCCGAGATGTAAACCCTATGTGGACCAGATCTCCACAAAAAGTTCCGCAGGCCGCCGCCACCGAACGGGAGATTCGGGGGACAAAAGTCTTTGTTCCGGCACCCTTCTGGGACGTGGAATTGCCCCCTGAGCCATCTCCATCGATCTCCATCGCATTGCCGACTCCATGACGAGGAGGAGTAGTTCTCCCTCGAGGCTAAGGGCTCTACCGGTAGCTATGTGTTCATCTCTCTCTGTCTATGCGTGATCTTATGGTGGACATGAGCTTTGTAATAAAGTAGATCTACTCTGCTACTCAAGTGCTTTAATTAATCTCCAGCTATGCCCACGTGTGTGAAGGTGACAGCAGGCACACCGTGGTGGCACTTAGTCTAAAGATTATATTGTAAGATCCTCCTTTATAAAGGAAAAGGATCCTGTGATTGCAATGCTCCCCGGATCATTGCTAGCATCCATAGTTTAAGATGAAGTACATGGATACAAAGGTCATTTATTACATCCATTCCGTAGATAAAACATAGTATTTTACAACTCAAGGCCACAGCTCAATACAAGAGTTTGAATAAGTAAATAAACATAAGTCTTCATCTTCATGTGCCACAAGCATGTTGAGTGTAGACTCATGACACCTAATCATCATCGAATAACTCGCAACATCACAAGTTACAGCCACAGAGCGTCAATACGTTGGAATAGTATTGGCAAGTGATACCTTAGTAAATTTTAAGTGGACTATATTACTATATGCATTTTGGCTAAGTGTAGCTTGGCTTGCTTTGCTTTGAAAATAGGTTTTTCCTATTAGTTGAAATCACTAAGTTTCCTTTGACAAAACTTTTCCCAAGAAACCACCAATAGACATTGGGGTCCTTCACCCTTGTTCACCCACAAGTTTTTACTTAGAAGTTGGAGTGATGAGATTCTTGTAGCTTCCATGTCTTGATGCTCAAGTTGTCCATTGCCATGGACCTGGCTAAGTACTTAGATTTTCCATCTGCAGAGGTTGTGCACTTTCCCCACCAGACTTGGTTTCACCAAGACATGACCTTCGTAAGCCTTCCTTAGCCAAATGGACGTTCCAACCTATCATCCCACTACCACCAACTGTCCAAATGACTAAGTTCTAGCAACCTATGTGATCCAGGCAGAGCCCATATTGCCAAGTGGCTGCATAAGCTTCTCAACATTTGGCCTCTAAAATCCCTTTAACCCTGGGTGGCTTTCCACAAGTGAGATACGCAAGGTAAACCATAGCCATGGGCCTTGTGTAACCACTCAACCAAAATCCACCAATCAAGTCCCATTCCACCTAGGTGATTCATTGACTTAGTTGTTTTATTAAGAAAAGCATAAGTCCAAAGACTTAGAAATATTTTCATCATAGCATGTAAATACTTTACCAACCCTTGTTTGCTACTAGCTAGGCTAAGCATGGCATAGTAACTTAACTTAGGAAATCTCTAGCATTGCTATATCTACTTAGGATTTCCCCAACATGGCATTTGGCAAAATATTAACACATGCAAGACTTAGCAAAAATACTTCTAATGCTTGTATGAAATATAGGGATGGAAATATTCATGAAGTACCACTTGCCTTGGTAGTTAGGAGAGTAGCACTCCTCACGATCACAATCACTAGCACCAAAGTCTACACAAAAATGGTAGCACAAAATTACACACAATTCATATACAAACATAAATATATGCATGCATGCAAAATGCTAAGTGATGATTTTTGAAACTCAACCAAGCAAGTGCATGGTACTGAACCATAAACAAGTCAAAAACTTGCTAAACCAAGTTTATTTTACCCTAAAACAATTATCTAAACAAATTCTATACTCAAAATAGTCTCAAACAAGTTTCTGCAAATAAAGTCATTTTAACAGAAACTAAACACTAAACACATTGCCTAAACATAAAGGGTTTGTTCCCGATTCCAACAGATAAAATTTGCAAAAAATCTAACGTGGGAATTGAAAGTTATAACCTAATCAAATTTGAATCCAAATCTGCTTTTAAACTCTAACCCTAGTCACGCGCCTTAATTTATTGGTTGACACCGCTTCGCCAGGATCACCCTCTCGCATCATTGGGATCTACTTACAACACACGGCTCAGATCTACCCATAACGATTCGTTAAATGATCTAATCCTATACGCTGGATCCAGATCTGACGGCTCTAGATCAAACGACCAAAGTGGGGCGACGGGCACATCGGGCGCGCAGCCTGTCTCTTGCGGCAACGGTGCTACAGGTCGTCCGAGAGGCAGGAGGATGCTCACCAGGTTCATAGCGCCGAGGTGAAGCTCAACCTAGCGGCCTTGGCGAGGCGACGGGCACGGCCGCCGGGCTCACGGAGTTGCGGGCGTCGCCGCTGCGTACGAGGTCGCCGCCGAGGCTCCGTGGTCGCCCCAGCACAAGGCAAAGGGTTTAGAAGATGCGCGTTATCGCTAACAAGTTGGTAACAAAGGGAAGGCAAGGCGCCAGTTCTTCGCTATTGCTCACGAGTCGCCGGTCATGGGGTTTCGAGGTCAAATCGCGATCGTGGCCGGAGTGAGCGAGAGTGGGGGAAATGATCATGATGCGTAGAGGGTTATGTAGGCGAGAGGGCGGCGATTGCTGTGGAATCAAGGGCAATTGTCGAAGAATCAACGCTGCAGTTGATGGGCAGAGGAAACACACGGCTGGCTCAGCGTGATTTGGGAAGACGAGGGTGAGCTGTCGTCCACCAACAACGAGTGAGACTTGGGAGGGTGGGGTCAGTGTCGTTGTCTGTGGGTGCGTTTGGCGGCGAAAGCGAGAGAGGCCGGTGGGCTAGCTGGGCTTGCTTGTTGGGCTAGAATAGGAGCGCCTGCCCTTTTCCTTTCTTTTTTACTCCTTTTCTTTTTCTGCTTCAATTTCTGAAATGGTTTTCAAATGAATTCAAGTCCCATTTGAATTCAAATCAATTTGGGATTTTTGCAGTGTGCTATAGTCTCAAATATAGACATAAAACCATGTGGTTACTTTGCAAAGGCTTGGTCATTTTTGGAGAAATAAAATAACAGGGACTTTGCACTTGATTTGCAAATGTTTGAAAATTGGTTTTTGAAACCATTTCCATTTTGTAAAGCTTGGTTCAAAATCCACACTCAATCCATTCAACAAGGAAGACAACAATCTAGGTTTAAAACATTCAAACTCTCAAATGGGGATGGCCATTTGATTTAAGTTTGCTCACATAAAATGATAGCACTATGTGCTTCTGTTTTTCTAAATTGAGTTTTGAAATTGATCTCAATTCTATATGCATGCATGAATGATATGCAATCTTTGAAATCATGATTTTAGGGATGTTACAAATCTAACCCCCTTAAGGTGAATCTCGCCCTCGAGATTCGGATTGGCTAGCAAATAGGTGAGGGTGGTCTTTCCGAAGATCATCTTCTCTTTCCCATGTTGCTTCCTCTTCGAAATTATGATTCCACTGCACTTTGCAAAACTTGATAGTCTTTGTCCTTGTGACTCTTTCTGCAGTCTCAAGAATCTTGATAGGTTTCTCTTCATAAGTGAGATCACTTTCTAGTTGAACTTCTTCCAAAGGTATAGTATCCTTCAAGGAAGTTTCCTCCATTTCTGGGTGACATTTCTTAAGCTGACTTACATGAAACACATTATGGATCGATGAGATTCCGGCGCTTCAATTACATAAGCAACTTCTCCTTATGCACTCAATCTTGAATGGCCCAACATATCTTGGTGCCAATTTTCCTGTGACTCCGAATCTTTTCACTCCACGAAGTGGTGACACTCCGAATCTTTTCATCCTTCTGAGTGAAGATATACTTCAAACTTTTGTGATCCGTGAACACTTCACAACGCTTTCCCAAAAGATAGTGTCTCCATGTTTTGAGTGCATGGACAACAGAGGCTAACTCTAAATCATGAGTGGGATAGTTTACTTCATGAGTTTTGAGTTGTCTTGAAGCATAAGCCACAACTTTACCATCTTGCATAAGTACTGCACATAAACCTTGATGAGATGCATCACAATATACTTGGAAATCTTTTTCCAAATCTGGCAGACACAAAACTGGTGCTGTCACAAGTCTCTTCTTTAACTCCTGAAAGTTGAGTTCACAACCATCAGACCAAGCAAACTTCTTATCCTTCTTTAACAATTCAGTCATAGGCTTAGCAACCTTTGAGAATTTTTCAATGAACCTTCTGTAGTAACCTGCTAAGCCAAGGAAACTACGAACTTCTTTCACGGATTTGGGAGATTCCCATTCAGTTACAGCTGAAACCTTAGCAGGATCAACTGCCACACCATCCTTTGTCATAACATGACCAAGAAAACCAACTTCTTCTAACCAGAACTCACACTTGCTGAATTTGGCATAAAGTTTATGCTCCCTCAATTTCTCAAGTATCAAACGTAAGTGTCCTTCATGTTCTTCTTTGCTCTTGGAGTAGACTAAGATGTCATCGATAAAAACGACAACAAACTTGTCAAGGAATTCCATGAACACTTTGTTCATCATATTCATGAAGTATGCTGGAGCATTTGTCAAACCAAAAGGCATTACGGTATACTCATACAATCCATACCTTGTGGTGAACGTTGTTTTAGATATGTCTTGTTCTCTTATCTTGAGTTGAAAATAGACTGACCGGAGATCAATCTTCGAGAACACACATGCTCCTTCTAGCTGATCAAACAAGTCATTGATTCTTGGCAAAGGGCATTTGTTCTTGATAGTTACCTCGTTGAGTGAACGGTAATCTATGCATAACCTTTGACTTCTATCTTTCTTCTCTACAAACAAAATCGGGCTCCCAAGATGAAGAACTTGGTTGGATGAATCCTTTCGCAACTGTTTCCTAGTTGTTTCTTGAGTTCCTTCAGCTCATCAACTGACATTTTATAAGGTCTCTTTGCTATTGGTCCGTAACTCGGTACCAAATCTACCGTAAACTCCACATCTCTATCCGGTGGCATTCTCGGTACCCTCCTAAACACATCCGTATTCCTTCACAATTGGCACACCGTCCATGCTAACCCCTTAAGAGAATTAAGCATACCCTTTTTGCTTCAAAGCTGGTCTTGAATCTGATCCTTTATTTTCCGGAGTTGTGAGTGAGACAAGATGGTTGGCACAATCTATCACTCCCTTGTACTTAGTCATCCACCCATTCCCAAGATGACATCCAATCCTTGGGAGTTTAGAATTATCAAGTTAATCTGGAAACTTATACTTCCCAAACTCTATGATTAAGTCATGACATCCTCGACCACTATCATTTCTCCACCAGAGAACTTACTCTTATAGGACACCCAATAGTTTCTACCAGAGTTCATTTCTTTCAACAAATGCTCTTGATATGAATGAATGAGATGCACCAAGATCAAAGAGTACAAATGCTGGAATAGAATTGAGTCCGAACTTACCAAAGAACAAAGATCGTGCTCCTCATAGACCTCCTCCACATTAATGTGGTTAACTTGTCCCTTTGGAAAGGGTTGGGCTTAGGTCCTTCAACTTTCTTTTTCAGGCACTCATTTGCATAATGCCCCAAATTCTTGCATTTGAAGCATTCAACCCGATCGATGTCTCTCTTAGCGCTTGACTTCCACTTCCACTTCCATTACCACCGTGGTGGCTCTTATGTCCACTCTTGTGGTTCTTGTACTTATCATTGTCATTGCGATGATGCTTATTGTCATGACGGTTGTCGCTGTGGTGTTTGTTGAATTTCCCATGCTTGTGGGAACCTCGAGCTTCCATGTCATCATAGTGAGATCGCTTGTGAGACGACCTAATGTGCTTGTTTGAGTGCTTCCTCTTCCTACTCTCAACTTGCTTCATTTTGTTCTCCAAAATAGCAGCCTTGTCACACGTAGACCGATCAAGAGCAAGTGGGAACATAGGCCATGCATAACCGCAGATTCAAATTTCATCATTCAAGCCTTCAAGAAATTTTTCCTTTATCTTGGCATCGTTGTCAACTTCATCCCATAGCGTATACGCTACCAGATTGTTGAACTCTTCAATGTATTCAAACCACGCTATGGCGCTACCGCTTCAGATTGTGGAACTCTTCTTTTTGCTCATTATTCCCGATGAGATATGAGCGCGTAAAGCCATCCTCAAAGATAGCCCAAGTCACCTCATCAATAGGAGTAGTGATCGAAATTGTCCCACCAAGTGGCGGCTATTCCTTCCAGCAGATGTGTGCAAATCTGACTTTTCAAAGATCCGCAGCAAATTTACTTACTAAGTCCTTGTTTACAGAACGTAGCCAATCATTGGCCACCATGGGATCAGTTGTCCCCGAGAACTTAGCTGGCCTCAACCTCAAGAATCTGGTGAGCATATCAAAGCCTGGAGGGTTGTTGTTGTTGTTGTTATTGTTGTTGTTGTTGTTGTTGTTGTTGTTGTTGTTTTGGTTTTGGATGAACGTTGTCATCATCTCGCATCAACGAGTTTGGGCCATCATTTGTCGTGATTTCCGGAGTGATGTTGTTAGTTGGGGTTTGCACGACGGGGAGGCATCTGTGGTTTTGTTCAAATAGAGATAAGAATGAGATACCCATAGATGTTTTTCATGCACATTACATCACATAAGCAATCACAAGCATGCAACAAAAGACAAAAGATCAACAACAAGATAATAAGTTCACAAAGTAAAACACACAAGTAGCAAGCCATCCACATGTCGGATGGTCCAAAACAAGTTCTCAAAATAACAAGTCCGATAATAAAAGATAAACGAGTAGTCATGTCTACTCATCAAGATCAATCTCCTCCTCGACAAAGGTAAGACCGCTTTCCATCGCGGTCTTGTTCTCCTCAATGGTAGTGGTCAAGGACTCTATCTTGGCCTTGAGTGCCCTCTTCTCGAACGGTTTCCTCTCAATCACCATCTCGGCCGTTTCTAGCTCAAGTCCTTGGACCGCAGCTTCTTCACCATATCCCGGATTTTCTTGTTCCTATCCCGGACACGCTTCCCGACTCTTGAACTTCCTCCCTGGTCTCTAACTTTGCCTCCATTTCCTTGACTATCTGCCCCGTCAAGGCCAAGAGCTTGTCCTTCTCGAAGCCGCACTGAGCTCACACACGAGCATGACATTGGTCCCGCGCTGTCCACGCGTTTAATGAGAGACTCTAAGTCCCGGAGGTACAAGCGATCGGCTCACTGTGTCCCCGAGTCGCCCTCAAGTCATGGACTCTCTCTCATCACGCCTTCCAAGACGTGAAAGTGAGTGCCTCTAACCTGCTTCTGGAGTGTCGACCCAGCGTGACGCCCCATCAGTCCCGTGATAACTACCTCATGCCTCTCCCGGCCATCATGCATAAGCTTGAAGACGATGGCCTCCGTAGTAGGCTCCGTCTGCATCCGGCTGGTTCACCTTGAAGCCCCGTGAGGTCCTTCCTCTCAACTTGGTGAGTGGGTGCACCATGATGGTGGGAAGAGGAGATTGAGCAAAGTGGTAAGCTCAACTATACGAGGACCAAAGCGGTAGCCCGAACTCCTCAACAATATGGTAATAGGCATCTATTTATAAGATAGAAAAGTTAGAGCAAATACAATTTAAGATAAACAAAAGACAAAACACCACATACATATCCTTGGGAAATAAAACACACAAGTCATGCATACATGAAGTCATTACAACAATCAAGGTTCATTCTTATTTTAAGACAACATTTTGGAAAATAGGGTGATAGGTGGTGGTCCAACTAACGAAATGCTTACAATCCTATCTCACTAGATCTCATATTAACACAATGTTCCTAGAAGCAATCAGCCTATCTTGCTCACATGATTCCATCACTAAGTCTATAATATCTCCTCTTAAGGTTTGCTTGGTGGCTTCCAACTCTTGGGTATGTTCCTTCTCTTTTATCAAGTCTTTTGGAGATTGAGTATTCTCGTGACTTGACTCTAGCACTAAGTTCTTGGTAGTCCTCCAAGCCGCTTCTCTTGTCGACTAAAGAATGTGGTGTGCACCACCGTGTTGGTGTACATGCATAATCCTTTTTCTTTGTGGTTGTTTTCCTTGTTTTTATACAAGTGAAGTTGCACCCACCAAAGACTAACTCCTTCATCCATCACCGAAAGCCTTTGTACAGTCACCATGTATTTCCATTGCCACCATGAGGTCCTTGAGAATTTTGGGAAACTCGCTCACACTCCAAGGTCATAGTCATGAGTGGTCCTTTTCACGGTTCAAGGATGGAATTCATCTACAAATAGAGATGAGAAAGAAGATTAGAAAAGTTTACTTAGAAGAATAGACAAGTGTAGAAGTAGTTGAATTTTTTCCTTAGTGGTTTCAACCTAGGGTCATAATCCTATAGGCAACTTGGCTCTGATACCATCCGTAAGATCCCTCCTTTATAAAGGAAAATGATCCTGTGATTGCAATGCTAGTCCCCGGATCATTGCTAGCATCCATGCTTAAGATGAAGTACAGATACAAAGGTCATTTATTACATCCATTCCAGAGATAAAACATAGTCTTTATAACTCAAGGCCACAGGCCTAATACAAGAGTTTGAATAAGTAAATAAACATAAGTCTTCATCTTCATGTGCCACAGTAAGCATGTTGAGTGTAGACTCATGACACCTAATCATCATCGTAATAACCCGCAACATCACAAGTTACAAACTTAAAGGTCAATACTTTGGAATAGTATTGGCAAGTGATACCTTAGTAAATTTTTAAGTGGGCTATATTACTATATGCAACTTGGCTAAGTGTAGCTTGGCTTTCTTTGCTCAAAATAGGTTTTTCCTATTAGTTGAAATCACTAAGTTTTTCTTTGTCAAAAACTTTTCCCAAGAAACCACCAATAGACATTGGGGTCCTTCACCCTTGTTCACCCACAAGTTTTTACTTAGAAGTTGGAGTGATGAGATTCTTGATAGCTTCCATGCCTTGATTCTCAAGTTGTCCATTGCCATGGACTTGGCTAAGTACTTAGATTTTCCATCTGCAGAGGTTCGGCACTTTCCCCACCAGACTTGGTTTCACCAAGACATGACCTTTCAGAAGCCTTCCCTTAGCCAAATGGACGCGTTCCAACCTATCATCCCACTACCACCAACTGTCCAAATGACTAAGTTCTAGCAACCTATGTGATCCAGGCAGAGCCCATATTGCCAAGTGGCTGCACTATAAGCTTCTCAACATTTGGCCTCTAAAATCCCTTTAACCCTGGGTGGCTTTCCACAAGTGAGATACACAAGGTAAACCATAGCCATGGGCCTTGTGTAACCACTCAACCAAAATCCACCAATCAAGTCCCATTCCACCCAGGTGATTCATTAACTTAGTTGTTTTATTAAGAAAAGCATAAGTCCAAAGACTTAGAAATATTTTCATCATAGCATGTAAATACTTTACCAACCCTTGTTTGCTACTAGCTAGGCTAAGCATGGCATAGTAACTTAACTTAGGAAATCTCTAGCATTGCTATATCTACTTAGGATTTCCCCAACATGGCATTTGGCAAAATATTAACACATGCAAGACTTAGCAAAAATACTTCTAATGCTTGTATGAAATATAGGATGGAAATATTCATGAAGTACCACTTGCCTTGGTAGTTAGAGAGTAGCACTCCTCACAATCACAATCACTAGCACCAAAGTCTACACAAAATGGTAGCACAAAATTACACACAATTCATATACAAACATAAATATATGCATGCATGCAAAATGCTAAGTGATGATTTTGAAACTCAACCAAGCAAGTGCATGGTACTGAACCATAACAAGTCAAAACTTGCTAAACCAAGTTTATTTTACCCTAAAACAATTATCTAAACAAATTTATACTCAAAATAGTCTCAAACAAGTTTCTGCAAATAAAGTCATTTTAACAGAAACTAAACACTAAACACATTGCATAAACATAAAGGGCTTGTCTCCCTGATTCCAACGGTATAAAATTTGCAAAAATCTAACGTGGGAATTGAAAGTTATAGCCTAATCAAATTTGAATCCAAATCTGTTTAAATCCTGTTTTAAACTCTAACCCTAGCCACGCCTTAATTCTATTGGTTGATACCGCTTGGCCAGATCACCCTCCCGCTACTGGCGTCGGATCTACTTACAACACACGCCAGAGATCTACCCATAACGATTCGCTAAATGATCTAATCTTATACGTCGGATCAGATCCGACGGCTCTAGATCAAACAACCAAAGGGGGCTACAAGCGGCCCATGCGGCCATGCAAGTAGCCTGCTCACAAGGCGGCGCCAAGGCCAGGTCGTCCGGAGAGGCAGGAGGATGCTCACCAGGTTCAGAAGGCCGAGGTGAAGCTCAACCTAGCAGCGGCTTGGCGAGGGCGACGGCACGGTCATTGGGGCTCGCTGGAGTTATGGGCGGCGTCCGCTTGATACCGAGGTCGCCGAGGTTCGTGGTCGCCCTAGCACAAGGCAAAGGGTTTAGAAGATGCGCAAGTTACTCTAACAATGTTGGTAACAAAGGAAGGCAAGGCGCCAGTTCTTACCGCTATTGCTTGGTCGAGTCGCTGGCATCAAGGGGTTTCGAGGTCAAATGCTGGTCTGGTGGCGGAGTGAGCGAGGAGAGTGGGGAAATGACCGTGGTGCAGAGGGTTATGTAGGCGAGAGGGAGCGATTGCCGGAATCAAGGGCACGGTTGCGAAGAATCAACGCGGTAGTGATGGGCGGAGGAAATGGCCGGCGACGGGGTCGGGCGCGATTTGGGGAAGACGAGGGTGAGCTGTCGCGGTCCACCAGTCAGCGAGTGAGACGAGGAGGGGGTGGGGTCCGAGTGTCGTTCTGTGGGTGATGCTCACAAGGCAAGGAAAGCGAGAGAGAGAGGCCAGTGGGCTAGCTGGGCCTGGTTCTCGCTGGGCTAGAATAGGAGCGCCTGCCCTTTTCCTTTCTTTTTTACTCCTTTTCTTTTTCTTTCAATTTCTGAAATGGGTTTCAAATGAATTCAAGTCCCATTTGAATTCAAATCAATTTGGGATTTTTGTGCTATAGTCTCAAATATAGACATAAAACCATGTGGTTACTTTGCAAAGGCTTGGTCATTTTTGGAGAAATAAAATAACAGGGACTTTGCACTTGATTTGCAAATGTTTGAAAATTGGTTTTTGAAACCATTTCCATTTTGTAAAGCTTGGTTCAAAATCCACACTCAATCCATTCAACAAGGAAGACAACAATCTAGGTTTAAAACATTCAAACTCTCAAATGGGGATGGCCATTTGATTTAAGTTCTCACATAAAATGATAAAGACTATGTGCTTCTGTTTTTCTGAAATGAGTTTTGAAATTGATCTCAATTCTATATGCATGCATGAATGATATGCAATCTTTGAAATCATGATTTTAGGGATGTTACATATATAAATACTTATCATGAGTTATATTTTGAGTTGGTTGTCTCTATGAAATTGTGGTGTTTGTTGGAACCATCTAGCGCTCAAGGTGACAGTGTGGGGTTATCTAGATGGGGAATGCGAACTTTGAGGCATGCTGTTATAGCCCTACCGTGCATTAGAGTTGTCTAACCGGAGAGTAGTTCAGAGTAGTATCTTGAAGAGAGGATATTTATATGAGAGTGTTCACTAGTGAAAGTATGATCCCTAGACCTTGTTTCTAAGCATTGAAACACCGTTTACCACTAGTCCCGCTACATGTTTGCTTGCTTCTACTTTTATTTTAGATTGCCTTTAGTCTCTTCCTCCCGCCAAGCTCTTTTTTAGCACCGGGCTGTCTTATAATCATCCATACTACTTGTATTTCACTATCTCTTCATTGAACTAGTGTACTTATACACCTAAAAAGTGTATTGGTGTGTTGGGGACACAAGAGACTTCTTGTATCTTGATTGTAGGGTTGCTTGAGAGTGATACCTTTGACCACTTCCTCCCTGAGTTTGATAAACCTATCTCGTACGACCACTCCCATATTGTGTGATGATAGGGATAAGTCCAGATGAGACCACTCGAAGTATCTCCCCAAACCCGACACGCATCGCAATTCAACCTACCAAAATTCTACATCTTTGGCTACATGGGTTCGAAAGTTACTATTAACCTACTAAGTCCAACCAACCATTCATTTTATTATTAGTACATGGTTGTACATGTAAGTTACAAAATAAAGAAGCCAATCATTTTCTCTAGATACTTGGATGCCTTTCCGCAATGATACCAGCAAAAAATGTCAATCCCATCACACCTAGGGGTTCATTAATCAAGTTGTTTTAGTTTTCTCAAAACAATGATATTGGCATCGCCTATCATCCGATGTAGCCCAACCTCGCCTATCATAGCATGGCTAAGCACATCTAGACATACGGTGGTTCAACTATAAGGAATTCCTACCAAGGTATATAGGAGATAGTATAGCGATAGTACTTACCTAAACATGCATCTACAAAATACACTACACATGCATAGAAAATAGTAGGACAAAGATCATGAACAAAATAACATCTACTTGCCTTGGTTGTAGCTGAAGTCGCTCAAGCACTTTGCTGTAATCACACACGTTGTAATCTCTTTCTAATCTATCGTTCAAACAATTGCATTGGACATAAACAACCATACAATGATAAACAATTCACAAATGCATGCATGACAGTTTAATAAGTCACAACGGCTGTATTTAGTTAATGTTAGAATACATGATGCATGCAGGAGATCAATTAATGCAATGAAGTATTTGTAATAAATCTTGATTACCAATTTAGGGGTTTTAATAGTTCTGCTGCAACTCCTGTCTTAGATGTAGAATTAAATTTGTTTCTGGTGTTTACTGGAGAGAGGTTGTTAATCTAACCTGTAGGGAGTTGGATTCACTCTAATCGGAGTTATAGATCTTTTACTATGATTTAAATAGCATTTAATAGAGTTTAATTCATTAAAATAATTCATACTTTCAAAATTTAAATCTAACAACAGATCTGTAACCTACACAAGATTTTGAATCCAGGGACATATTATTCATATTTTTCAGAGTTACAGATAATTTACTATGGATTTAATACTCTAAAAGACCATTAAAACTAATTAAATCATTACGGTAAATAAGTACTACAAGTAGATCTAACCGTATATTATTAAACTACACTAAAATAGCTTCAATTTGATATATTGTACTTAATTTTTGGACTAATATGAATTTACTACGAATTTTTGAAGTTAGCTCTATTTTCTGCAATTTTATTTATTTAAAATCGGCTTTATTGTGTCAGCGCCGAGTCAGCGCTAACTAGGTTAAGTGGATGGCCACATGGCAACACATGAGTGGTCGATACCGGTTCGAGGTTAATCTAATCTAGACCGTTGGATTAAGATCGGAGGGTCGAGAATGAAAACTGGTGCTCACCTGGTAGCTTAATGTCAAGGCCACGGCAATACAAATGGCTGCCGATTGGCGGCGCCCAAAGGTCAACGGTGGTGGTAGGTCTTAACGACGTGTTCGGCCCTCCTCAGATCTCGATCATCCTAGCGGCGGTGTTCCTCTCCTCCTCGAGCTCGGGTGATTCTCTGCTGGTCCTCCACGATGGCGACAAGCTCCGGCGAGGAATCGGCGACGCTCGGCTGTGGAACAGATGGGGAAAAAGAGACGGTGTGACTCGGTTGTCCGAGGCAAACATCACCAAACAAACATAAGAGATGGAGGTGCATGAGAAATCTCGATGGAAAGGCATACCGAGGCGGCAGCGAGCTCGGCTAGGGTTTCTGCATGCGGTTTTCGAGGAAAAAAAGGATGGCAGGGTGGAGTATTTATGGGAGGGGTTTCTTGAGAAAGGCGGCACCGGGTCGATGCCAAATCAGGCGGAAAACGCGGCGGATTTGGCGCCGGTAAGGGTGATCTGGACGAGAGGTGGGATTTGCATGGGCCCCACCCGTCGGTGGCTAGGTGCGGCGTGGCTGCGCTGGTCGCGATGGTCCGACACACTGCGCGCTGCATGGGGAGGCGGGCGAGCAGCGGGTTGGCGGGGTTAGGTGGGCTGGTCCGCGGGTCTGGGGCGAGTAGGCTAGTTAGTTTTTTTATTCTTTTTTTGCATTTTTTATTTATTTGTTTCCCCCATATCTTCCTCATATAAACTCCAAATGAACTGAAACTTGTTTCTAAAATTTTCTAAATTCAAGTGGATTATTCTAGGCTAATACTTAGTAATACTTGATGTCTTTGCATTAGTGGGTTTTTATAAACCATTTTAATTCCCTTTAGGCACAAAGTGGTATATACTATTTAGGGTTTTAGATATTTATTTCAATTTGATATATTTCAAGATGCCAAAATGCAATGCAATGATCATGAATGGCATGCAATGCAAAAAAGATTTCTAGTCCTAGTTTCTACAAATCTTGGGATGTGATGTATCAACCCCTTAAGATGAATCTCTGCCTCGAGATTCTAATTATTAGCAAGGTTTGGGTGGTGCAATGAGGCTAACCTCTCAAGAAAGTTGAACTTGGCATTTTCAATAGATTGTTGAGCTATATCTGATTTTCTTTCTTCTAGGTCTGTGTGAATAATATCCATCTATCAGACCTTGATCCTTAACCATCCAATCCATGCTAGAACTACATTTAAACCAATGGATCCAATATAGATGAGCTAGTGGGAAAACTATGTTCATCCAAACTTTGGGGTGTAAGGGTGGCATGACGCTAGTTACCAATCCTTCTCTAGTGGGTTTACTTTAACAATTCCTCTAAGTAAGTCCATATGAAATCTTGCTGGGATAGCATAAGTGAGTATAGATAGAGGGGCTAGATAAGTATTACTACCCATAACTATATGAAGCAAACAATAGGCACACAAGCAAACAATCATTGTAAACAACACTCAAGCCAAAATAGTTCTATTTTCATGTTCCATAAACTTTCATTTGCAAGAATATGTCTACAATGTGTTTTGGGGTGATCCTACAATCATAGAAGTAATGGACATAATCTGTCCTGCAGCTTCTGTTGTGTTCACGAATTTGTCTGGGCACTTTAAACTAGTCAGGAATTTTATCTAATTTATGTTTTGGTATATTAGCAAGTTTTGGATTAGATCCTAAAATTTTATCTTAATCCGAAGTTACTTAATTAAAATGAAAAATCGCGTTGAAGGAAATCACAAAAAAAAACCGCAATGAAATTTACCATGAATTTTGTTATATAACTTCTATTAGTTCATTATCATATCTCTTAAAAACTCTTGGAACTTTACGGTATCAAAATAACATATCCTAATCAAAATAAACTAACCATTACAATGTTTCGATCGGAAGCTAGAACGAAACGATATTCCTCTCAAAGGCTATATTGTGGACATCATCTACAAGTTTAGAAGAGAAGAGTGAGAATTGAAAGTGATAAGAAGATACTAAAAATAAAAACATGAGAAAGAATAGAGACTGTTTATTAATTCTTAATCTAATTCTAGTTCAAGATCCTACATTCAACACACATGCTCTGTTACCATCTGTAATACTACAACCTGAAAAGACCATAGCTCTATGCAACACGCCAATCCCTGGATCGGTTCATTGGCTTACATCAATCTTAAAGATGAATAACAAAGAAATATTCGTGGTATCATAACAAAGAAATGATTTAGAGTATTCAATTATTATAGTAATGCTTAGCATGCGTGCTAGCTCAAATAGTTCAATAGAAAACGAAAGAATAAGTATATAATAGGCTCCATCTTCAATTGCCCACAAGCGAACAAATGTTGAGTACCGCAACCTAGTCAATCACTCAGCATCAGAATAACAACCTGCAACATAAGATGTAGCAGCCCTGAAGGGTCAATACTTGGAATGTATGGCAAGTAGCGCTAAGTATGGAGACAATACACCTAACAACTATATGCTTATTTGGCTAGGTGGAAGCTTGGCTATTTTATGAGCATAAACACTTTATCCTACTTTCATAAGGAGGTTTAGATTTACTTTTGAAAATATCCCAATTAAGTTATCCCAATAATATTAAGTACTTTAGGAAATTGAATGAACGAGAAACCCGTCATGAACTCAATATCAAGCAACTCAAATTGTCCATAACCAGGACACGACTAAGCGATTAGTTTATACACCTCAGGGTTTGACATTTTACCCATATGACTTGGCCATCCCAGCTCGTGACCACTCATATTGTGTGATGATAGGATAAGTCCAAGATGAGACCTGCTCGAAAGTGGCTTCCCAAACACGACACGCACTGCACCAACCTACCAAAATTTCTACATCTCCGGCTACGGATTCGAAAGTTACTACAACCTATTAAGTCCAACTAACCACCCATTTCATTATTGGCACATGGTTGTACATGTAAGTTACAAAAAAGAAGCCAAAGAGAATGGGGCAATAGTCTAGTGGTTGGGTTGCACTAGCACATCCTAATCAAGTTCGATCCTTGTCGTGACTTAATTTCGAATTCTCACAATCAATTCGCTTCTACCGTAGAGATCAAAAGTGTCTAGTTCCTTCTAGCACCGCTTAAAAAAAAATAAGCCAATCATTTTCTCTACATACCTGGATGCCTTCCGCAATGATACCACCAAAAATGTCAATCCTATCACACCAAGGGGTTCATTTATCAAGTTGTTTTAGTTTTTCAAACAACGCTATTATCATTAGCTATCATGTGATGTATCCCAACCCTCGCTTATCACAAGATGGCTAAACACATATAGACATATGGTGGTTCAACTATAAGGAATTCTACCAAGGTATGTAGGACATAGCATAGAGATAGTACTTTCCTAAATATGTATCTACAAAATACACTACACATGCATAGAAAATAGTAGGATGATCATGAACAAAATAACATCTACTTGCCTTGGTTGCAAGTGAAGTCGCTCAAGAACTCGCAGTAATAACACACGTTGCACTCCTCGCAATCTATCGCTCAAACAATTGCATACAACATAAACAACCATATAATCATAAACAATACAATAAATGCATGCATGATAGTTTAATAAGTCACAAATATATATTTAGTTCTCTAAACAATGTTAGAATACATGATGCATGCAGAGATCAATTGATGTAATGAAGTATTTTTAATAAATCTTATTGCCAATTTAGGGTTTTAATACTTCTATTGCAACTCTTGTCTTAGATGTAGAATTAAATTTGTTTCGGTTTTACCGGATAAATGCGGTACTATGAACTAGTAGGAGTTGGATTCAATTTAATCGAATTATATATCTTTTACTACGATTTAAATAGCATTTAATAGAGTTTAATTCAATTAAATAATTGCTTAGTCAAAATGTAAATCTAAAATAGATCTCGTAATCTACACAAGATTTGACATATTATTCATATTTTCGAGTTACGTGATAATTTATTATGGAATTAATAATCTAAAATACCATTCAAACTAATTAAATCATTACGGTAAATAAGTACACAAGTATTAGATCTAACTAGATATTATTAAATCACACTAAAATAGCTTCAATTTGATATATTATACTTAATTTTTGGCCTAAGTATGAATTTACTACAAATTTTTGAAGATTTATTGTCTCCAATTTTATTTATTTAAAATCGGATTTATTGCGTCAACGCCGACCGGGTAAGTGGATGCCATGTGGCAGCACGAGTGGTCGATACCGTTCGAGGTTGATATAATCTGCACTGCTGATCTAGATCGGAGGGTCGAGAACAAAATGCGCTCACCGGCAGGCAATGTCTGGCGAGCTATGGCGATGCAAAGTGGTGGTCGACGATTATCCCAAGTGGTAAACGGTGGCGGCCTTTGACGACGGGTTCGGATCCTCCTCGCGATTCAATCGTCTCTAGCGGCAACATTCCTCTCCTCCTCGAGTCGGTGATGTTCGCTGGTCCTCCGCGACGCGCGACAAGCTCCGGCGAGGAATCGGCGACTTCACTGCATAATAGATGGGGAAAAAGAGACTGGTGACTCATGGTCTCGAGGCTTAACGCCACCAAGCAAACATAAGATAGGGAGGCAGGTTAAATCCCAATGGAAAGGCATACCTAGGTGGCGAGCTCATAGGGTTTCCTAGCGTTTTCATGAGAAAAGGTGGCGGACTGAGTATATATGGAGGGGTTTCTTGAGCAAGGCCCATATCGGTGCTGAATCGGGCGGAAAACGGTGGCTGGGTCGTGGCGGAGGCGGACTTCAAGAGAGGTGGTGACGATGGGCTCCCACTGCTGCCGGGTGCGGCGACGCTGGTCGGATGGGCCAGCCCATCGTGTGCCTACATGCGCGAGAGGAGGCGGCCGAGGGACAAGCAAAAGGGTTAGGTGGGCATGGGCTAGCGGTAGGCTAGTTAGTTATTTTTTATTCTTTTTCCATTTTCTATTTATTTGTTTCTCCCATATCTTCCTCATATAAACTCCAAATGAACTCAAACATGTTTCTAAATTTTTATAAATTCAACCGGATCATTCTAGGTTAGTATTACTAATGCTTGATGTCTTTGCATTAGTGGGTTTTATAAACCATTTTAATTTCTTTAGGAACATAGTGGTATATACTATTTAGGGTTTTAGATCTTTATTTTAATTTGAGATATTTCAAGATGACAAAATGCAATGCAATGATCATGAATGGCATGCAATGCAATTTTTTCTAGTCCCAATTTCTACAAATCTTGATGACATAAGTGCCCTACTGTCACATATTCATAACTTGAGGGACAAGTTATTAGCGAATAGTAAAGAAAAACATGTGTAGTAATGCATTTATAAAGAAGATACATAAAAAATATATAGAAGGAATATGACATGTATCGAGTCAGTGGAGAATGGATTTCATGTGATCGTAATATGTCCCCAGACTTCTTCTTAGATAACCAATAATAAGAATAATATGATGATCCCTTCTCTTCCTCAAACACAACTATCATCACACGTGGAATACATGCAAATAAACAATACCACAATCAACACAAGGGATACAAGCACCAATACCATACAACAAGCAATTTAATAATACATTAATATACCCAAAGAGGTTTTGATGATTGAGTTCAAAGCAATTGACCTACTTTATTTGTATATGTGGAACTTTCTTTAGGGTTTAATTGCCAATTATCACTTAACTAAGGTTTTTAAACCAAGGTTAGGTTCTATATGATATCAATGTACAAATATGATATCATCGTGATAGGTATTGACCAAACAAAACTACCATAAGTGGTTTCACTATTTTATCATTTTTCTTGATTTTTATGAATTTTCAGTGGAAATAACCCTAGTTTAGGTGAATAGAGCACCAAAATTATTTGTAAGTCCAAAATTTATTTCCTCTTAGGGTTAGGAAGGAATTGATGTAATGGTTCACTAGGAGTTGGTTTCAATTCAAAACGTTTACCAGAATACCCTTAATAAATTCCCAAGTTCAGTTCTGAAAACTATTTGTTTTTTTAGCAGATTAAAACTACAAGATCTTTTGAGATGATTCTAAGGACACATGATATGTATTTTAAATACCTTTTCTCAGATAAATTGATTCAAAATTTTTGGATTTATGTAACTCCCGCAATGCTTTTATATAGTGAAATAACTACATGTAGAGGGGTTTAATTCCCTAAAATTCATAAGAGGATCAAATAAATCTGAGCTCCTGTGAATAGGTAGATATTGGGATGCATGTGTTCTAGGAGTTGAATTTAGGTGAAAACAATATATATATCGACATGGGGAAATTTCTAAAAGGCGCATATATATGGTTTTGGTTCATTTTGCTATAGATCAACCTGTATGGTCTTTTGGGTCAGTCGGTGACATGCATGGTATCATCAAGAACTTTTGCACAAATTGGTCTCATCTCATTTGGGAATATTAAACTTAGTAAGGATTTATTTTTAAAAGTGACACATTCTATTAAATCTAAAGCTAGAAAATAATGATAATTATTTTGGGCATGTAGCTTGCTCAAGTTTGAGAAAACACCAAAGAACACAACCAAGATTAGATCTCATGTCACTTTGGTGTTGTACATTTTTGTTTTGAATAAAACTAAGATGCTAGTTAGTAGATCTTGTAAAAATAAATAAATAGAAATGAGCATCTGGCCGCAGCTAAACCAAGCTAATCCACGCAAGACAAAAACGACTCCATGTATGCAACAAGTAACGCTGGGAGCGAGCAGCATTAGAACGCGATGCAGTGCTCATGCTCAAAGGGCACCGGCTTATTAAAGCTGATCGAGATCTCTTGGCTGCAGATCTAAAGGAGATCGACAACGCAGGAGCGCTGGCCCAACTTGGATGAGGTGATGCCAAGAAACCCTAAACGGGCAGAGAGGGCATGGGGAGATCACTAGAGGGCTCAAGAGGCGATGTGGAGCGGCGGAGGCGACGCAGATCTCGACTAGAGCCGAATGAGGGGTGGCAATGGGGTTCTCGGTGCCGGGAGGTGGTTCACAGACATCAACCAAGACGAGCTCTGACGGATCTCAATTGAAGCGCTTAGTGGGGTCGCCTCAGCAAAAGGGAAAGGATGAGTAGATATGTGAGAGTGAGGCTAACTTTAGGAGAGTTACATATAGAGGATGGGAGTAGGAGAGAGTACTATGCTCAGATCTTGAGGAAGGTTGAGAAATGTAACATCCAGCATTAGAGCCTAGAAATAAGTTGAAACCAGATGTGTGTATTGCATTCATGCATAGAGAATCAGAATAATTTTTGCGCTTTTAAACAAAACTTGTCAAAGTGATTGAACCTTCTCTTAACTTGACGGAATTGAAGTAGATCATCAAGTTAACTGCGATAAGTTTCAATATGACCTTTGCTAACACCTTATTTGGTTATACATGATTTGGTCTAAGGTAATTCGTATATAATAAAATGTCACCATAATACATTGTTTAAATTATTCATATATGATCCTTATGGGATCATATCATACTATTCATCATACCCACCTAAGAATACTAAGTTAAGATTACCACTAGAATAATAAAATGCAATGATTAATGTCCTATCTTATTTTATCTATTCCTACTATGAGTATCATAGTAATACCTAACCCTACTTCTTAAGTAAGATTGAGTAGGAAAGAAACTAAGCCTAGATCATTCACCATATATCTTTCTTTCCATATCAATCCTTACCATCTCAAGTGAGTTATATTCCCACATCTATTGTTCATCAATGTTGACAAATCAACTATTGATTCATCCATTCTCAACCTATCAAGTTCTTAATCATAACACAGCTTACAAATAAGTGTCTACAAAGAAACAACTAAGAAGAGGTGAATAGTGATGCTAGTTTCAGATGTCATTTATTTGATAGGAATGATTGAAAAGAATCCAATCAATAGGATAGTTGATGGAGTTAAATCCCTCCTTGATAGATAGAAGAATTCTTTGTATTATCCAATCATATGATAGAAAAGAAGATTACAAGGATAAAGTCTGAAGATAGTTACCAGGAGTAGTCCTATTGGATCAAGTAGGTATAGTTAATAAATTATATCTCTTAATCCAATAGAGCTAAACAGAAGATAATTATAATACAATTGTAATGTTGTATTGATGAAGCCTTGATTAGCCAATTAGAAACCTAAACCATAAAGGATCAAAAGATTATAATAATCATGCCTTATTCACCAAAATTGGATGCTTATATCATGTATAAGTGATATTGGTGGATAGAACATTATTGAACCCTAGTTCAGATATATTATCCTAGATTAACCATTACAAATCACAACAATATAATGTAAGGTTGGTGAATGAGTTACTAGAGTAGATATAAGGCAATATATTTCAATTAAAGCAAGTATAGCATGGTGTTATGGAAGTAGTGTTATTTATTTTAAAGAATAATAAACCTTAGAGAAAGGTAGTTGGATACATACATATGATGGAGGAATATTAGTGATGGATGATTAAGGAAGATTATGAGTGGAGTTTGAAGGAACTACTTGTTGGATGGAAGGTTATCAATAGTAGAGTAGTGGCTATAATTTAGAATGAATATAAGGAAACTATAAAAGTTTCAAAGGTCGCTCATTAGGTTTATCAATGAATTTAGAAGAATAAAAGGTGAATAAGAAATATTCTTAGAAGTAAAGCTCATCATACTAACTATGATGATGGATAGGAAGAAGTATTATATCTAGGAAAGGAATTCCTTAATTAGAAATCCAGGATTGTGAAATATGGAAGGTAGACATTTTTGTTAAACAACCAACTCTAAATCTTAAACCAAGTATAATGTCCATTCAGGGAATTGACTCATCATTTTATATCAATAACACTTTATAGTAATATCTTCCTATAGCAAATCACTTAAGCACATCTTTGACATTTCAAATTGTCTTAATCATATGTGTTTAGGAGTTATCTTTATCAATTCTTTTCCATTTATATTCCAGTTAATAACTTTCTATTTTAAAAAGGTGATATCATTAAAGATCACAAACAAAATAGACAATATACTTAATCACAAACTTTAATCAACAAAAGAACATTAGTATATTAAGAACCCTAAACTCTAGGGTAAGCACTTACAATTCAAACCCTAACTTCGTATTAATTATAACATAATACATACATTGCTATTTCCTAAATTTATGAGAGTAATATTAACCATATTAATTCTTTTGTATCTCATACAACAAATAATGATATAGGATCATTATATATATAAAAATTTATATTCAAATTATGAGCTAACTAGAATTGAGTTTTATAAACAAATAAGGAAATATCATAAAGCCATGATTTAGTATAAAAGAAAATTAATAATAAAGGCTTCTACAATAGATTAAAAGGGATTCATATAAGAAAATAAAAAAATATAAAAACAATTATCCTAAGGGTTTACAAAATGAATCTCAATCAATATCAAATGTTGCTACAAGTATTCATCAAATAAACTTTGTTAAAAAGTTCAAATCAAAGATTTAAAATACAAATCTAAAAAGTAAAACAGAAAATAGAAAAGGGAAAAGGAAAAGAGGAAACAAGCAGTGCCAGCCCAAGGCCCATTTCCTCACCCCTCTATCTCTCGCTTCTAGTCAGAGCTGCCTTTTTCCGCTTTCACTTGTCATGGCTCAAGGAAGCCCAGGCCCAAATACCATTTTTGTCTGATATCATCATTGCCCACCTCCGTCACCAAGTAGGCTGCAGGATGAGCGCCTGGCCGTCACGGCACGAGATGTCACGGTCCTGCTAGAGGGATAAGAACGCCATCGCCAAGCCCTCGCCCTCTTCCTCTCACTCGCAGCTTCACCTCCTTATCCTCTCTCGCTAGCAAAGGACCGAAACCCTAGCTCACGGAGCCACCCCTTGCCGGTGAACCATCTCCCCACACCCTTCCAAGCAGCCATGGAGAAGCGCCGCCCTCGTAGATTCTTCGAGAGAAAGCCAGATCAAGGGGGAGCACCGGAGTGGATGAATTTGGCCGTTTTCCGCGGCTTGTCGAATTTGTCGTGAGCTTCGCCCACCACCGTCGCTAACCCTTCTATCATCATCCGGTGAGTTCTCAACCTTCCAGATCTTTTTAAATCGCCTTATCTCGCTGTAAATCGCCGCTCACCGGTACCACCGTCGGCCACCGCCGGAGCTCGCTTGAGCCGAGGTCTGGATGAACATTTCGAGCGACGCCGCCACTTTAAGACTCAAGACGATGCAATGATTCAATCTAGGCTAGATTCGCTTGTCACGGCGTAGATCGTCGCCGGCGACCAACCACTGACGGCGATGGTGGTGCTGACGCCATCGTTACGTCAATACCGCCACCCTAGACCCAAATACTAGTTTGACTAGTCTTTTGTCTCAAGGTGGTCGGCGACATGGCCTTGGGCCCATGTGTCATCGATCGAGGGTAGAGAGGTTCAAGAATAAATACATTTTCTAACTCGAGGGGTGGGTCGAGGTGGACAATGGCCCACTAGTCGCTGACTAAGGCTAGCCTTGAATGCGTGTAAAAAGTATTTCCGTTTAAGAAATAGATAAAATGTTATAAACTTAATTATTAATATTCCGTAAATCAAATAAATGATTAAATCTTGTTTAATTAATAACTTTTGATTTATAATTCAGAAAATGTGTATAATATATGAAAATTTGTAGAAAAATAAAATTGCAACTTAAATCTATTATCAAATATTAATATAATGATTATTTAAATAAATATTATTTAATAAAGGTTTTATAAGTACAAAACTTTGATAATTCAAATTTTAATAATGGTAAATGAAAAATATAAATAGGATACCAAAATCTTAGAAAATAAGAATTACAATTTAAAATTATAATCATACATTATAATTCAACTTAATTATATTTATTATTTATTAAGTATTTATAAAGTAATAAATATGATAAAAATCATATCTTATTATTTATAAATCACAAAAATAAATATAATATACCACTTTTGAGTTAAATAAAAATTCAAATACTTTAATAACTCAAAATTTAAACTTATTTACTTAATTGATAATTCATATAAGGATAAATAAAATTTATTAATATTTCTAAAATGAGTCAAATAAGTCTAATAAATAGTATTAGTCTTAAATATTAATAATATAAGGCCATAATGGTTTGTAACATTATAAATACCTTTCTATTTAAATTATTCTCAACCTTGAGGAAGATTATATTCTCAAAGGATTCCAAATGCATGATAAAACCTAAAAGAATAACTTGTAAATAAGTCGATCATTCCTATCTACTATAACCACTCATTGATAAAAGGTGAATGATACTACTCCATTATAAAAAATCAAGAAACCACTACACAAAAGTAAAAGGATAACCAATTTTAAGTAACCTAAAGGAAACATTCCAGACACAAAATACAAATGTTATAAGTATTATACTTTCAAAACTATCTACATTTTAAAGTTAACTTTAGTCTCCAAGAATCTAAATATAACACTATAAACATTACTATATGTTTTATAGTTAACTTTGGTCTGAAGTAGTTAAGTTATAAAACATCTCAAACCCAAACCATTCGAGCAAACATAAATAACACTACCAACTCAATTAACCCCAAAGCTTGTTTAAACCTTAGAAGAGAAACCTTTCTTTGAAGGTTATTCTTTTGCCACTAAACAAGAACTCTTATATAAGAAAGTTTGACTAGTATTTCATAAGTATATATTTTATTGCTACATATAAAAGGTGTTGCTCAACCACTCATAAGCTCTAATGTAGCACAAATGTGAAACTTATCTAAAAGGACCACACATTCCAAAGTAACTATTTCCGAATCCAAACCCTAGGACAACGTTATCCTGGATTTGCATTTAGAACGCATCACATTACTTATGCATAAAAGTTATTGCTTTTAAACATTAGTCTCACTGCACTAATGATGCTGATTTCAGATTTTGGATCTTATACTGATCAAGACCGTGAGTGCATAATCTTGGTATCACAAAAGGCAAGTTCACACTTGCTCATGTCCTTTGTTTATTTTCTAGAAGGATTCAAATCCATAGTTATTATCACCGTATTTGAAAAAGGTCTAAAAACACTATTTTCTATAATAATGAACTATTGGTCATCGATCCGTAGGTGATCAGTAATCTATTAAATCTGATAGTTGAATACCACCGCTCGTAACTATATCACCTAGGACTTAACAAACAATGTCGCCAAAGGATTCTTGCGCAGATATTACGCGTCAATTATGAGATTTGGAATGGGACC
The DNA here is from genome assembly GCA_023614405.1 of Avena insularis. NCBI lineage: Eukaryota > Viridiplantae > Streptophyta > Magnoliopsida > Poales > Poaceae > Avena > Avena insularis. The sequence continues at coordinate 216,647 of JAJUPC010000511.1, read as the reverse complement.
AGAAGTCACCGATTCTTCCTCTCGCATGAAGTCGGATGTAGGTCGTAATGGTCATATCCTCGAAGCGTGCATATTAATTGGTAATTCAGAGGATATGCGTGATATGGTGGGAACCTCAATGTCCCACGATAGTTCGACATCTAACAGCTTTGTATAAACCATTGCCGTAATTTTATGTGGGCATGGTGTACACCAAGGAGGCATGCAAGGTCGGGCGTTGTTGATTGGCTTGGATCATCTTCCGGCCCCACATCATGGAATTGTGGACGGAATAAGCTGCCTGCCAGTAAACAAAGAGTTGATCTCTCATGGGTAAAGTAACGCACCGCAGAAAGTGTAAGAACTGTGAATTTGTTACCCCTCGCTCGGGAAGGAGCTATGAACGTGGTGGGAAAGGAACTCCATGAAAGTTCTAGTAAACTCGTGAAGGCTGATTTAATATAGCTTTTTCGAATAAAAGCACCCTGAAGAAATGTTTATGAAAACTTGTATTGCCTACGCACCTATGGTCCGTGGCTGTAGTTACAGTATCAAACACTCCTTTTCTAGTGAATTTGCCGAGTACGCCATACTCAAAGTATCTTCTTAACCCTTGCTAGATTCTCAAGCCGTAGTAGACAACAACCATATCAAGTTATGCTCTAGGACTTATCAGCAAAGCTAAATCTCTTCAATGAAGACAAGGAAGTCAACATATACCTTAACTCAAGTGAGGAAAAGCTGTAGATTAGATAGGAATATAATCTCTAGCCAAAGAACCTAATTTCAGAGTGCAAAGGCAATACAAAGAATGTCAATTCCTTAGTTAAAATACTAGTTCTAGTAGTATAATAGTTCTGCGTTGTTTACATTTGATTCTCCTCCAGAAGAAGTTCTTTCTCTCTTTAACCTAGAGTGTTCTCCATCTTGTGTAAAGAGTGAGTTAAAGCTTTAGCCATGTATTGGACCACGTGTTTCTTTGTGCCATTCTCGAGGGATGTAATACTAGTGAACGTGTTTCATTGGTGTTATGTCAACGACTATAGTATACTACATTATGCAAAGGTATGCCTAGTCACCGCAAGAAAGAAGTTTCTTCTAGCTCGAGGCAAAGAGGGAGAGGAGCTCGAGGCTCGAGGAGGTAAGAGGGGGGGTGGGAAGCAAATGAGAAAGAAGGAGTTGGGGTGGCTTATGCTTATAAACCTAGGGACTTCATCCCATAGTGGAGTGAGTTCATGGAGGTCATGGGAGGCAGCCAGGATCGGGATTACCGAGAGGGATGGTGGTGGCCTGCTTAGGGTCAAGGGGACATGGGGTGGCTGTAGGGACCTGCATCGAGAGGGTGAGTGTTCTCTCTCTCACTCGGCCATTTTAGAGAAAAGAGGAGGAGGAAGGTAGAGCTAGCCATGGATGCTGAAAGGGGGGTAGAGGAAGTGAGGTGGTGTCATGTACACTAGCAGGGTGGATAGGTGTCAACCATCGCATTCATATGCTAAGATTTTAAAGATATGGCCTCTCTCTAATAATCCTTCAAAATCAACCCAAAGTGCTACAAGACAAGGAGGAGAGAGGTGATACAGTGTTTCACATGGAATTTTAACCAGAGGTGAAGTGGGGTGTTGTGGTGGTCAAGTTTGGGGTTGTTTATGATTTTACAATGGTTGATTTGAATACTACAACTTCCTCTTCTTTCTTTCTCAAATTCTCACAAGAACTAGGTATTTGGGGTAGGGTTTATGGTGTGCAAGATCAGAAGTATGTGGGAGGTGAGTAAGGGTCACTAGATTAGGTTTGAATATAATTCAACTTGAGTAACTTGGAATCAAGTGATACTAGAGATCTAGGTTTTAACATTGTGTCATGCCTCTTTAGCTAGCCATGTTAAGACCAAGATCCATTTGAATCATGGGGCATGGATGGGTAGAACAAGGATGTAGATTACCAATGCAATGAGAAATTATCCGGATCATGATTGGTTTTCCGAAATGATACCAAACTTTGTTGAAAATAAGACCGCTGCATTAGAACATCATTTAGTCTAAAAAACTGTGTTGGTTTGAGACGACAAGGCTCCAATTTAAACAAGGGAAGTCGGGTAGATATACAATGTGAGATCACAATCATGACAAGGCTTGGCAAAAGGTGGTAGCATGGGATGGGAGCTTCGCCAAAGTAGGCATGATGCTAAGATTTGCAAAGAATAAATTATCTTCTCGACTACAAAAACTATAAAGGATGAGTGGTTCCAAGAATGTTTTATAAAAATGTAATAGTGGGATTTGGAATTACTCATGATGGTATACAAGATGGTTCAAGCACATTTTAAAAAATGCACCAGGGTTGGTATAGGTGGAGTCTCAAAAGGAATCCAGATAAGGGTTCAGACTTAGTAAAAATTGGTGTGTTTGGGTTTTTTGACTAGAACACAAGTGTTGATGTGTTAGAGGGATGCAAAGTTTCAAACTCATCATCAAGTGGGATGATGTTGAAGAGAAGGTTATGTAGAGGATATCCATGGCTTGAGTTGGTCTTCCTACCTTGGAAACTATGAAAAAAGTACTTAGAATTGAATCTAATGAAGAAAATAGATGGTTTATAGTGAATAAGGGTCAAGTCAATCTTGGTAATCTAGGTGGATGGGGTTCCCAGATCAAGATCAAGCATTGGTGATGTTAGGAAATATACCAAGGATGAGTAAGGTAGGCTTCATGCCCGGGATGGGAAGGAAAGGTAATATAGGGTTTACCATGGGTAGAAGTGTAACATCCTAGCATTAGAACCTAGAAACAAGTTGAACCTAGATGTGTGCATTGCATTCATGCGAGTAATTTCAAGCTTTTAAATAAAATCTTGTCAAAGTGATTGAAGCTTCTACCTTTGATGGAATTGAAGCAGATCGTTGGATCGTGATAAGTTTCAATCAGACCTTTGTTAAAATCTCATTTTGGTAAGAGATTTGATCTAAGGGTGTATCAAATGTACTATAAGTTAAACCCTAATAATGTGAATTATATTGATCATTAGGTGATCATATTATAGTATTCATTATAACCATTCATAAGTACCAAGCTAAGGATATAAAACAAATAATAAGAATGTAACTTATATCTTAAATTCCATCTGCATGACACATTCGAGTATCATGGTAACACCTAATCTTAAAAACTCTTTTGATGAGTTGGAATTGAAAGAGATTAAGTCAAGATCATCCACTATATATATATGTATATCTTCTTTTTCTATAGAATCTTTATAGAACTTATTTTGAATATCCAAGTTGTTCATCAATGTTGGATAATTCCCAACATCTGATTCACAACTTTCTTTAACTATTAGTCTTTGATTCATTATTTGATCTTATCAAACATTTACTCAAATCTTCTAATAAGCAAGTACAGTCCATTAACAACCTTAATCCAATATATAAGATACTAAGAAGATAATTTCTCAGACAACAAAAGGTAGAAATATGGTTGGAATCTTAGTAAGTATAAGTGATCCTGTAGAGAAGTTCCTTTGCAAACCACATAATTAAATCTTCAGTGGATCAAGTGTAAGTCATGAGGGTTAAGTAATTATAAGATGGTGTTACTTAACTAAAGCTAGTGTAGCATAGAGTCACAAAATGGTGTTATTCATCCAGAAAGATAGTTTATTTTAGAGAAAGATTAGTGATGAAGGAATAAGGAAGATTGGGAGTAGAGTTTGAAGGAACCATCAAGTTGAATGGAAAATTCATCAACAGTAGAATAGTAAAATACAACCTACACAAGGATACAAGAAAGTTATGAAGTGTCTTTGTACCAAATTTATTGGATTCATTCATGAGTTAGAAGAATGATATACAATAAGAAGATTTATGTAATGAGTAAAGCTCATCATGTTAATTCATGATGATGGATAGGAAGAAGTGGTTATATCTCAGGAAAGGAATTCTTTTAATTAGAGATCCAAGAATTCCAAATATAATTATATGTATAAATTCAATTTCCTATTCTAATCAAGTTAAGCAATCAACTCCTACATCTCAAACCAAACATAATAGCCATCTCATATCATGTTGATCCATCATCCGATGCTTATAACACTCTATAGGAATATTTTCCTATAATAAATTACATAAGCATATCTCTGTTAATTTCAACCATCATCACTATATGTGCCTAAGTATATTTTTATAAAAGTTCACTCCTCATAAAACACTCTAAATATAACTTCTATTAAAAAAGAGAATCCATCCAATACTTCTACATACATATGGCAATATGTTGAAGGGTTAAATTTTAGTCTTACAGAAAAGAATCTAAAGCTTACATAAACCCTAAAGCCAAGGGGAATACTCATAATTCAAAACCCTAAAACTCTCGCGAAATGTTTATCACATACATCGCTATTTCCCAACTTAATGAGAGTAGGGTAATTATCATATCAAAAGAGACTTTATATTTCATACATAATAATGGTATAGAATCATTATACATATATATAAAGTTTCTATTCAAGCTTAAAAGTCACTGCAAAAGTTGAGCGTAAACAAATGATAAGAATGATATTATTCAAGAAATCCCTAATTAAAAAGAGAGAAGAGAAAAATAATAAGAAGAAGTTTCTTTCCAATTATTAAAAAAGAGTTCTTATTAAGTAAATAAAAGAAATATAAAAGAAGGCATAATAAAAAGTTCACTAAAAGGGTACCAAATTTTTTTAATATTGTTGTAAATGTCCAAGAAAGAAATTATACAAAGAAATGTTAAAAAATATAATCTCAAATTCACAAATCTGAAAAGGAAATGTAAAAATAGAAAAAGAAATGTAAAACAAATAAAAATCAAAACCTGGTCAGCAAAATTTCAATACCACTATACATATAACGACATTTATTGCAGCCCACAACAACCTGTAAAGAACTAACCCAATCTTTTTATCTCGAGACTGACAAGTGGGCTGAGAGATCATGTTGAGCTAAAGAAACGTTAGGGGTTATCTCAAGAAACGGCTTATCGCTTACACTGGGCAAATATCAAGTGAGTTTGTCAGCCCCTGACATGCCATCATCGCTGCCATGAAAGGATATGGATGTCGCCTAGAGGGGGTGAATAGGCTTATTAAACTTTTCTCTAGAGTGGTCAACAAAAGTGCTAGAATAAAACTAGGTACTTTGTAGAAGCACAACCTAGAACAACCATAAGGTTCACTATGTGCACTCAACAACTTATGCTAAGTAATATGCCAACAAAGTGATAGCAAGATATATATACTAAGAACGAAGGCTATCACAATGTAAAGTGCATAAGAAGAGTTTTGGGAGAGATAACTGCACGCGGGTGACAACGAGGAGTTTTACCGAAGTTCCTCCTAACATGGAGTACGGCTCCTGCTTAGAGAGGGGTGTATGAAACCACCAACACCACAAAAAGGCCTCCTTGATTCTCCTCTGCGAATCTCACACCCCAATGGGATCGATCCACACTTCCACCATCGCACTTTGTCGGTGGCAAACCTAACCTTCCTGCTGCAAGGTTGGGGCACTTCTCCACAACTTCAATTGGGAGGCCCCAAACAAACCCCACTCAAGTCTGGCTAACCTGCAACACACATCACCAAACTGGCCTAGGGTTCCAAGAACCCAAGAGTAAAAGCTTCTCAACTTTCACTCACCAAATCCCTCCGGGAGAATCTCAAACCGATGCACCAAATGCAATGGTAAGAACATAAGTAGCTTGGAAATCCTCTTCCAAAATTCCACCAAAGCTAAAAAGCCTGTGGGGGAAATAAGAGAGGAAGAAACAAAGGAGGAAATACAAAAAGACTCTGCAAGATCTAGATCCCAAGATGTTCCCCTCACTTAGAGGAGAGATGGATTGGTAGATTGTAGATTCAGATCTCCCCCTCTTTGAAACTTTGGAAGTATACAAGGTAAATCAAGGAGGAGGGAAGGGGGTAAATAAGCTTCAAAAGGTCAACAATGGTAGGGGAAAACCTAAAAGAGAGTTTAGGAAACTATTGGGGGAAGAAGGGCCCTTAAATAGGTCCCTAGAAATTCAACTGTTAGGCCTGTGAACTGAAACCGAGTCTCCTGACTGGGGACCGGAAGTCTCCATGTACCGGTAGGCCAAACGGGGACAATCTGGAGACGATCGACGCGGTCCGAGATTATTATACCAGTAGATTAGTCCGGAATCTCCGGTCTTACAAAAATCGGCAGTAAAAGACCAATAATACGAAAACATTCATAATCTTTTGCATCCGGACCAATGATGATCTTGGGCTCGTTTTTAAAGAGGACGAAGTCCTAAAAAGATCATACAGAAAACATAATAGTACATTAAGGGAGTACAGAATGTAAATGATGAAAGGTTACGTCTCTCTCAAAAAGACAAACCCTAGAAAACCTCCAACATCAGTGTAAAAACGTAGTAGAGAATGCGATATGAAAACTGCTGGCGAACTAGAGCTTCATGGAGATTAAAACAAGCTTTCCAAAATCTCACATGAGTAAGGACTAGATAATGGGGTTTTTCCTTTACCTATCATTCTAAAGACAAACCGCAAAACCTCCAAGATCATAAAAAACGAATAAGATATAAAGGGAAATCCAGCTTTTGATGAACTAGGGCTTGTTATGAATAGTTACCACAAGCTCTAGGAACCTCACATGGATAAGATCCAAATAACAAATTCACAAGAAAGGATGAGATGCTAAGTATGCAAAGGTTTGAGCCTCTCTAAACGAGCATGAATAATCGAAGTTACTTCACTTGGAGCCTCCTTCCTTGATAGTACGGTTGTTCATCCTATAAACTGTCTCCCCTAACTAACACCACGAATATTTCAGACTCTGTAAGAAAGAAAACCCTATCAAGATCATAGTGGCCTTTGCCTGTAGACTTATCTTGTCCTTCTCAAGATGGAACACCTTTTCTTGATTGCTCATGTATGCACTTGTTTGATGAAGACTTAAAGTTACTCCCCCATACAACATGGGGAAAACCTTTTACTTTGACCTGTCTTCATCGCATCCATGATTCACCGAGGATGGTGCAAGCTTTGCCATGAGATCTTCATAGGTTTAACTCTCTACATGGCCAATCAGTGGATCACTCTCTTGAACACCTTGGTCACCACTTCTTGATCCTCTTTCACTTTCGCTTTCTCCCCAACCTTGTCAAATATATGGTTCATAAGTGCCTATGGACAATTCCTCACATGTACAACTTTGATACAAGCATTAGTCCCATAGAGATTGTCATTAATTACCATCAAACCTACACATGGGGCCCTAAGTATGTTCTTTCTTCAATCTCTCTCCTCATTTTGGTAATTGATGACAATCCATTTGAGAGGGTTTATATATGAATTCTAACATTATAAATGGTAGCACCAATATAAAATACTACATAAGTATGTGATATTGGTACCACCACCATATATAGAGCAAAACTCCCCACAATCTATGCATGTGTGATGAACTTGAATTTCATTGCATATATTGCCAATCATTATCATTGGTGGAGTTTCTATATATACCACATGCTAAGCAACAACAAAAGATGCAAGAGCATGAAAAGGCAAATGCTTAGGAAACAAAACCTGCTGCATAAACCATTTCCTTAAAATCCTCTAAACTTCTCCCATTGGCACTCGATCATTTAAATGGGTGACAAGTTCTAGAAGGCCAATATAGTGATAAATCTCAAACGGTGTGCATTCACTTATATCCAATCGATGAATACTTGGGAGTAAGTAGAACTATATCGAGGACCCAAAGATTTCCAAAAGAAATAAAATAAAAGAAGAATCAACAAATGATGTAAGCAATCACAAGATCCGACAAAACCAATTGAAAAGCAAATAAAAGAGCAAAATAATGTTTTTAAATAATAAATGGAGAAGCTCCCAAGATTTGTGCACAATTTAAAAATAAATGCATTAGAATACATAATGCATTAAATATGGAACAACTTTGCCCCCATAAAACATTTAAGCAATACAACGAATGAGAAAGAAGTTACTGAAATGGAGCATTATTAAATGAATTAGATGAGATCCCCTAAAGATAATGCACCAATTATGATAATTGCATTTGGGGACAAAGTGCATAATCAATCAATCCTCACTCATCCAACTCCATTTTAATATGTACAAGGCATGAGAGAACAACATGATAAGCGCAAAAGTGATGTAATAGAATAAAATTAGAAGTCTCTCAAGGTATGCTGCAATTAGGTAGTTTTTGTATGTGAATACAATGTGTGTCAACATGGAATCCTCACTTCCTCTATTTTACTTGCAAAACAGCTTTGTGCAAAACAAGAAAAATACCATGTTAAATTTGTAGTGAAACAAAATGGTTGACCAGCAATATAGCAAGAGACAAATACATAATTTTGCCTAACCATAAGGATGTGTGAGATGCATGACAGCATATTATAAGACTGAGCAAGGATGACATCATTACATCCACAATAGTCTTCAATGAATGATATTGCTTAGTATGACCGTTTGTTAAGGAAACAAGGAAGATATCAAGAAAAATTCAGAGTAACCTCTTAATCATATGTATGCAGTTTTAAGTAGACAATCTTGCAAAAGATATCGACCACAAAGAAACATGTATGCATAAAGATAATTAAAATAAATAGAGAAGATATCCAAAATTGTCATGACATACCTAATAATATTATTCTGAAAGCATGGCTGCGGCCCAAATATCTTATTGTACATCGATGAGCTTCAACAATTAACACACTCCCATACATTACAACTATCGTTTCAAGGAAAAGCGAGGAAAGTTGGAAGACATGGAGAAAGGCAACAAGTATCACATGAGAAATCAATTAGAAGAATTTCACTATTGCATGAGAGAAGTTGAGTAAAATATAGGCAATAAAATTGTTGATTGATATATTTGATTGGTGGATCATAGTATGATTTGTGTAGTCCCAATTATACGACCATCTCAACTTATGCACATTTACAATAGAGAGTTCTTTAATACCTGTTGGCCAGGAAATAAATACCAAATACAATAACAAGAATTCATGCCAAGATGCAACCTATAAAAGGTTGGAAGTAAGATAAATATGCATGAGCAAGAGATACTTGTTACGAGATATAATTGGTAGGATGTAGAGGATAGGAATTGATCATCCTACAGCTTGCCTCAAATTTTCTTGTAAGCACTTCTTCAAAATCGAGAGACAAGCATCCAATATATCTCCAATGTACCTAAAACACAATTATAGTACAAAATGGTCCCCAAACTTATTGGGTCCAATGCAAATACAATACATAGGAGAGACTCCACATAAATATGTGCATATTGATATGAAATTGAATTTCATGCACAACTTAGACGATGGGATTTGGTGAGTTTTCCTATATATTGGATCAAAGAAAGCAAACATGCCATAATATAAACATGCAGTAAATATGCATGCACGAGGCTTTCAAGAAACAAAAAGGACATACAATTTGAACAAAAGCACCAAGTAAAGCAAGATGTCATGCACAAGAGTGAGTCATGACAAATGGTGTCCAAATTGTATCAAAGAACCAATTCAACACATGAAAGATTCACAAGTTCAACAAATTGTTAAACCTTTAAGATGAAGTACCGCGATACAAAGGTCAAGTTTATTACCACTCCGGAGAGATAAACATAGTCTTTACAACTCATGGCCAAAGGCCTAATACAAGTTTATGGAATAAGTAAATAAACATAAGTCTTCATCTTCATGTGCCACAGCAAGCATGTTGAGTGTAGACCTGACTCCTAATCATCATCGAATAACCGCAACATTACAAGTTACGCCCATTGTGAGGGTCAATACTTTGGAATAGTATTGGCAAGTGATACCTTAGTATATTTTAAGTGGACTATAATACTATATGCATTTGGCTGGTGGAGCTTAGGCTTGCATTGCTCAAAATAGATTTTCCTTAACTTTTGAAAATACTAAGTTTTTGCTTAACAAACACCCAAGGCATCTACCAATCAAAGACCGAAGATCCACTCGGGCATCTACCAATCAAGGACTGAAGATCCTTTTAACCCTTGTTCACCACAAGTTTTATTTAGAAATTGGAGTGATGAGATTCTTGAAGTTTCCATGTCTTGATGCTCAAATTGTCCTTTACCGTGGACATGGCTAAGTACTTAGGTTTTACTCTCTGCAGAGGTGGTGCACTTTCCCACAAGACTTGGTTTCCCAAGACAAGATCCTGATGGCCTTTCCTTAGTCAAATGGACGGCCCAACCTATCATCCCATCCACCACCCACTTGTCCAAGAGACTAAGTTCTAGCATCCTAAGATCATGAGAGCCCATAATGCCAAGTGGTTGCACTTGAAGCTTCTCAACATTTGACATCTCAAATCTCTTTGTTCTGGTGGCCATCCACAAGTGAGATACACAAGCCAAGTCCATGGCCTTGTGAACCACTCAACATAAACCATTCCTTCCATTCCACCGGGTGATTCATTAACTTAGTTGTTTTGTTAAATAAAACACAAGTCCAAAGACTTAGAATAATTTTCAAAATGTGAATATATAAACCACCCTTGTTTTCTAGTAGCTAGGCTAAGCATGATAGTATTAGGATTCTTGATCTGTAACATCCCAAAAATCATGTTTCAAAACTCATTCATTTCATCCTTGCATCATTCATTCATATAGGGTTTTTAGAGACGAAGTTTGAGCTTATGATTTCATGTGGGCAATTTATCTCAATGGCCACCACCCTTTGGGATTTGTTTGTCCATGACCTTGTTTGCTTGCCTCCATGATTGGAAAGATTAGGAGTAGCATTTAAACCCAAGATTCCAAATTTAGAAATAGTTTCAAACCCTATTTCAAATATTTGCAACTAGAGCAAATCTCTTTATTTTGAAACCCAAGCTTGACTAAGCCTTTGCAAGGTAACCACTAGGATATTTGATTGTTTGTGAACCCACGTAACCTCGCAAAAATCCTCAAAGCGGTTTGAATTCAAAAGGATTTGAATTCATATCAAATTTATTCAGAAAATGGAATTAGAAAAAGAAAAGGCTTAAAGAAAGGAAAAGAATACGGCCAGAATCGGCCCACAGCAAAATCAAGCCCAAAGCCCACCCGGGATCTCCTTTTCTTCTCACACGCTGAAGACGTTAAGTCAACGACAGATGTGACCCACCGCCACCTCGACTCCTCGCTGATAAGCGGTTTTCTCCACGTCACCATCGCTCCACCAAGACGACCAGTTCATCCCAAATCAACGCGAGCGCTTTGTTTGAATTGGTGTAAATTTTTATTGGTCGAGTAATTCTCGCCGTGACCAGGCTATAAGAACCCCTCCGCCTCTCTCTTCTCCTCAAACCTCGAACCCAGAGCGCCACCACCGCAAGCATTACCCTCAAACCCCGCCTCTCACGATCAAGCGCCGCTCCGTGAGTCCGTGAGCTCTCCTCTTGATCTTGCAAACTGATTCAAAGGAGCTCCGCGCTTCTTTTAACACGTTTCGTTGTTTCGCATGGACCGTAGCTTGCAATATCGTCGACTAGTCGCCACCGACGCCTGCATTTAACTCCGCGAACTCTAGTGGTAGCATCGCCTGCTTTTCTAGTTCATGCACACGGCTCGCCGACTTGTGAATCTAACCGTGTCCTCGCTTTTTTGGGTGATCCACGACGCCCACGACCACCACCCGACGCACTGACGCCGCCACTTAACTCCGGTGAGCAATCGCAGCTGCGTTCGAGCACCCTTGACCAACCGCAGTACGACGAGCTTCGCGCGGACCTCCTGAGCCCATTGAGCTACTCCTATTTCTCCCTCTCCGCCTGATCGTCGGCAACGCCATCGACCGACAGTTCCGCCGTAGCCGCCGCCCGCCGCCGCTTCGCCGTGTCGATAGGAACCGTTAGATTCGTGATCCGATGGCTTAGATAGAATGACTAATCAAGGGTAATGCGTTGATCTGAGCCGACCTGCCTTTAGATCCAGCGGTCCACGCACGATCCGCAAACCGCAGGCGAATAAGAACATGACGCGTGGCTAGGTTAGATCTGAAAATAGAATTTAAAAACAGATTTTGATCCAGATTTCAAATACCAATATCTTTTGAATTCCACGCTAGAATTTTGCAAACTTTATACCGTTGGATTCAGAAAACAAGACCTTTCTGCCTATCCTTTTGTTTAGCAAATAGTAACCATTAGTTTGGCTTAAATTGCAGAAACTTGTTTGAGGCCTTTTGAATATAAGTTTAGTTTAGTGTTTTATTTTTTAGGGCTGAATAAGTTGTCTTGGCTATTTTGTGACTTGTTTAGTTTCTGTATTCATGCACTTGCTTGGTTGAGTTTTCAAAAAAATCATCATTTGGTAGATTCATGCATGCATGCATTCATAATATTTTTGTTTGTATATATATTTGTGTAATTGTGTGCTATAACTTTGTGTGTAGATTTTGCTAGTGATTGTGATTGTGATTTGAGTGCTACTTCCACACTACCAAGGCAAGTGATATCTTCATGAATATTCCATACCTATATTTTATACTTGCATTAGATATATTTTGTTAGGACTTGCATGCTACTTTTGTCAATTGATGATGGGAAATCCTATTTAGAATAGAATGCTAGAATTGCTAGGAAAATTCCCTAAGGATAAGTTGCCATGCCATGCTTAGCCTAGCTACTAGAAAACAAGGATGGTTTATATATTCACACTATGGAAAATATTCTAAGTCTAAGGACTTGTTTTTATTTAACAAAACAACTAAGTTAATGAATCACCTGGTGGAATGGAAAGAATGGGATATGTTGAGTGGTTACACAAGGCCAGGGTACCGTGAACCTTGTGTATCTCACTTGTGGATGGCCACCCAGAACAAAGAGATTTGAGTTGTCAAATGTTGAGAAGCTTCAAGTGCAACCACTTGGTAATATGGGCTCCGCCATGATCTTAGGATCTTTGGAACTTAGTCTCTTGGACAGTGGGTAGATGGGTTGATAGGTTGGAGCGTCCCATTTGACTAAGGAAAGGCTACTGAAGGATCATGTCTTGGGAAACCAAGGCTTGTGGGAAAGTGCACCACCGCAGAGTGTAAAACCTAAGTACTTAGCCAGGTCCCTGGTAAAGGACAATTTGAGCATCAAGACATGGAAACTTCAAGAATCTCATCACTCCAATTTCTGAATAAAACTTGTGGGTGAACAAGGGTTAAAGGATCTTCAGTCTTTGATTGGTAGATGCCCTGAGTGGATCTTCGTCTTTGATTGGTAGATACCTTGGGATAGTCTTTGCCAAACAAAACTTAGTATTTTCAAAAGTTAAGGAAAATCTATTTGAGCAATGCAAGCCTAAGCTCCACCAGCCAAATGCATATAGTATTATAGTCCACTTAAAATATACTAGTATCACTTGCCAATACTATTCCAAAGTATTGACCCTCTGTGGCTGTAACTTATGATGTTGCAGTTACTCGATGATGAATAGGAGTCATGAGTCTACACTCAACATGCTTGCTCGTGGCACATGAAGATGAAGACTTATGTTTATTTACATATTCCATAAACTTGTATTAGGCCTTTGGCCATGAGTTGTAAAAGACTATGTTTTATCTCCGGAATGACTGTAATAAACGACCTTTGTATCTGTGGTACTTCATCTTAAACTGTGGATGCTAGCATTGATCCGTGGACTAGCATTGCAATCACAGGATCTTTTCCTTTAATAAGGAGGATCTTACAGATGGTATCGAGCACTGTGTTGCCTGTAGGATTATGACCCAGGATTGGAAACCACTAAGGAAAATTTTAACTTCTTCTACACTTGTCTATTCTTCTCAGAACTTTTCTAATCTTCTCATTCTCATCTCTATTTGTAGATGAACTCCACAACGAAGTCGTGAAGAAAGGACCACTCATGACCATGACCTGGAGTGTGAGACCTGAGTTTCCCAAGATTCTCAAGGACCTCATGGAAACCATGGGAGTACATGGTGCAACAGTGTACAAAGGCTTTCCAGTGATGGAGGATGGAGTGGAGTATTGGTGGGTGCAACTTCACTTGTACAAGAATAAGGAAGACAACCACAAAGAAAAGGGCTTCTGCATGTACACCAACACTTTTATGCACACCACATTCTTTGAGTCGAAAAGAAGCAGCTTGAAGACTATCAAGGAACTAAGTGCTAGAGTCAAGTGCAAGATGCTCAACCTCCAAAAGACTTAGAGAAAGAGAAGGAACATACCCAAGAGTTGGAAATCACCAACCAATCCTTAAGAGGAGATATTATAGACTTAGTGATAGAAGCATGTGAACAAGATAGGGTGATTGCCACTAGGATTGTAAGCACACTTCGTTAGTTGGACCACCACCTATCACCTTATTTTCCAAAATGATACCTTAAATAAGTTTGAACCTTGGTTGATGTAATGGATTCTTGTATGCATGACTTGTATGATTTTTGTGTGTCCCAAGAATGTGTTTGAATGTTTGTCTTGTTTATCTTAAACTGTGTTGTTCTAACTTTTCAATCTTATAAATAGATGCCTATTGCCATCAAGACTGCTTGAGGAGTTCCAGTTACCTGCTTTGGTCCTCGTGATCGTAGAGCTTACTACTTTACTCGATCTCCTCTTCCTATCATTACGTGCACCCACTCACCAAGTTTGAGAGGAAGGACCTTGGGCTTCAAGGTGAACCAGCCAGACGCCGTGAGCCTACGGAGGCCATCGTCTTCAAGCTTATGCACGATGACAGGGAGAGAGGCATAGAGGTTGTCATGCAGGATTTGATAGGACGACTGTTAGGACGTCACTCCCGACAGGTTAGAGGCACTCACTTCCACGCCTTCGGAAGGCGTGATGACGACGGAGAGTCCATTGACTTTGAGGACGACTCGAGGTCACAATGAGCCGATACACGCCTGTACCTCCGTGGACTTAGAGACTCTTATTAGGCACGTGGATACCGATAGGACCAACGTCATTCTTAGTAATGACGAGCCTGTGCAGTCATGAGAAGGACAAGCTCTTGCGCAGCAGGACGAGATAGTCAAGGAGATGGAGACGAAGTTCGAGACCCAAGACCGTAAGTTCAAGAGTCAAGAGAAGCGTGTGATAGGAACAAGAGGATTCGTGATATGACCGAGGAACTGCAGTCCAAGGACTTCGAAAGTTAGAGCAAAGCAGACAAAGTGATTGAGAGGCTTCGCCCGTAAGAGGGCTCTCAAGGCCAAGATCGACTCTTTGACCACTAACATCGAGGAGAACAAGACCGCAATGCAGAACGCAGGTCTTACCTTTGTCGAGTAGGAGATTGATGCCGACGAGTAGTTTTGACTACGCACTTATCTTTATTTACCGCACTTGTTATTTGTGAACTTATTGTTGGACCATCCGACATGTGGATGGCTTACCACTTGTGTGATTGTACTTGAGACTTTTGTTATCTTGTTGTTTAGCTTTATCCTTGTGTTGGCTTGTGTAATGTATTGTGCATAAATCATGTAAGGGTATCTCATTCTTATCTCTATATGGATAAACCACAGATGCCTCCCCGTCGCGTAAACACCAACCCCAACCCCAACATTACCCCGGAAATGCAACAAATGATGAATGCGCAAACACAGCTTATGCAAATGATGACGACGCTCATCCGAACCAGAACAACAACAACCCCAATAACAATAACAACAACAACAACAACCCTCCGTGTTTTGATATGCTCACCAGATTTCTGCCTCGAGGCCAGCTAAGTTTTCGAACGATCGATCCCATGGTGGCCAATGATTGGCTACGTTCTATGAACAAAGACTTAGTGACCGTGGGATGCACAGATGTTGAAAAGGTCGTTCGCAGACATCTGTTGAAGGACCAGCCGCATGGTGGGACAACTTCCAGATTACCACGCCTATTGATGAAGTGACTTGGGCTATCTTTGAAGATGGCTTTGACTACACATATCTCACCGTGAATGATGAGCCCGAAAAAGAAGGAATTTCACAACTCAAGCAAATACCACCACAGTGGCTGAATATATTGAAGAGTTCAACAATTTGGCGCTATGCACCGGATGAGGTTGACATCGATGCCAAAAGGAAGGAAAAGTTTCGGAAGGCTTGAATGATGAGCTGAATTTGCGTTGTTCTGCGTGGCATATGTTCCAACTTATCACCGAGGTGACAAGGCTGTTATTGTGGAGAATAAAATGAAGCAAGTTGAGAGTAGAAAGAGGAAACACTGACAAGCATAGCTCGGGATCGTCATAAACGATCTCACTATGATGATAGTGTCACGAGATCCCACAAGCATGGAAGTTTAACAAGCACCACAACCACAACCATGACAACAAGCATCATCGCAGTCATGACAATGATAGGTACAAGAACCACAAGAGTGGATATAAGAGCCACCATAATGGAAGTGGAAGTGGAAGTGGAAGTCAACCTAAGAAGGACAACAGTCAGGTTGAATGCTTCAAATGCAAGAAGCTTGGACATTATGCTAATGAGTGTCCTGAGAAGAAAGTTGAAGGACCTATCAAGCCCAATCCTTTTCATAAAGGACACGTTAACAACATTAATTTGGAGGAGTTCTATGAAGAACCCATGATGCTGTCGTAAGTTCGCACTCAATTCCATCTCAGCATTTGTACTCTTTGACACTGGTGCATCTCATTCATTCATATCAAAAGCATTTGTTGATATAAATGGGTTTGCATCTGAAAACATTGGGTGTCCGATAAAAGTTAGCTCTCCGGGAGGGGATATGATAGTGAGTCTTGGATGCCGGGATCTAGTCATAGAGATCGGAAAACATAAGTTTCCAGTAAACCTAATAATCCTAAATTCCCAAGGATTGGATGTAATTTTGGGAATGGATTGGATGGCTAAGTATGAGGAGTACTAGATTGTGCAAATCGCACAATTTCACTCACAACCCCTGAAGGTAAGAGGATAACATTTAAGTCCAATTTTAAATCTAAAGGAAGCAAGCTAAATTCTCTTAAGGGGGTTAGCATGGACAGTGTGCCAATTGTGTGTGAGTATCCGGATGTGTTCCCAGAAGAGTTACCGGGAATGCCACCAGATAGAGATGTGGAGTTTATAATAGATTTGGTACCAGGTTCTGGACCAAGGGCAAAAAGGCCTTATAAAATGTCAGTTGACGAACTTAAGGAACTCAAGAAACAACTTGGAGAACAATTGCAGAAAGGATTCATCCAGCCAAGTTCTTCATCTTGGGGAGCTCCAGTTTTGTTCATAGAAAAGAGAGAGAACTCAAAGGTTATGCATAGATTACCGTTCTCTCAACAAGGTAACCATCAAGAACAAGTATCCTTTGCCAAGAATAAATGACTTGTTTGATCAGCTAGAAGGAGCATGTGTGTTCTCGAAGATTGATCTTCGGTCAAGCTATTTTCAACTCAAGATAAGAGAGCAAGACATACCTAAAACAACATTTACCACGAGGTATGGATTGTATGAGTACACTGTGATGCCTTTTGGTTTAACCAACGCTCCGGCATACTTCATGAATATGATGAACAAAGTGTTCATGGAATTTCTCGACAAGTTCGTTGTCGTTTTCATCGATGACATCTTAGTCTACTCCAAGAGCAAGGAAGAGCATGAAAGACATCTACGCTTGATACTTGAGAAACTAAGGGAACATAAGCTTTATGCCAAATTCAGCAAGTGTGAGTTTTGGTTAGAGGAAGTTGGATTTCTTGGTCATGTTATGACAAAGGATGGTGTAGTGTTGATCCTCGCTAAAGTTTTGGCCGATGTAATGGGAATCTCCTAAGAATGTAAAAGAGGTTCGTAGTTTCCTTGGTTTAGCAGGTTATTACAGAAGATTCATTGAAAAAATTTCTAAGGTTGCTAAACCAATGACAGAACTGTTAAAGAAAGATAAGAAATTTGCTTGGTCTGAAGGATGTGAACTTAGCTTTCAAGAATTAAAGAAGAGACTTGTGTCAGCACCAAGATCTTTGTGCCTACCAGATTTGGAAAAGAATTTCCAAGTATTGTGATGCTTCGATCGTGATTAGGAGCCGTACTTATGCAAAGCGGAAAAGTTGTGGCTTATACCTCGAGACAACTCAAAACTCATGAAGTAAATTATCCTACTCATGATTTAGAGTTAGTCCATTGTCCATGCACTCAAAACATGGAGACATTACCTTTTGGGAAAACGTTGTGAAGTATTCACCCACCATAAAAGCTTGAAATATATCTTCACCCAGAAGTAGATCAATATGAGACAAAGAAGATGGCTAGAACTTAACAAGGATTACGACTTGAAATTGCAATACCACCCCTAAAGCAAATGTAGTAGCGATGCTCTAAGTCGAAGCGTTTGTAAATGGCCTTACCAAAGGTGAATTGCCGATGACTTGTGTAAGCAATTCAAGGAACTCAGTTGGAGATTGTGCCGAAGGACATCTCATGTCTTTGGATGTTCAACCCACTGCTGGATAAGATTAAAGGAGCCCAAAGACGGATAAAGAGATTGAAGAGATCAAGGAAAGGATTAGCCAAGGAAAGCTAAAAGTTTCCATATGGACGAACAAGGTACTTTATGGCACGAGAAACGATTTGTGTTCCACAAGATCCGGAAATGCGGAAACTTATTTTACAAGAAGCCCATAACTCTCCGTATTCTATTCACCCGGGAAACACCAAAATGTATATGGATATGAAAGAAAGATTTTGGTGGAACAATCTTAAAAGGGACATTGCGAACACATTGCTTTGTGTGGCGTGTGTAGAGTGAAAGCGGAGCATCGTAAACCAGCAGTTTGCTTCAACCAATGCCTATTCTGAATGGAAGTGGGAAAATATTGGTATGGATTTCATTACGGATTACCAAGGACCAGGTCGGTATGATTCCATATGGGTAGTAGTAGATCGCCTAACTAAAGTGGCTCATTTTATACCAGAAAGACAACTTATACAAGTGCAAAGTTAGCCAAAATCTACATGAGCAGAATTGTATGCCTTCACGGAGTACCTAAGAGTATTGTGTCTGATAGAGGAACTCAGTTCACTTCTCACTTTTGGAGACAGCTTCATGAATCTCTAGGAACGAGGTTGGAATTCAGCACTGCTTTTCATCCTCAAACTGATGGACAAACAGAAAGGACTAATCAAATTCTTGAAGACATGTTGAGGGCATGTGCCCTAGACTATGGAGCAAGTTGGGATGAAAGTCCGCCTTTACGCAGAGTTCTCTTACAACAATCACCAATCTAGTATTGGGATGGCACCATTCGAGTTTCTATACGGAAGAAAGTGTACCACCCCATTGCTATGGAATGGTGTGGGAGAAAGAAGTTTGTTTGGACCAGATCTTATCAAAGACGCCAAGAAAAGGTCAAATTGGTTAGAGAGTTGAAGATAGCATAGTCTCGACGGAAAAGCTACGCTTGAGATGCTAAGCGAGAGAAGTCACTTACAAAGTTGGGGATAGAGCTTATCTTAGAGTATCACCACTTCGTGGAGTAAAAAGATTTGGAGTCAAAGGAAAGTTAGCACCAAGATATGTGGGACCATTCAACATTCTAAGTCGCAAGGGAGAAGCTGATATGAAATCGAATCAAAGATCTTTATTAGCATCCATAATGTTTTTCATGTGAGCCAGCTCAAGAAATGTCACCTGTAAATGGAAGAAACATCTTTGAAAGATACCATATCTTTGGAAGAAGTTCAACTAGAAAGTGATCTCACCTATGAAGAAAAGCTCACAAGATTCTTGAGACCACGAAAGAGTCACAAGGACAAAAACCATCAAGTTTTGCAAAGTACAATGGAACCATCATTCAAGAAGAAGCAACATGGGAAAGAGAAGACGATCTTCGGAAAGACCACCCTCACCTATTTGCTAGCCAATCCGAATCTCGAGGGCGAGATTCATTTTAAGGGGGTTAGATTTGTAACATCCCAAAAATCATGTTTCAAAAACTCATTCATTTCATCCTTGCATCATTCATTCATATAGGGTTTTTAGAGACAGAAGTTTGAGCTATGATTTCATGTGGGCAATTTATCTCAATTGGCCACCACCCTTTGGGATTTGTTTGTCCATGACCTTGTTTGCTTGCCTCCATGATTGGAAAGATTAGGAGTAGCATTTAAACCCAAGATTCCAAATTTAGAAATAGTTTCAAACCCCTATTTCAAATATTTGCAACTAGAGCAAATCTCTGTTTATTTTGAAACCCAAGCTTGACTAAGCCTTTGCAAGGTAACCACTAGGATATTTGATTGTTTGTGAACCCACAGAACCCTGCAAAAATCCCCAAAGCAGTTTGAATTCAAAAGGATTTGAATTCATATCAAATTCTATTCAGAAAATGGAATTAGAAAAAGAAAAGGCTTAAAGAAAGGAAAAGGGCCGAGCGGCCAGAATCAAGCCAAAGAAATCAAGCCCATAAGCCCCCGGGGATCTCCTTTTCCTTCTCACACTGACGCCACGCGACGTTAAGTCGGACCCACGAGACCCACCGCACTCCTCGCGACTCCGACAATGAGCCTTCTCCACGCCACCATCGCTCTCCACCCGACGACCTGCTCATCCCCAAATCAACACGAAGGCTTTAGGTTTGAATTTGCGGTGTGATTTATTGGCGAGTAATTCTCGCCGTGACCAGGCTATAAGAACCCCTCGCCTCTCTATTCTCCTCAAACCTCAACCCAGAGCGCCACTAGGCTGCAAGCATTACCTCTGAAACCCATTGCTCTCCGGACGCTTCGGTGATCCGGTGAGCCCCTCCGCCTCTTGATCTTGCAAACTGATTGATGAGCCTCGCGCTTCTTTAACACGCTTGCTTGCTCGCATGGACCGTAGCTCCGCAACATCGCCGACTAGTCGCCACCGACGCCTGCACAAACTCCGCGAACTCTTGTGGTAAGTACATGCATCGCGCTTTCTAGTTCACGACACGCTGCTCGACCTCGTGAATCTAACCGTGTCCTCACTTTGCCTTGGGTGATCCACTGACGCCCACGACCACCCGACGCAATGACGCCGCCACGAACTCCGTGAGCAATCGCAGTGCCCGAGCACCCTTGACCAACCGCGTACGACGAAGCCGACGTGACCTCCCGAGCCCGTGAGCTACTCCTCTTTCCTCCTCGCATCGCGTCGCAACGCCATCGACCGACGCTCCGCCGCCCGCCACCAGCTTCGCCGGTCGATAGGAACCGTTAGATCTGCATCGATGGCTTAGATAGAATGACTAATCGAAGGGTACGTTGATCTGAGCCGCACTGCTTTAGATCCAGCGTCTCAGACGCCGATCCGCATTTAACCGCACGGGCGAATAAGAACATGACGCGTGGCTAGGTTAGATCTGAAAATAGAATTTAAAAAACAGATTTTGATCCAGATTTCAAATACCAATATCTTTTGAATTCCACGTTAGAATTTTGCAAACTTTATACCGTTGGATTCAGAAAAACAAGACCTTTCTGCCTATCCTTTTTGTTTAGCAAATAGTAACCATTAGTTTGGCTTAAATTGCAGAAACTTGTTTGAGGCCTTTTTGAATATAAGTTTAGTTTAGTGTTTTATTTTTTTAGGGCTAAATAAGTTGTCTTGGCTATTTTGTGACTTGTTTAGTTTCTGTATTCATGCACTTGCTTGGTTGAGTTTTCAAAAAAAAAATCATCATTTGGTAGATTCATGCATGCATGCATTCATAATATTTTTGTTTGTATATATATTTGTGTGTAATTGTGTGCTATAACTTTGTGTGTAGATTTTGCTAGTGATTGTGATTGTGACGAGTGCTACTCTCCACACTACCAAGGCAAGTGATATCTTCATGAATATTCCATACCTATATTTTATACTTGCATTAGATATATTTTGTTAGGACTTGCATGCTACTTTTGTCAATTGATGATGGGAAATCCTATTTAGAATAGAATGCTAGAATTGCTAGGAAAATTCCCTAAGGATAAGTTGCCATGCCATGCTTAGCCTAGCTACTAGAAAACAAGGATGGTTTATATATTCACACTATGGAAAAATATTCTAAGTCTAAGGACTTGTTTTTATTTAACAAAACAACTAAGTTAATGAATCACCTGGGTGGAATGGAAAGAATGGGATATGTTGAGTGGTTACACAAGGCCAGGGGTACTGGTGAACCTTGTGTATCTCACTTGTGGATGGCCACCCAGGAACAAAGAGATTTGAGTTGTCAAATGTTGAGAAGCTTCAAGTGCAACCACTTGGTAAAATGGGCTCGCCATGATCTTAGGATGTCGAACTTAGTCTCTTGGACAATTGGGTGGTAGATGGGTTGATAGGTTGGAGCGCGTCCATTTGACTAAGGAAAGGCTACTGAAGGATCATGTCTTGGGAAACCAAGGCTTGTGGGGAAAGTGCACCACCTCTGCAGAGTGTAAAACCTAAGTACTTAGCCAGGTCCCTGGTAAAGGACAATTTGAGCATCAAGACATGGAAACTTCAAGAATCTCATCACTCCAATTTCTGAATAAAACTTGTGGGTGAACAAGGGTTAAAGGATCTTTAGTCTTTGATTGGTAGATGCCCGAGTGGATCTTGGTCTTTGATTGTTAGATACCTTGGGATAGTCTTTGCCAAACAAAAACTTAGTATTTTCAAAAGTTAGGGAAAAATCTATTTTGAGCAAAGCAAGCCTAAGCTCCACCAGCCAAATGCATATAGTATTATAGTCCACTTAAAATATACTAAGGTATCACTTGCCAATACTATTCCAAAGTATTGACCCTCGTGGGTCAGTAACTTATGATGTTGCAAAGTTACTCGATGATGAATAGGAGTCATGAGTCTACACTCAACATGCTTGCTCGTGGCACATGAAGATGAAGACTTATGTTTATTTACATATTCCATAAACTCTTGTATTAGGCCTTTGGCCATGAGTTGTAAAAGACTATGTTTTATCTC
The DNA here is from genome assembly GCA_023614405.1 of Avena insularis. Lineage (NCBI taxonomy): Eukaryota > Viridiplantae > Streptophyta > Magnoliopsida > Poales > Poaceae > Avena > Avena insularis. Next base: position 193,736 of record JAJUPC010000511.1, on the reverse strand, counting down.
CGGAATGACCGTAATAAACGACCTTTGTATCTGTACTTCATCTTAAACTGTGTGGATGCTAGCATTGATCCAGTGGACTAGCATTGCAATCACAGGGATCTTTTCCTTTAATAAGGAGGGATCTTACAGATGGTATCAGAGCACTGTGTTGCCTGTAGGATTATGACCCTAGGATTGGAAACCACTAAGGAAAATTTTAACTTCTTCTACACTTGTCTATTCTTCTCGTAAACTTTTCTAATCTTCTCATTCTCATCTCTATTTGTAGATGAACTCCAACAAGCCGTGAAGAAAGGACCACTCATGACCATGACCTTGGAGTGTGAGACTGAGTTTCCCAAGATTCTCAAGGACCTCATGGAAACCATGGGAGTACATGGTGCAACAGTGTACAAAGGCTTTCCAGTGATGGAGGATGGAGTGGAGTATTGGTGGGTGCAACTTCACTTGTACAAGAATAAGGAAGACAACCACAAAGAAAAGGGCTTCTGCATGTACACCAACACTTTTATGCACACCACATTCTTTGAGTCAGCAAAAGAAGCAGCTTGGAAGACTATCAAGGAACTAAGTGCTAGAGTCAAGTGCAAGATGCTCAACCTCCAAAAAGACTTAGAGAAAGAGAAGGAACATACCCAAGAGTTGGAAATCACCAACCAATCCTTAAGAGGAGATATTATAGACTTAGTGATAGAAGCATGTGAACAAGATAGGGTGATTGCCACTAGGATTGTAAGCACACTTCGTTAGTTGGACCACCACCTATCACCTTATTTTCCAAAATGATACCTTAAATAAGTTTGAACCTTGGTTGATGTAATGGATTCTTGTATGCATGACTTGTATGATTTTTGTGTGTCCCAAGAATGTGTTTGAATGTTTGTCTTGTTTATCTTAAACTGTGTTGTTCTAACTTTTTCAATCTTATAAATAGATGCCTATTGCCATCAGCACTGTTGAGGAGTTCCAGTTACCTGCTTTTGGTCCTCGATCGTAGAGCTTACTACTTTACTCGATCTCCTCTTCCTATCATTACGGTGCACCCACTCACCAAGTTTGAGAGGAAGGACCTTTGGGGCTTCAAGGTGAACCAGCCAGACGCCTTGGTCGAGCCTACTACGGAGGCCATCGTCTTCAAGCTTATGCACGATGACAGGGAGAGAGGCATAGAGGTTGTCATGCAGGATTTGATAGGACGACTGTTAGGACGTCACTCCCGACAGGTTAGAGGCACTCATTTCCACGCCTTCGGAAGGCGTGATGACGACGGAGAGTCCATTGACTTTGAGGACGACTCGAGGGTCACAGCAGAGCCGATACGCCTGTACCTCCAGGACTTAGAGACTCTTATTAGGCACGTGGATACCGATAGGACCAACGTCATGCTTAGTAATGACGAGCTCCAGGTGCAGCTTCGCGAGAAGGACAAGCTCTTTGCGCAGCAGGACGAGATAGTCAAGGAGATGGAGACGAAGTTCGAGACCCAAGACCGTAAGTTCTATAGTCAAGAGAAGCGTGTCCAGGATAGGAACAAGAGGATTCGTGATATGACCGAGGAACTGCAGTCCAAGGACTTCGAGTTAGAGCAGCAGCAGACAGTGATTGAGAGGCTTGCCCGGAAGAGGGCTCTCAAGGCTAAGATCGACTCTTTGACCACTACCATCGAGGAGAACAAGACCGCAATGGAGAACGCAGGTCTTACCTTTGTCGAGGAGGAGATTGATGCCGACGAGTAGATTTGACTACTCAGTTATCTTTATTTACCGCACTTGTTATTTGTGAACTTATTGTTGGACCATCCGACATGTGGATGGCTTGCCACTTGTGTGATTGTACTTGAGACTTTTGTTATCTTGTTGTTTAGCTTTATCCTTGTGTTGGCTTGTGTAATGTATTGTGCATAAATCATGTAAGGGTATCTCATTCTTATCTCTATATGGATAAACCAAAGATGCCTCCCCATCGCGCAAACACCAACCCCAACCCCAACATTACCCCGGAAATGCAACAAATGATGAATGCGCAAACACAGCTTATGCAAATGATGACGACGTTCATCCGTAACGAACAACAACAACCCCAATAACAATAACAACAACAACAACAACCTCCGGTTTTGATATGCTCACCAGATTTCTGCGTCTGAGGCCAGCTAAGTTTTCGGGAACGACTGATCCCATGGTGGCCAATGATTGGCTACGTTCTATGAACAAAGACTTAGTGACCGTGGGATGCACAGATGCTGAAAAGGTCAGGTTCGCAGCACATCTGTTGGAAGGACCAGCCGCCGCATGGTGGGACAACTTCCAGATTACCACGCCTATTGATGAAGTGACTTGGGCTATCTTTGAAGATGGCTGACTACACATATCTCACCAGGAATGATGAGCCTGAAAAAGAAGGAATTTCACAACCTGAAGCAGCGCCACCACAACGTGGCTGAATATATTGAAGAGTTCAACAATTTGGCGCGCTATGCACCGGATGAGGTTGACACTGATGCCAAAAGGAAGGAAAAGTTTCTGGAAGGCTTGAATGATGAGCTGAATTTGCAGTTATCGTGGCATATGTTCCAACTTATCGATCATTTGTGTGACAAGGCTGTTATTGTGGAGAATAAAATGAAGCAAGTTGAGAGTAGAAAGGAAACACTCGACAAGCATAGCTCGGGATCGTCTCATAAACGATCTCACTATGATGATAGTGTCACCAGATCCCACAAGCATGGGAAGTTTAACAAGCACCACAACCACAAATCGTCATGACAACAAGCATCATCGATCATGACAATGATAGGTACAAGAACCACAAGAGTGGATATAAGAGCCACCATAATGGAAGTGGAAGTGGAAGTGGAAGTCAACCTAAGAAGGACAACAGTCAGGTTGAATGCTTCAAATGCAAGAAGCTTGGACATTATGCTAATGAGTGTCCTGAGAAGAAAGTTGAAGGACCTATCAAGCCCAATCCTTTTCAGAAGGACAGGTTAACCACATTAATGTGGAGGAGGTCTATGAAGAACGATGCTTGCTGGTAAGTTCAGACTCAATTCCATCTCAGCATTTGTACTCTTTGACACTGGTGCATCTCATTCATTCATATCAAAAGCATTTGTTGATATAAATGGGTTTGCATCTGAAAACATTGGGTGTCCGATAAAAGTTAGCTCTCGGGGGATATGATAGTGAGTCTTGGATGCCGGGATCTAGTCATAGAGATCGGAAAACATAAGTTTCCAGTAAACCTAATAATCCTAAATTCCCAAGGATTGGATGTAATTTTGGGAATGGATTGGATGGCTAAGTATGAGGGAGTACTAGATTGTGCAAATCGCACAATTTCACTCACAACCCCTGAAGGTAAGAGGATAACATTTAAGTCCAAATTTAAATCTAAAGGAAGCAAGCTAAATTCTCTTAAGGGGGTTAGCATGGACAGTGTGCCAATTGTGTGTGAGTATCCGGATGTGTTCCTAGAAGAGTTACCGGGAATGCCACCAGATAGAGATGTGGAGTTTATAATAGATTTGGTACCAGGTTCTGGACCAAGGGCAAAAAGGCCTTATAAAATGTCAGTTGACGAACTTAAGGAACTCAAGAAACAACTTGGAGAACAATTGCGAAAGGATTCATCCAGCCAAGTTCTTCATCTTGGGGAGCTCCGCTTTTTTCAGAGAAAAGAGAGACAGAACTCAAAGGTTATGCATAGATTACCGTTCTCTCAACAAGGTAACCATCAAGAACAAGTATCCTTTGCCAAGAATAAATGACTTGTTTGATCAGCTAGAAGGAGCATGTGTGTTCTCGAAGATTGATCTTCGGTCAGGCTATTTTCAACTCAAGATAAGAGAGCAAGACATACCTAAAACAACATTTACCACGAGGTATGGATTGTATGAGTACACTGTGATGCCTTTTGGTTTAACCAACGCCTCAAGATACTTCATGAATATGATGAACAAAGTGTTCATGGAATTTCTCGACAAGTTCGTTGTCGTTTTCATCGATGACATCTTAGTCTACTCCAAGAGCAAGGAAGAGCATGAAAGACATCTACGCTTGATACTTGAGAAACTAAGGGAACATAAGCTTTATGCCAAATTCAGCAAGTGTGAGTTTTGGTTAGAGGAAGTTGGATTTCTTGGTCATGTTATGACAAAGGATGGTGTAGCAGTTGATCCTGCTAAAGTTTCGGCTGTGACAGAATGGGAATCTCCTAAGAATGTAAAAGAGGTTCGTAGTTTCCTTGGTTTAGCAGGTTATTACAGAAGATTCATTGAAAAAATTTCTAAGGTTGCTAAACCAATGACAGAACTGTTAAAGAAAGATAAGAAATTTGCTTGGTCTGAAGGATGTGAACTTAGCTTTCAAGAATTAAAGAAGAGACTTGTGTCGACACCGATCAGGTTTACCAGATTTGGAAAAGAATTTCCAAGTGTATTGTGATGCTTCAGATCGGATTAGGAGTACTTATGCAAAGCGGAAAAGTTGTGGCTTATACCTCGAGACAACTCAAAACTCATGAAGTAAATTATCCTACTCATGATTTAGAGTTAGCCGCTGTTGTCCATGCACTCAAAACATGGAGACATTACCTTTTGGGAAAACGTTGTGAAGTATTCACCGACCATAAAAGCTTGAAATATATCTTCACCCAGAAGGAGATCAATATGAGACAAAGAAGATGGCTAGAACTTATCAAGGATTACGACTTGAATTTGCAATACCACCCCGGTAAAGCAAATGTAGTAGCAGATGCTCTAAGTCGTAAAGCGTTTGTAAATGGCCTTACCAAAGGTGAATTGCCAGATGACTTGTGTAAGCAATTCAAGGAACTCAGGTTGGAGATTGTGCCGGAAGGACATCTCATGTCTTTGGATGTTCAACCCACTCTGTTGGATAAGATTAAAGGAGCCCAAAAGCGGATAAAAGAGATCAAGAGATCAAGGAAAGGATTAGCCAAGGAAAGCTAAAGTTTCCATATGGACGAACAAGGTACTTTATGGCACGAGAAACGTATTTGTGTTCCACAAGATCCGGAAATGCGGAAACTGATTTTACAAGAAGCCCATAACTCTCCGTATTCTATTCACCCGGGAAACACCAAAATGTATATGGATATGAAAGAAAGATTTTGGTGGAACAATCTTAAAAGGGACATCGTCGAACACATTGCTTTGTGTGTGTGTGTAGTAGAGTGAAAGCGAGCATCGAAACCAGCAGGTTTGCTTCAACCAATGCCTATTCACGAATGGAAGTGGGAAAATATTGGTATGGATTTCATTCGGATTACCAAGGACCAGGTCAGGGTATGATTCCATATGGGTAGTAGTAGATCGCCTAACTAAAGTGGCTCATTTTATACCCGTAAAGACAACTTATACCAGTGCAAAGTTAGCCAAAATCTACATGAGCAGAATTGTATGCCTTCACGGAGTACCTAAGAGTATTGTGTCTGATAGAGGAACTCAGTTCACTTCTCACTTTTGGAGACTTTCATGAATCTCTAGGAGCGAGGTTGGAATTCAGCACTGCTTTTCATCCTCAAACTGATGGACAAACAGAAGGACTAATCAAATTCTTGAAGACATGTTGAGGGCATGTGCCCTAGACTATGGAGCAAGTTGGGATGAAAGTCCGCTTACGCAGAGTTCTCTTACAACAACATCCACCAATCTAGTATTGGGATGGCACCATTCGAGTTTCTATACGAAGAAAGTGTACCACCCCATTGCTATGGAATGGTGTGGGAGAAAGAAGTTTGTTTGGACCAGATCTTATCAAAGACGCCGAAGAAAAGGTCAAATTGGTTAGAGACAGATTGAAGATAGCACAGTCTCGACAGAAAAGCTACGCAGATGCTAAGCGTAGAGAAGTCACTTACAAAGTTGGGGATAGAGCTTATCTTAGAGTATCACCACTTCGTGGAGTAAAAAGATTTGGAGTCAAAGGAAAGTTAGCACCAAGATATGTGGGACCATTCAACATTCTAAGTCACAAGGAGAAGTGCATATGAAATCGAATCACCAAAGATCTTTATTAGTCCATAATGTTTTTCATGTGAGCCACCAAGAAATGTCACCCAGAAATGGAAGAAACATCTTTGAAAGATACCATATCTTTGGAAGAAGTTCAACTAGAAAGTGATCTCACCTATGAAGAAAAGCCTGTCAAGATTCTTGAGACCACAGAAAGAGTCACAAGGACAAAAACCATCAAGTTTTGCAAAGTACAATGGAACCATCATTCCGAAGAAGAAGCAACATGGGAAAGAGAAGACGATCTTCGGAAAGACCACCCTCACCTATTTGCTAGCCAATCCGAATCTCGAGGGCGAGATTCATTTTAAAGGGTTAGATTTGTAACATCCCAAAATCATGTTTCAAAACTCATTCATTTCATCCTTGCATCATTCATTCATATAGGGTTTTTAGAGACAGAAGTTTGAGCTATGATTTCATGTGGGCAATTTATCTCAATTGGCCACCACCCTTTGGGATTTGTTTGTCCATGACCTTGTTTGCTTGCCATGATTGGAAAGATTAGAGTAGCATTTAAACCCAAGATTCCAAATTTAGAAATAGTTTCAAACCCCTATTTCAAATATTTGCAACTAGAGCAAATCTCTGTTTATTTTGAAACCCAAGCTTGACTAAGCCTTTGCAAGGTAACCACTAGGATATTTGATTGTTTGTGAACCCACAGAACCCTGCAAAAATCCCCAAAGCAGTTTGAATTCAAAAGGATTTGAATTCATATCAAATTCTATTCAGAAAATGGAATTAGAAAAAGAAAAGGCTTAAAGAAAGGAAAAGGGCCGAGCCGAATCGCCCAAAGAAGAATCAAGCCCAACAAGCCCACCCGGGGATCTCCTTTTTCCTTCTCACACGCTGACGCTTAGAAGTCGCCGACAGACAGACCCCACCGCCACCTCGACCTCACCGACAAGCGGGCCTTCTCCACGTCACCATCGTCTCCACCCGCACGACCCGTTCATCCCCAAATCAACACGAGCGTTTCTGTGTTTGAATTTGCGGTGTAAATTCGATTTATTGGCCGAGTAATTCTCGCTCGTGACCAGGCTATAAGAACCCCCTCTGCCCCCTCTCTATTCTCCCTCAAACCCCGAACCCAGAGCGCCACCAGGCTGCAAGCATTACCCTCTGAAACCCCGCCGTCTCCGACGACTGCGCCGGCGAATTCCGGTGAGTCCAGAGTGTTGGAGATATGCCCTAGAGGCAATAATAAATGTAGTTATTATTATATATCTTTGTGTTTATGATAAATGTTTACATTCATGCTATAATAGTATTAACAAGGAAACCATTAATACTTGTGTGATTTGTAAACTTAATTTGAAGTCCCTAGTATAGCCTCTATACTTCACTAGCTTGTTGGTTGATTGATGATTGTGGTTTCCCTATCATGAACATTGAGATGTTATCAACAACAAGATCATATCGTTAGGAGAATGATATGGTGGACATACTCCTATAGACAAGCGTAGCATAAAGATCAAGTCATTTCAATAGTTCAATTGCTATATGCTTTCTGATACATAGTAACCTAATTCCTTCGACCATGAGATCATGCATATCACCTTTACTGGATGGATGCTTTGATGTCATCAAACACCACACCGTAACAGGGTGGCCATAAAGGTGGCATTGAGTGTTCGGAAAGTATTGGTTGAAACACATGGATCAAGAGTGGGATTTGTCCATCCACATGACGGATAGATATTCTCTGGGCCCTCTCGGTGAAATGTCATCCAATTAGCTTGCAAGCATGTGACTTGGTCACAAGGATCACATATCACGAACGAAAAGAGTACTTATCAGTAACGAGGATGAACTAGGTATGCAGAGATACCGACGATCATAACCTCGGATAAGTAACATATCGTGAGATAAAGGGAAATTGGTATCGTATGTAAGTGGTTCATTCGATCGCAAAGTAATCGTAGAAATATGTGGGAGCCATATGAATTTCCAGATTCCTCTATTGGTTATTGTTCGGAGAAGTGTCTCGATCATGTCTGCATAATTCACGAACCGTAGGGAGACACACTTAAGGATTCGACGTTGTTTGAGTAGTTATGGTATTATGAGAAAGAGACCGAATGTTGTTCGGAGTCTCGGATGGGATCCGGGATATCACGAGGAGATCCGGAATGGTCCGGAGAATAAGATTCATATAAGGAAAGTCCTGCTTGGAGTTGGGGAATGGTTCCGTGTTTTCATCGGGAACATTCTAGAAGGTCCCGAATGTCCCAAGACTGAGGGGGAAGGGTACATGAATGTGTCATTACATATTGGAATGATTGCATCATGTACTAGGTGTTCTTGCAGTCCAAAATAAAGGGTTTATTTAAATCCTAAATTGAAAAGTCAAACGGCTAGTTTGAAAGTCAAACGGCAATTTTGGGAAGTGGGAAAAGAGGAGGAGGTGGAGACCGACTTGGGGGAGGAGTCCCCTTGGCCGGCGCGCCTCCCAAGGCCGACTTGGGGAGGGACTCCTCCCCTAAACTAAACCCTAGATCTAAACCCCGGTTTAGAGCTATTTCGGTTTAGAGCCTTCTAATTGATTTAGAGCCTTCTAATTGGTGTGTCTAATTACTAGACCACTAATAGCCTCTCTCATAAAGCTCCACCATACTCGCACCGGCGGATTTCCCCTCTACCTCCGGTACCACGCCGTTGTGCTGCCGGAATCGCGAGGAGAGTGCTACAACCTCCGCTGCCTGCTGGAACAAGGGAGAGGAAGGTCTTCGTCGAGTACCGAACGTGTGACCGATCATGGAGCGCTGCTGAACGTGGTATTTGGAAGGATCGTCACGCGATCTTGAGATCGGAAAGAGTACTACATCACCCACGAGAATCTGCTCGTTAAACACTTTGGAATCTTCGAGGGTGAGTTATTCCATCGACTGCTGCTGCAATCTAGTAGATAGATCTTGGCTTGTTTGTTTGTATGCGATAGAAATTTTTTGTTTTCCATGCTACAACCCCTACAAAGGGTATCGAGCCGTGTCTATATGTAGATCTCACAGACGAGTAGAACACAATGGTCATTGTGGGCGTTGATGCTTTATTGTAGATTGCTTTTGTGTACTTTGCATCTTGCGGTATGTTGGGATGAAGCCGGGCTAACCTTACATGACATCGTTCATGAGACTTGCTCCACGCTTGACATGCAACTCGTATTGCATAAGTGGCTTTATGGGTGCTGCTTTCTCCTAGCACAGTAAAGATCCAATTTACAACTGGAAATCAACAATGCGAGTATCAATGTTGTGGTTCTTGTTCGTAAGTTAGAACGACACTTATGGAAAGCCCCAAACCACGTAAAATATGCAAAGAAAGTAGAAGCGTCTAACTTTGTTTTGCAGGTGTGCGATGATGTGATATGGCCATGATTGTGATTATATTTGATGTATGCAATGTTCCTTATTGTAAGTTGGCAACCGGCAGGAGCCATATGGTTGTCTTTAATTTCTGTTAAGACCTGCGTGTCTATTCAAAATAGTTGTAATAGTTGAAGCTGGTGGACGACAACCATGAAGAAGAGTCATTGACCTTGATGCTATGACGGAGATGATGGAGATCATGTTCGGTGCTTGAAGATGGAGATCGAAGCACAAAGAAGAAAGGCCATATCATATCACATATTATGAATTGCATGTGATGTTAATCCTTTATGCATCTTGTATTGCTTAGTAGGCAGCGGTAGCATTATAAGATGATCCTCATGCACATAAATTTCAAGTTCTAAAGTGTTCACCCTTAGTATGCACTGCCAAAGCTTGTCGCTCAAGCACCACGTGATGATCGGGTGTCTTTGATTCAGGCGGGTGAATACAACGTAAGCAAGCCAGATTTGCTTATCGGTAGCTAAGGTTTTATCTTGACGAGCCTAGCATGTACAGACATGGCCTCAGGAACACGGATCGCCGAAAAGGTAAAGCATGAATCATATTGTATATATGATGTACATGATGATTGTTCGCCATTAAAACTATATCAACTCTCGTGATGATCGGTGTTGATGTAGTGGATTTGGTTCGTGTGATCACTAATACAATGTGAGGGATGTTGTTTTGAGGGAGTTCACCTAGTTTAATTTCATTAATTAATTTGAACTCAATTTGTCATAAACTTAGTCTAAACTATTGCAAATATGTTGTAGATCTATGGCAGCCCTACCATCAATTTTAATGCGTTCCTAGAGAAAGAAAAGTTGAAAAACAATGGAAGCAACTTCATGATTGGTTCCGCAATTTGAGGATTGTCCTCACAATTTGGTAATTTGACCTATGTGCTGGATGCACCGCTAGGTGACCCACTGCAGCTGATGCTACCGATGAAGTAAAGAATGTTTACCTCGCTCGGAAGAATCAAGACTCCATAGTTCAGTGCTATCTTGTATGGTTTAGAATCGAGCTTGTAAAAAGGTTTGAAGAGTCGACCCATATGATATTGTCGAGGATCTCAAATTAATTTTGAGACTCATGCGGCAATTGAAAGTTATGAAGCTTAAAAAGTTCTTTAACCGCAAGATGGAAGAGGGTAGCTCCGCCATGAGCATGTGCTTAAGATGTCCGGGCACGCAAATAAACTTCAAAGTTTGGGTATAGTGATTCCTAATACTTTGGGGTTTACGCATCCTCCAATCACTACCACCAAGTTACAAGAACTTTGTGATGAACTACAACATGCGTAACATGAACAAAGAGTTGCTAACTATTTGCTATGTTAAAATCTGCAGAAGTGGAGATCAAGAAAGAGCACCAAGTGTTGATGGTCAATAAGACCACCAAATTCAAGAAAGGCAAGTCTAAGCAAAGGGACACTTCAAGAAGGGTGGTAAGAAAGTTACCACGAATGAAGAAGACCAAGGCTGGACCTAAGCACTGGCCCGAGTGTTTTTACCGCAAGGGAGAAGGTCATCGAAGCGGAATTGCCCAAAGTACTTGGCGGATTTGAAGAACGGCAACATCAAGAAGAAAGGTATCTGATATACATGTTATTGATGTGTATCTCACTAGTATTCGTAGTAGTGCTCGGGTATTTGATACTGGTTCGGTTGCTCATATTTGTAACTCAAACAGAGCTGCGTAATAAACGGAAGCTAGTGAAGAACGAGCGAGGTGACGATGGAGGAAGCGGATCAAAGGTTGATGTGATCGCGGTCGGCACGCTACCTCTTCATCTACCATCGGGATTAGTTTTATACTTAAATAATTGTTATTTGGTGCCCGCGTTAAGCATGAACATTATATCGTGATCTTGTTTATTGCGTAGAGGTTACTTGTTTAAATCCGAGAATAATGGTTGTTCGATTTATATGAGTAAAATGTTTTATGCACATGCACCTTTGATAGATGGTCTATTCATATTGAATCTCGATAGTGGAAATACATATCAACAACATTGAGGCTAAACGTTTGAAATCAAGCGATAATTCGACCTATATGTGGCATCGCTGCTTGGTCACATTGGAGTGAAGCGTATGAAGAAACTCCATTCGATGGACTTCTTGAATCACTTGATTTTGAATCACTTGAAAGATGCGAGGCATGTCCGATGGGTAAAATGACTAAGACTCCATTTTCGGTATAATGGAGCGAGCTACGGACTTATTGGAAATCATACATACCGATGTGTGTGGTCCAATGAGTGTAGCATCGCGCGGTGGTTATCGTTATGTTCTTACCTTCACGGATGACTTGAGTAGATATGGGTATATCTATTTCATGAAACATAAGTCCGAAACTTTCGAGAAGTTTAAGGAGTTTCAAAGTGAGGTAGAGAATCAACGTAACAAGAAGATTAAATTTCTACGCTCGATCGTGGAGGTGAATATCTAAGTTACGAGTTTGGCGAGCATTTGAAGAAATGTGGAATACTTTTCAGCTTGACACCGCCGAACACCACAGCGTAATGGTGTGTCCGAACGTCAGAATCGAACTCTCTTAGATATGGTTCGCTCTATGATGTCACTTACGATTTACCACTATCATTTTGGGGTTATGCATTAGAAACAGCGCATTCACTTTAAATAGGGCACCGTCTAAATCCGTTGAAACGACACCGTATGAATTATGGTTTGGGAAGAAACCTAAATTGTCGTTCCTTAAAGTTTGGGGATGCTAAGCCTATGTAAAGAAGTTACAGTTGGACAAGCTTGAACCCAAAGCGGAAAAATGCGTCTTCATAGGATACCCGAAGGAAACTATTGGGTATACCTTCTATCATAGATCCGAAGGCAAAATCTTCGTTTAAGAATGGATCCTTTCTAGAGAAGGAATTTCTCCGAAAGAAGTGACCGGAAGGAAAGTAGAACTCGACGAGGTTGCCGAACCTTCTCTCGAATTGCAAGTAGCGCAGACCGGAAGAAGTTCTGTGGTGCCTGCACCAATAAGAGAGGAAGCTAATGATGGTGATCATGAAACTTCGTTGAAGTTGCACAGAGCCTCGGAGGTCAACGAGAACTCGTACCACTCCAGCATTGGTATGATTCCGTTATGAATGTCATGTTGGTGGACAACACCGATGACCCCGAGACATATGAGGAAGCGATGATGAGCCCAGATTCCAATAAATGGCAAGAAGCCATGAACCGAGATTGGATCCATGTACGAAAACCAAGTATGGACTTTGGTGGACTTACCGGATGGCGGAAGGTCATCGAGAACAAATGGATTTTCAAGAAGAAAGCAGATGCTGATGGTAATGTTATCATCTATAAAGCTCGACTTGTCTCAAAAGGGTTTCGACAAATTCAAGGAGTTGACTACGATGAGACTTTCTCACCGTAGCGAAGCTAAAGTCTGTGAGGATTATGTTAGCAATCGCTGCATATTATGATTATGAGATATGGCGATGGATGTCAAAACAGCATTCCTCAATGGAGACATTGATGAAGAGTTGTATATGATGCAACCCAAAGGTTTTGTCGATCCTAAAGATGCTAACAAGGTATGCAAACTTCAACGGTCCATCTATGGATTGAAGCAAGCATCCTGAAGTTGGAATCAACGCTTTGATAAGGTAATCAAAAGTTTTGGTTTTATACAAACTTATGGAGAAGCTTGTATTTACAAGAAAGTGAGTGGGAGCTCAGTAGCATTCTTAATACTATATGTGGATGACATATTGTTGATTGGGAATGATGTAGACCTTCTTAATAGTGTCAAAGAGTATTTGAATAATAGTTTTTCAATGAAGGATCTTGGAAGCAGCTTACATATTAGGCATAAAGATTTATAGAGATAGATCGAACGCCAAATATCATTGTCACAAAGTACATATTTGGACAAAGTTCTAAAGAGGTTTGGAATGGAAGATAGCAAGAAAGGGTTCTTGCCCATGTTGCCCAATAATCGACCTTGAGTAAAACTCAAAGTCCGACATCAAGTAAGATAGAGAAAGGATGAGTAAGACTCCTATGCCTCAGCCCATAGGATCTCTAATGTATGCCATGCTATGTACTAGACCCGACATCGCATATTGTTAGTCTAACTAGCAGATATCAAAGTGATCCAGAGTGGATCATTGACAATGGTCAAAAACATCCTTAAGTACTTGAGAAGAACTAAGGATATGGTTCTTTCTTATGGAGGTGATGAACATTTCGTTGTTAATGGTTACACCGATGTTAGTTGGAACACCGATCCGGATGATTCTAAATCACAACTGGATAATGTATTTATTTTGAATGGTGCAGATTAGCTGGAGGAGTGCAAAGCAAAGCGTTGTGGCAAGATCTTCAACTGAATCGGAATACATGGCTGCTTGGAGGCTTCACAAGAAGCGATATGGATGAAAGAGTTCATTACAGCTGGGTGTGGTTCCTAGTGCGCTGGACCCAATGTCTATTCATCAGGATAACATGGGCGCCATAGCCAATGCGCAAGAACCAAGGTCACACAAGAAGCTGAAGCATATCAAGCCACGTTTTCACGCTATTCGAGAACATATCCAAGATGGGGATATAAAGATTTGCAAAGTACACACAGATCTGAATGTATGGATCCGTTGACTAAACCTCTCCCGAGGGCAAACATGACCAACACCAAACTGCCATGGGTGTTCGGTATATTACCATGTAATCTAGATTAGATGACTCTAGTGCAAGTGGGAGACTGTTGGAGATATGCCCTAGAGGCAATAATAAATGTAGTTATTATTATATATCTTTGTGTTTATGATAAATGTTTACATTCATGCTATAATAGCATTAACAAGGAAACCATTAATACTTGTGTGATTTGTAAACTTAATTTGAAGTCCCTAGTATAGCCTCTATACTTCACTAGCTTGTTGGTTGATTGATGATTGTGGTTTCCCTATCATGAACATTGAGATGTTATCAACAACAAGATCATATCGTTAGGAGAATGATATGGTGGACATACTCCTATAGACAAGCGTAGCATAAAGATCAAGTCATTTCAATAGTTCAATTGCTATATGCTTTCTGATACATAGTAACCTAATTCCTTCGACCATGAGATCATGCATATCACCTTTACTGGATGGATGCTTTGATGTCATCAAACACCACACCGTAACAGGGTGGCTATAAAGGTGGCATTGAGTGTTCGGAAAGTATTGGTTGAAACACATGGATCAAGAGTGGGATTTGTCCATCCACATGACGGATAGATATTCTCTGGGCCCTCTCGGTGAAATGTCATCCAATTAGCTTGCAAGCATGTGACTTGGTCACAAGGATCACATATCATGGGAACGAGAAAAGAGTACTTATCAGTAACGAGGATGAACTAGGTATGCAGAGATACCGACGATCATAACCTCGGATAAGTAACATATCGTGAGACAAAGGGAAATTGGTATCGTATGTAAGTGGTTCATTCGATCGCAAAGTAATCGTAGAAATATGTGGGAGCCATATGAATTTCAAGATTCCTCTATTGGTTATTGTTCGGAGAAGTGTCTCGATCATGTCCGCATAATTCACGAACCGTAGGGAGACACACTTAAGGATTCGACGTTGTTTGAGTAGTTATGGTATTATGAGAAAGAGACCGAATGTTGTTCGGAGTCTCGGATGGGATCCGGGATATCACGAGGAGATCCGGAATGGTCCGGAGAATAAGATTCATATAAGGAAAGTCCCGTTTCGGAGTTGGGGAATGGTTCCGGTGTTTTCATAGGGAACATTCTAGAAGGTCCCGGAATGTCCCAAGACTGGAGGGGGAAGGGTACATGAATGTGTCATTACATATTGGAATGATTGCATCATGTACTAGGTGTTCTTGCTGTCCAAAATAAAGGGTTTATTTAAATCCTAAATTGAAAAGTCAAACGGCTAGTTTGAAAGTCAAACGGCAATTTTGGGAAGTGGGAAAAGAGGAGGAGGTGGAGACCGACTTGGGGGAGGAGTCCCCTTGGCCGGCGCGCCTCCCAAGGCCGACTTGGGGAGGGACTCCTCCCTGGCCGCCCTCCCACCTATAAAGGAGGGCAGGGCCTCCCCTCCTAGACACACGAGATCCTATCCTCTAAACTAAACCCTAGATCTAAACCCCGGTTTAGAGCTATTTCGGTTTAGAGCCTTCTAATTGATTTAGAGCCTTCTAATTGGTGTGTCTAATTACTAGACCACTAATAGCATCTCTCATAAAGCTCCACCATACTGCACCGCTTAAGGCGAAGCCTGGGATTTCCCTCCCAACCACGCCACAGCCGTCTTGGGAATCGCGAGGAGAGTGCTACAACCTCCGCTGCCTGCTGGAACAAGGGAGAGGAAGGTCTTCGTCAGTACCGAACGTGTGACCGATCTGGGAGCGCTGCTGAACGATGGCTGGAAGGATCGTCTACGCGATATTGAGATCAGAAAGATTACGACTACATCACCAAAGAGAATCTGCTCTAGTTAAACTCTTTGTATTCTTCGAGGGTGAGTTATTCCATCGACTCGTTTCTGCAATCTAGTAGATAGATCTTGGCTTGTTTGTTTGTATGCGAGAAAATTTTGTTTTCCATGCTACGAACCCTACGAGCTCCCTCCGCCTCTTGATCTTGCAAACTGATTCGGTGAGCCTCTGGCTTCTTTTAACGTCGCTTGTTTGCTCGCATGGGCGTAGCTCGCACAACATCGATTAGTCGCCACCGACGTCCGCACGAACTCCGCGAACTCTAGTGGTAATCTGAACCGCTTTCTAGTTCACGACACGGCTCTGTCTCGACTTCGTGAATCTAACCGTGTCCTCACTTTGCCTTGGGTGATCCACGACGTCCGGCGACCACGACCAATTGACGCCGCCACGAACTCCGGTGAGCAATCGCGTGCCCGAGCACCCCTTGACCAACCGCGCACGACGAGCCGCCGTGACCTCCTGAGCCCGGTGAGCTACCTCTTTCTCCTCTCCGTCTCCATCGTCGGCAATGTCATCGAGCGATTCCGCCGCCGGTAGGCCGCCGCCGCCGTTTCGGCGGTCGATGAACCGTTAGATCTGCATCGATGGCTTAGATAGAATGACTAATCGAAGGGGTACGCGTTGATCTGACACCTGCCCTTTAGATCCAGCGGTCAGACGCTCGATCCAGACCAACCACGGGCGAATAAGAACATGACGTGGCTAGGTTAGATCTGAAAATAGAATTTAAAAACAGATTTTGATCCAGATTTCAAATACCAATATCTTTTGAATTCCACGTTAGAATTTTTCAAACTTTATACCGTTGGATTCAGAAAAACAAGACCTTTCTGCCTATCCTTTTTTTTAGCAAATAGTAACCATTAGTTTGGCTTAAATTGCAGAAACTTGTTTGAGGCCTTTTGAATATAAGTTTAGTTTAGTGTTTTATTTTTAGGGCTAAATAAGTTGTCTTGGCTATTTTGTGACTTGTTTAGTTTCTGTATTCATGCACTTGCTTGGTTGAGTTTTCAAAAAAAAATCATCATTTGGTAGATTCATGCATGCATGCATTCATAATATTTTTGTTTGTATATATATTTGTGTGTAATTGTGTGCTATAACTTTGTGTGTAGATTTTGCTAGTGATTGTGATTGTGACGAGTGCTACTCCACACTACCAAGGCAAGTGATATCTTCATGAATATTCCATACCTATATTTTATAATTGCATTAGATATATTTTGTTAGGACTTGCATGCTACTTTTTTCAATTGATGATGTGAAATACTATTTAGAATAGAATGCTAGAATTGCTAGGAAAATTCCCTAAGGATAAGTTGCCATGCCATGCTTAGCCTAGCTACTAGAAAACAAGGATGGTTTATATATTCACACTATGGAAAAATATTCTAAGTCTAAGGACTTGTTTTTATTTAACAAAACAACTCAGTTAATGAATCACCTGGGTGGAATGGAAAGAATGGGATATGTTGAGTGGTTACACAAGGCCAGGGTACTGGTGAACCTTGTGTATCTCACTTGTGGATGGCCACCCAGAACAAAGAGATTTGAGTTGTCAAATGTTGAGAAGCTTCAAGTGCAACCACTTGGTAATATGGGCTCTGCCATGATCTTAGGATGCTGGAACTTAGTCTCTTGGACAGTGGGTGGTAGATGGGTTGATAGGTTGGAGCGCGTCCATTTGACTAAGGAAAGGCTACTGAAGGATCATGTCTTGGGAAACCAAGGCTTGTGGGAAAAGTGCACCACCTCCAGAGTGTAAAACCTAAGTACTTAGCCGTGTCCTGGTAAAGGACAATTTGAGCATCAAGACATGGAAACTTCAAGAATCTCATCACTCCAATTTCTGAATAAAACTTGTGGGTGAACAAGGGTTAAAGGATCTTCAGTCTTTGATTGGTAGATGCCCTGAGTGGATCTTCAGTCTTTGATTGGTAGATACCTTGGGATAGTCTTTGCCAAACAAAAACTTAGTATTTTCAAAAAGTTAAGGAAAAATCTATTTTGAGCAATGCAAGCCTAAGCTCCACCAGCCAAATGCATATAGTATTATAGTCCACTTAAAATATACTAAGGTATCACTTGCCAATACTATTCCAAAGTATTGACCCTCTGTGGCTGTAACTTATGATGTTGCAGGTTACTCTGATGATGAATAGGAGTCATGAGTCTACACTCAACATGCTTGCCTGTGGCACATGAAGATGAAGACTTATGTTTATTTACATATTCCATAAACTCTTGTATTAGGCCTTTGGCCATGAGTTGTAAAAGACTATGTTTTATCTCTGGAATGACTGTAATAAACGACCTTTGTATCTGTGTACTTCATCTTAAACTGTGGATGCTAGCATTGATCCAGGAACTAGCATTGCAATCACAGGGATTTTTTCCTTTAATAAGGAGGGATCTTACATTGACTTAGGTAATTTTCACTAAGGTTTCACCTAATAGGTTTTCCCATAGCATAGTTTATACTTAGCAAAATCCATGCAAGTCCTATAATTGGAAAAAAAATAATACTAATGCATAGATAAAATATAGGAATGGAATATTCATGAAGATATCACTTGCCTTGGTAGTGTGGAGAGTAGCACTCGTCACAATCACAATCACTAGCAAAATCTACACACAAAGTTGTAGCACACAATTACACACAAATATATACAAACAAAGATATTATAAATGCATGCATGCATGAATCTACTAAGTGGTGATTTTTGAAAATTCTACCAATCAAGGGCAAGATTACAGAATCTAAACAAGTCACAAATTAACCAAGACAAACTTATTTAACCCTAAAACAAAATACTAAACTAAATCTATACTCAAAAAGGCCTCAAACAATTTTCTACAATTTAGGCCAAACTAATGGTTACTATTTGCTAAACAAAAAGGATAGGCAGAAAGGTCTTGTTTTTGTGAATCCAACAGTATAAAGTTTGCAAAATTCCAACGTGGAATTCAAAAGATATAGGCATTTGAATTTGGATCAAATTTCTGGTTTTAAATCTATTTTCAGACCTAACCTAGCCAGCCACGTAATTGGTTCTCGTTCGTGGATCGAAATGATTCGGCTGATCGCTGGATTTAAAGGGCAGGTGCGGCTCAGATCATTTCGATTAGTCATTCTATCCAAGCCATCGATGTCTAGATCTAATTGCCTATTGCAAAATCTGGGTGAGCGGTGGCTACGTCATGATGAATCGGTTGACGGGAGGACGGGATGCGAGGAGGCAGTGAGAAAGAAGTAGCTCACCGGCAGGGGTCCGCGGTGATGCTCGTCGTACTCGCGGTTGGTCAAGGCGCTTTCGGCGATTCCTCGACGCGTGACGGAGTGGAGCGCGTCGTCGTCGGTGGTCGTCGTGGGCGCCGCTGAATCACCCCAAGGCAAGGCGAAGACACGGTTAGATTCACAGTCGAGTCGAGAGAGTCGTGTGCGTGAACTAGAAGGCGCGGGGCGGTCTGGGCTTACCACTAGAGCTCGCCGGAGTTCGTACAGAAGACGGTGGCGGCCAGTCGACGATGCTGCCGGAGCTACGGTTCATGCGAGGGCAAACGAAATGTGTTAAAAGAAGCGCAGAGATTCACTGAACCAGTTTGCAAGAACGATAGGCAGAGGGGGAGCTCAGAACTCACCGAATTCGCCGTGGTCGTCGGAGACGGCGGGCTCTGAGAGTAATGCTCGCACTGGTGGCGCTCTGGGTTCGGGGTTTGAGGGAGAAGAGAGAGGGGGCAGAGGGGATTCTTATAGCCTGGTCACGAGCGAGAATTACTCGGCCATTTAATCGAATTAACGCCGCGGATTAAACATAGAACACGCCCGCGTTGATTTGGGGATGAACTGGTCGTGCGGGGGACGATCTCGACGTGGAGGAGGCCCGCTTGTCGGAGGTGCTGTGAGTGGAAGTGGGGCCTGGTCGGCGTCTGTTTATGTGCTAGCGTGAGAGAAGAAAAGGAAGGTCCCCGGTGGGCTTCTTGGGCTCGATTTGTCTGGGGCGAACTCGCCCTTGCCTTTTTCTTTTGAGAATTCCTTTTCTTTTTCTAATTCCATTTTTCTGAATTGATTTTGATATGAATTCAAATCCTTTTGAATACAAACTGCTTTGGGAATTTTTGCAGGGTTTTGTGGGTTCAAAAACAGTCATTTTAACTAAGTGGTTACCTTGCAAGGCTTGGTCAAGCTTGGGTTTTGAAATAAACAGAGACTTTGTCTCTAGTTTGAAAATGTTTGGAATAGGGTTTGAAAATATTTCTAAAATGGAAACTTGGGTTTAAATACTATACCTAATCTTTCCAACCATGGAGGCAAGCAAACAAGTTCATAGAGAATCAAATCTCAAATGGTGATGGCCAATTGAGACAATTTGCCCACATGAAATCATAGCCTAAGTTTATGCATCTAAATGATTTTGAGAAAAACCCTATATGAATGAAAGATGCAAGGATGATATGAATGAGTTTTGAAACATGATTTTTGGGATGTTACATGGATCCATATGTGGTATGTGAAAAGAAGACACATGGAATGACTCCAGTTGTTGTTAGTGAAAAGAACATACATGCAATGACACTGGTGGATCCATGTGTGGTCTCTGAAGAGAAAACACATGCAATATCACTGGTTGTTGTTACTAAAAATAACACACATGCAATGGCACTGGTGGATCCATATGTGGTATGTGAGAAGAACAGTCATGAAATGACTCTAGTTGTTGTTAGTAAAAAGAACACACATGCAATGACACTGGTGGATCCATAGGTGGATTGTGAAAAGAGCACACATGCAATGACACTGGGGATCCATATGTGGTATGTGAAAAGATCACACATGCAATGACTCCAGTTGTTGTTAGTGAAAAGAACACACATGCAATGACACTGGTGGATCCATGTGTGGTCTCTGAAGAGAACACTCATTTCAATGACTCTGGTTGCTGTTAGTAAAAAGAACACACATGCAATGACACTGGTGGATCCATGTGTGGTCTCTGAAGAGAACACACATGCAATGACACTAGTTGTTGTTACTAAAAAGAACATACATGCAATGACACTGGTGGATCCATGTGTGGATTGTGAAGAGAACACACATGCAATGACACTGGTGGATCCATATGTGGTATGTGAGAAGAACAGTCATGAAATGACTCTGGTTGTTGTTAGTAAAAAGAAGACACATGCAATAACACTGGTGGATCCATAAGTGGATTGTGAAAAGAGCACACATGCAATGACACTGGTGGAAGCATATGTGGTATGTGAAAAGAGCACACATGCAATGACTCCAGTTGTTGTCAGTGAAAAGAACACACATGGAATGACACCGGTGGATCCATATGTGGATTGTGAAGAGAACACACAAGCAATGACACTGGTGGATCCATATGTGGTATGTGAGAAGAACAGTCATGAAATGACTCTGGTTGTTAGTAAAAAGAAGACACATGCAATGACACTGGTGGATCCATAGGTGGATTGTGAAAAGAGCACACATGCAATGACACTGGTGGATCCATATGTGGTATGTGAGAAGAACAGTCATGAAATGACTCTGATTGTTGTTAGTAAAAAGAACATACATGCAATGACACTGGTGGATCCATGTGTGGATTGTGAAGAGAACACACATGCAATGACACTGGTGGATCCATATGTGGTATGTGAGAAGAACAGTCATGAAATGACTCTGGTTGTTGTTAGTAAAAAGAAGACACATGCAATGACACTAGTGGATCCATAGGTGGATTGTGAAAAGAGCACACATGCAATGACACTGGTGGATCCATATGTGGTATGTGAAAAGAGCACACATGCAATGACACTGGTGGATCCATACGTGGTATGTGAAAAGAACACACATGCAATGACTCCAGTTGTTGTTAGTAAAAAGAACACACATGCAATGACACTGGTGGATCCATAGGTGGTATATGAAAAGAACACACATTTCATTGACTCCGGTTATTGTTAGTAAAAAGAACACACATGCAATGAGACTGGCGGATCCATAGCTGGATTGTGAAAAGAGCACACATGGAATGACACTGGTGGGTCCATATGTAGTATGTGAAAAGAACACACATGCAAAGACTCCAGTTGTTGTTAGTGAAAAGAACATACATGCAATGACACCGATGGATCCATGTGTGGTCTCTGAAGAGAACACACATGCACTGACACTGGTTGTTGTTACTAAAAATAACACACATGCAATGACACTGGTTGTTGTTACTAAAAATAACACACATGCAATGACACTGGTGGATCCATATGTGGTATGTGAGAAGAACAGTTATGAAATGACTCTGGTTGTTGTTAGTAAAAAGAACACACATGCAATAAAACTAGTGGATCCATAGGTGGATTGTGAAAAAAGCACACATGCAATGACACTGGTGGATCCATATGTGGTATGTGAAAAGAACACACATGCAATGACTCCAGTTGTTGTTAGTGAAAAGAACATACATGCAATGACACTGGTGGATCCATGTGTGGTCTCTGAAGAGAACACACATTTCAATGACACTCGTGGAGCCATATGTGGTATGTGAAAAGAACACACATGCAATGACTCTGGTTGTTATTACTAAAAATAACACACATGCAATGACACTGGTGGATCCATGTGTGGATTGTGAAGAGAACACACATGCAATGACACTGGTGGATCCATAGGTAGTATGTGAGAAGAATAGTCATGAAATGACTCTGGTTGTTGTTAGTAAAAAGAACACACATGCAATGACACTGGTGGATCCATGTGTGGTCTCTAAAGAGAACACACATGCAATGACACTAGTTTTTGTTAGTAAAAAGAACATGGATGCAATGACACTGGTGGATCCATGTGTGGATTGTGAAGAGAACACACATGCAATGACACTGGTGGATCCATATGTGGTATGTGAGAAGAACAGTCATGAAATGACTCTAGTTGTTGTTAGTAAAAAGAAGACACATGCAATGACACTGGTGGATCCATAGGTGGATTGTGAAAAGAGCACACATGCAATGACACTGGTGGATCCATATGTGGTATGTGAAAAGAGCACACATGCAATGACTCCAATTGTTGTTAGTGAAAAGAACACACATGGAATGACACCGGTGGATCCATAGATGGATTGTGAAAAGAGCACACATGCAATGACACTGGTGGATCCATACGTGGTATGTGAAAAGAACACACATGCAATGACTCCAGTTGTTGTTAGTAAAAAGAACACACATGCAATGACACTGGTGGATCCATAGGTGGATTGTGAAAAGAGCACACATGGAATGACACTGGTGGATCCATATGTGGTATGTGAAAAGAACACACATGCAAAGACTCCAGTTGTTGTTAGTGAAAAGAACATACATGCAATGACACCGATGGATCCATGTGTGGTCTCTGAAGAGAACACACATGCAATGGCACTGGTTGTTGTTACTAAAAATAACACACATGCAATGACACTGGTTGTTGTTACTAAAAATAACACACATGCAATGACACTGGTGGATCCATATGTGGTATGTGAGAAGAACAGTTATGAAATGAATCTGGTTGTTGTTTGTAAAAAGAACACACATGCAATGATACTAGTGGATCCATAGGTGGATTGTGAAAAAAGCACACATGCAATGACACTGGTGGATCCATATGTGGTATGTGAAAAGAACACACATGCAATGACTCCAGTTGTTGTTAGTGAAAAGAACATACATGCAATGACACTGGTGGATCCATGTGTGGTCTCTGAAGAGAACACACATTTCAATGACACTCGTGGATCCATATGTGGTATGTGAAAAGAACACACATGCAATGACTCTGGTTGTTATTACTAAAAAGAACACACATGCAATGACACTGGTGGATCCATGTGTGGATTGTGAAGAGAACACACATGCAATGACACTGGTGGATCCGTAGGTAGTATGTGAGAAGAACAGTCATGAAATGACTCTGGTTGTTGTTAGTAAAAAGAACACACATGCAATGACACTGGTGGATTGTGAAAAGAGCACACATGCAATGACACTGGTGGATCCATATGTGGTATGTGAAAAGAACACACATGCAATGACTCCAGTTGTTGTTAGTGAAAAGAACATACATGCAATGACGCTGGTGGATCCATGTGTGGTCTCTGAAGAGAACACATATTTCAATGACACTCGTGGATCCATATGTGGTATGTGAAAATAACACACATGCAATGACTCTGGTTGTTATTACTAAAAAAATACACACATGCAATGACACTGGTGGATCTGTAGGTGGTATATGAGAAGAACAGTCATGAAATGACTCTGGTTGTTGTTTGTAAAAAGAACGCACATGCAATGAAACTGGTGGATCCATAGGTGGATTGTGAAAAGTGCACACATGCAAATGACACTGGTGGATCCATATCTGGTATGTGAAAAGAGCACACATGCAATGACTCCAGTTGTTGTTAGTGAAAAGAACATACATGCAATGACACTGGTGGATCCATGTGTGGTCTCTAAAAGAACACACATGCAATGACATTGGTTGTTGTTACTAAAAATAACACACATGTAATGACACTGGTGGATCCATATGTGGATTGTGAAGAGAACACACATGCAATGACACTGGTGGATCCATAGGTGGTATGTGAGAAGAATAGTCATGAAATAACTCTGGTTGTTGTTAGTAAAAAGAACACACATGCAATGACACTGGTGGATCCATAGGTGGATTGTGAAAAGAGCACACATGCAATGACACTAGTGGATCCATATGTGGTATGTGAAAAAACACACATGCAATGACTCCAGTTGTTGTTAGTGAAAAGAACACACATGCAATGACACTGGTGGATCCATAGGTGGATTGTGAAAAGAGCATACATGCAATGACACTGGTGGATCCATATGTGGTATGTGAAAAGAACACACATGCAATGACTCCAGTTGTTGTTAGTGAAAAGAACATACATGCAATGACACTGGTGGATCCATGTGTGGTCACTGAAGAGAGCACACATTTCAATGACTTTGGTTGTTGTTGGTAAAAAGAACACACATGCAATGACACTGGTGGATACATGTGTGGTCCTCTGAAGAAAGCACACATGCAATGACACTGGTTGTTGTTACTAAAAAGAACACACATGCAATGACACTGGTGGATCCATGTGTGGATTGTGAAGAGAACACACATGCAATGACACTGGTGGATCCATAGGTGGTATGTGAGAAGAACAGTCATGAAATGACTCTGGTTGTTGTTAGTAAAAAGAACACACATGCAATGAAACTGGTGGATCCATAGGTGGATTGTGAAAAGAGCACACATGCAATGACACTGGTGGATCCATATGTGGTATGTGAAAAGAACACACATGCAAAGACTCCAGTTGTTGTTAGTGAAAAGAACATACATGCAATGACACCGATGGATCCATGTGTGGTCTCTGAACAGAGCACACATTTCAATGACTCTGGTTCTTGTTGGTAAAAAGAACACACATGCAATGACACTGGTGGATCCATGTGTGGTCTCTGAAGAGAACACCCATGCAATGACTCTGGTTGTTGTTACTAAAAATAACACACATGCAATGACACTGGTGGATCCATGTGTGGATTGTGAAGAGAACACATATGCAATGACACTGGTGGATCCATAGGTGGTATGTGAGAAGAACAGTCATGAAATGACTCTGGTTGTTGTTAGTAAAAAGAACACACATGAAATGACACTAGTGGATTGTGAAAAGAGCACACATGCAATGACACTGGTGGATCCATATGGGGTATATGAAAAGACCACACATGCAATGACTCCAGTTGTTGTTAGTGAAAAGAACATACATGCAATGACACTGGTGGATCCATGTGTGGTCTCAGAAGAGAACACACATGCAATGACACTGGTTATTGTTACTAAAAAGAACACACATGCAATGACACTAGTGGATCCATATGTGGTATGTGAGAAGAACAGTCATGAAATGACTCTGGTTGTTGTTAGTAAAAAGAACACACATGCAATGACACTGGTGGATCCATAGGTGGATTGTGAAAAGAGCACACATGCAATGACACTGGTGGATCCATATGTGGTATGTGAAAAGAACACACATGCAATGACTCCAGTTGTTGTTAGTGAAAAGAACAGACATGCAATGACACTGGTGGATCCATGTGTGGTCTCTGAAGAGAAGACATATTTCAATGACACTCGTGGATCCATATGTGGTATGTGAAAAGAACACACATGCAATGACTCTGGATTGTTATTACTAAAAAATACACACATGCAATGACACTGGTGGATCTGTAGGTGGTATGTGAGAAGAACAGTCATGAAATGACTCTGGTTGTTGTTTGTAAAAAGAACGCACATGCAATGAAACTGGTGGATCCATAGGTGGATTGTGAAAAGTGCACACATGCAAATGACACTGGTGGATCCATATCTGGTATGTGAAAAGAGCACACATGCAATGACTCCAGTTGTTGTTAGTGAAAAGAACATACATGCAATGACACTGGTGGATCCATGTGTGGTCTCTAAAAGAACACACATGCAATGACATTGGTTGTTGTTACTAAAAATAACACACATGCAATGACACTGGTGGATCCATATGTGGATTGTGAAGAGAACACACATGCAATGACACTGGTGGATCCATAGGTGGTATGTGAGAAGAATAGTCATGAAATAACTCTGGTTGTTGTTAGTAAAAAGAACACACATGCAATGACACTGGTGGATCCATAGGTGGATTGTGAAAAGAGCACACATGCAATGACACTGGTGGATCCATATGTGGTATGTGAAAAAACACACATGCAATGACTCCAGTTGTTGTTAGTGAAAAGAACACACATGCAATGACACTGGTGGATCCATAGGTGGATTGTGAAAAGAGCATACATGCAATGACACTGGTGGATCCATATGTGGTATGTGAAAAGAACACACATGCAATGACTCCAGTTGTTGTTAGTGAAAAGGACATACATGCAATGACACTGGTGGATCCATGTGTGGTCACTGAAGAGAGCACACATTTCCATGACTCTGGTTGTTGTTGGTAAAAAGAACACACATGCAATGACACTGGTGGATCCATGTGTGGTCTCTGAAGAAAGCACACATGCAATGACACTGGTTGTTGTTACTAAAATGAACACACATGCAATGACACTGGTGGATCCATGTGTGGATTGTGAAGAGAACACACATGCAATGACACTGGTGGATCCATAGGTGGTATGTGAGAAGAGCAGTCATCAAATGACTCTGGTTGTTGTTAGTGAAAAGAGCATACATGCAATGACACCGATGGATCCATGTGTGGTCTCTGAACAGAGCACACATTTCAATGACTCTGGTTCTTGTTGGTAAAAAGAACACACATGCAATGACACTGGTGGATCCATGTGTGGTCTCTGAAGAGAACACCCATGCAATGACTCTGGTTGTTGTTACTAAAAATAACACACATGCTATGACACTGGTGGATCCATGTGTGGATTGTGAAGAGAACACATATGCAATGACACTGGTGGATCCATAGGTGGTATGTGAGAAGAACAGTCATGAAATGACTCTGGTTGTTGTTAGTAAAAAGAACACACATGAAATGACACTAGTGGATTGTGAAAAGAGCACACATGCAATGACACTGGTGGATCCATATGGGGTATATGAAAAGACCACACATGCAATGACTCCAGTTGTTGTTAGTGAAAAGAACATACATGCAATGACACTGGTGGATCCATGTGTGGTCTCAGAAGAGAACACACATGCAATGACACTGGTTATTGTTACTAAAAAGAACACACATGCAATGACACTAGTGGATCCATATGTGGTATGTGAGAAGAACAGTCATAAAATGACTCTGGTTGTTGTTAGTAAAAAGAACACACATGCAATGACACTGGTGGATCCATAGGTGGATTGTGAAAAGAGCACACATGCAATGACACTGGTGGATCCATATGTGGTATGTGAAAAGAACACACATGCAATGACTCCAGTTGTTGTTAGTGAAAAGAACACACATGCAATGACACTGGTGGATCCATGTGTGGTCTCTGAAGAGAACACACATGCAATGACTCTGGTTGTTGTTACTAAAAAGAACACACATGCAATGACACTGGTGGATCTATGTGTGGATTGTGAAGAGAACACACATGCAATGACACTAGTGGATCCATAGGTGGTATGTGAGAAGAACAGTCATGAAATGACTCTGGATGTTGTTAGTAAAAAGAACACACATGCAATGACACTGGTGGATTGTGAAAAGAGCACACATGCAATGACACTGGTGGATCTATATGTGGTATGTGAAAAGAACACACATGCAATAACTCCAGTTGTTGTTAGTGAAAAGAACATACATGCAATGACACTGGTGGATCCATGTGTGGTATCTGATGAGAACACACAATGACAACGATTGTTATTTGCTAAAAATAACACATATGCAATGACACTGGTGGATCCATATATGGTATGTGAGAAAAACAGTCATGAAAGGACTCTGGTTGTTGTTAGTAAAAAGAAAACACATGCAATAACACTGGTGGATTTTGAAAAGAGCACACATGCAATGACACTGGTGGATCCATATGTGGCATGTGAAAAGAAGACACATGCAATGACTCCAGTTGTTGTTAGTGAAAAGAACATACATGCAATGACACTGGTGGATCCATGTGTGGTCTCTGAAGAGAAAACACATGCAATAACACTGGTTGTTGTTACTAAAAATAACACACATGCAATGACACTGGTGGATCCATATGTGGTATGTGAGAAGAACAGTCATGAAATGACTCTAGTTGTTGTTAGTAAAAAGAACACACATGCAATGACACTGGTGGATCCATAGGTGGATTGTGAAAAGAGCACACATGCAATGAGATTGGGGGATCCATATGTGGTATGTGAAAAGAACACACATGCAATGACTCCAGTTGTTGTTAGTGAAAAGAACACACATGCAATGACACTGGTGGATCCATGTGTGGTCTCTGAAGAGAACACTCATTTCAATGACTCTAGTTGTTGTTAGTAAAAAGAACACACATGCAATGACACTGGTGGATCCATAGCTGGATTGTGAAAAGAGCACACATGGAATGACACTGGTGGGTCCATATGTGGTATGTGAAAAGAACACACATGCAAAGACTCCAGTTGTTGTTAGTGAAAAGAACATACATGCAATGACACCGATGGATCCATGTGTGGTCTCTGAAGAGAACACACATGCAATGACTCTGGTTGTTGTTAGTAAAAAGAGCACACATGCAATGACACTGGTGGATCCATAGGTGGATTGTGAAAAGAACACACATGCAATGACACCGGTGGATCCATATGTGGTATGTGAAAAGAACACACATTTCAATGACTCTGGTTGTTATTAGTAAAAAGAACACACATGCAATGACACTGGTGGATCCATGTGTGGTCTCTGAAGAGAACACCCATGCAATGACTCTGGTTGTTGTTACTAAAAATAACACACATGCAATGACACTGGTGGATCCATGTGTGGATTGTGAAGAGAACACATATGCAATGACACTGGTGGATCCATAGGTGGTATGTGAGAAGAACAGTCATGAAATGACTCTGGTTGTTGTTAGTAAAAAGAACACACATGAAATGACACTAGTGGATTGTGAAAAGAGCACACATGCAATGACACTGGTGGATCCATATGGGGTATATGAAAAGACCACACATGCAATGACTCCAGTTGTTGTTAGTGAAAAGAACATACATGCAATGACACTGGTGGATCCATGTGTGGTCTCAGAAGAGAACACACATGCAATGACACTGGTTATTGTTACTAAAAAGAACACACATGCAATGACACTAGTGGATCCATATGTGGTATGTGAGAAGAACAGTCATGAAATGACTCTGGTTGTTGTTAGTAAAAAGAACACACATGCAATGACACTGGTGGATCCATAGGTGGATTGTGAAAAGAGCACACATGCAATGACACTGGTGGATCCATATGTGGTATGTGAAAAGAACACACATGCAATGACTCCAGTTGTTGTTAGTGAAAAGAACACACATGCAATGACACTGGTGGATCCATGTGTGGTCTCTGAAGAGAAGACACATGCAATGACTCTGGTTGTTGTTACTAAAAAGAACACACATGCAATGACACTGGTGGATCTTTGTGTGGATTGTGAAGAGAACACACATGCAATGGCACTAGTGGATCCATAGGTGGTATGTGAGAAGAACAGTCATGAAATGACTCTGGATGTTGTTAGTAAAAAGAACACACATGCAATGACATTGGTGGATTGTGAAAAGAGCACACATGCATTGACACTGGTGGATCTATATGTGGTATGTGAAAAGAACACACATGCAATAACTCCAGTTGTTGTTAGTGAAAAGAACATACATGCAATGACACTGGTGGATCCATGTGTGGTCTCTGATGAGAACACACATGCAATGACACTGGTTGTTGTTACTAAAAATAACACATATGCAATGACACTGGTGGATCCATATATGGTATGTGAGAAAAACAGTCATGAAATGACTCTGGTTGTTGTTAGTAAAAAGAACACACATGCAATAACACTGGTGGATTTTGAAAAGAGCACACATGCAATGACACTGGTGGATCCATATGTGGTATGTGAAAATAAGACACATGCAATGACTCCAGTTGTTGTTAGTGAAAAGAACATACATGCAATGACACTGGTGGATCCATGTGTGGTCTCTGAAGAGAAAACACATGCAATAACACTGGTAGTTGTTACTAAAAATAACACACATGCAATGACACTGGTGGATCCATATGTGGTATGTGAGAAGAACAGTCATGAAATGACTCTAGTTGTTGTTAGTAAAAATAATACACATGCAATGACACTTGTGGATCCATAGGTAGATTGTGAAAAGAGCACACATGCAATGAGATTGGGGGATCCATATGTGGTATGTGAAAAGAACACACATGCAATGACTCCAGTTGTTGTTAGTGAAAAGAACACACATGCAATGACACTGGTGGATCCATGTGTGGTCTCTGAAGAGAACACTCATTTCAATGACTCTAGTTGTTGTTAGTAAAAAGAACACACATGCAATGACACTGGTGGATCCATAGCTGGATTGTGAAAAGAGCACACATGGAATGACACTGGTGGGTCCATATGTGGTATGTGAAAAGAACACACATGCAATGACTCTGGTTGTTATTACTAAAAAGAACACACATGCAATGACACTGGTGGATCCATGTGTGGATTGTGAAGAGAACACACATGCAATGACACTGGTGGATCCGTAGGTAGTATGTGAGAAGAACAGTCATGAAATGACTCTGGTTGTTGTTAGTAAAAAGAACACACATGCAATGACACTGGTGGATTGTGAAAAGAGCACACATGCAATGACACTGGTGGATCCATATGTGGTATGTGAAAAGAACACACATGCAATGACTCCAGTTGTTGTTAGTGAAAAGAACATACATGCAATGACACTGGTGGATCCATGTGTGGTCTCTGAAGAGAACACATATTTCAATGACACTCGTGGATCCATATGTGGTATGTGAAAAGAACACACATGCAATGACTCTGGTTGTTATTACTAAAAATACACACATGCAATGACACTGGTGGATCTGTAGCTGGTATGTGAGAAGAACAGTCATGAAATGACTCTGGTTGTTGTTTGTAAAAAGAACACACATGCAATGAAACTGGTGGATCCATAGGTGGATTGTGAAAAGTGCACACATGCAAATGACACTGGTGGATCCATATCTGGTATGTGAAAAGAGCACACATGCAATGACTCCAGTTGTTGTTAGTGAAAAGAACATACATGCAATGACACTGGTGGATCCATGTGTGGTCTCTAAAAGAACACACATGCAATGACATTGGTTGTTGTTACTAAAAATAACACACATGCAATGACACTGGTGGATCCATATGTGGATTGTGAAGAGAACACACATGCAATGACACTAGTGGATCCATAGGTGGTATGTGAGAAGAATAGTCATGAAATAACTCTGGTTGTTGTTAGTAAAAAGAACACACATGCAATGACACTGGTGGATCCATAGGTGGATTGTGAAAAGAGCACACATGCAATGACACTGGTGGATCCATATGTGGTATGTGAAAAACACTCATGCAATGACTCCAGTTGTTGTTAGTGAAAAGAACACACATGCAATGACACTGGTGGATCCATAGGTGGATTGTGAAAAGAGCATACATGCAATGACACTGGTGGATCCATATGTGGTATGTGAAAAGAACACACATGCAATGACTCCAGTTGTTGTTAGTGAAAAGGACATACATGCAATGACACTGGTGGATCCATGTGTGGTCACTGAAGAGAGCACACATTTCCATGACTCTGGTTGTTGTTGGTAAAAAGAACACACATGCAATGACACTGGTGGATCCATGTGTGGTCTCTGAAGAAAGCACACATGCAATGACACTGGTTGTTGTTACTAAAATGAACACACATGCAATGACACTGGTGGATCCATGTGTGGATTGTGAAGAGAACACACATGCAATGACACTGGTGGATCCATAGGTGGTATGTGAGAAGAGCAGTCATGAAATGACTCTGGTTGTTGTTAGTTAAAAGAGCATACATGCAATGACACCGATGGATCCATGTGTGGTCTCTGAACAGAGCACACATTTCAATGACTCTGGTTCTTGTTGGTAAAAAGAACACACATGCAATGACACTGGTGGATCCATGTGTGGTCTCTGAAGAGAACACCCATGCAATGACTCTGGTTGTTGTTACTAAAAATAACACACATGCTATGACACTGGTGGATCCATGTGTGGATTGTGAAGAGAACCCACATGCAATGACACTGGTGGATCCATAGGTGGTATGTGAGAAGAACAGTCATGAAATGACTCTGGTTGTTGTTAGTAAAAAGAACACACATGAAATGACACTAGTGGATTGTGAAAAGAGCACACATGCAATGACACTGGTGGATCCATATGGGGTATATGAAAAGACCACACATGCAATGACTCCAGTTGTTGTTAGTGAAAAGAACATACATGCAATGACACTGGTGGATCCATGTGTGGTCTCAGAAGAGAACACACATGCAATGACACTGGTTATTGTTACTAAAAAGAACACACATGCAATGACACTAGTGGATCCATATGTGGTATGTGAGAAGAACAGTCATAAAATGACTCTGGTTGTTGTTAGTAAAAAGAACACACATGCAATGACACTGGTGGATCCATAGGTGGATTGTGAAAAGAGCACACATGCAATGACACTGGTGGATCCATATGTGGTATGTGAAAAGAACACACATGCAATGACTCCAGTTGTTGTTAGTGAAAAGAACACACATGCAATGACACTGGTGGATCCATGTGTGGTCTCTGAAGAGAACACACATGCAATGACTCTGGTTGTTGTTACTAAAAAGAACACACATGCAATGACACTGGTGGATCTATGTGTGGATTGTGAAGAGAACACACATGCAATGACACTAGTGGATCCATAGGTGGTATGTGAGAAGAACAGTCATGAAATGACTCTGGATGTTGTTAGTAAAAAGAACACACATGCAATGACAATGGTGGATTGTGAAAAGAGCACACATGCAATGACACTGGTGGATCTATATGTGGTATGTGAAAAGAACACACATGCAATGACACTGGTGGATCCATGTGTGGTATCTGATGAGAACACACATGCAATGACACTGGTTGTTGCTACTAAAAATAACACATATGCAATGACACTGGTGGATCCATATATGGTATGTGAGAAAAACAGTCATGAAAGGACTCTGGTTGTTGTTAGTAAAAAGAACACACATGCAATAACACTGGTGGATTTTGAAAAGAGCACACATGCAATGACACTGGTGGATCCATATGTGGCATGTGAAAAGAAGACACATGCAATGACTCCAGTTGTTGTTAGTGAAAAGAACATACATGCAATGACACTGGTGGATCCATGTGTGGTCTCTGAAGAGAAAACACATGCAATAACACTGGTTGTTGTTACTAAAAATAACACACATGCAATGACACTGGTGGATCCATATGTGGTATGTGAGAAGAACAGTCATGAAATGACTCTAGTTGTTGTTAGTAAAAAGAACACACATGCAATGACACTGGTGGATCCATAGGTGGATTGTGAAAAGAGCACACATGCAATGAGATTGGGGGATCCATATGTGGTATGTGAAAAGAACACACATGCAATGACTCCAGTTGTTGTTAGTGAAAAGAACACACATGCAATGACACTGGTGGATCCATGTGTGGTCTCTGAAGAGAACACTCATTTCAATGACTCTAGTTGTTGTTAGTAAAAAGAACACACATGCAATGACACTGGTGGATCCATAGCTGGATTGTGAAAAGAGCACACATGGAATGACACTGGTGGGTCCATATGTGGTATGTGAAAAGAACACACATGCAAAGACTCCAGTTGTTGTTAGTGAAAAGAACATACATGCAATGACACCGATGGATCCATGTGTGGTCTCTGAAGAGAACACACATGCACTGACACTAGTTGTTGTTACTAAAAATAACACACATGCAATAACACTGGTTGTTGTTACTAAAAATAACACACATGCAATGACACTGGTGGATATATATGTGGTATGTGAGAAGAACAGTTATGAAATGACTCTGGTTGTTGTTAGTAAAAAGAACACACATGCAATGACACTAGTGGATCCATAGGTGGATTGTGAAAAAAGCACACATGCAATGACACTGGTGGATCCATATGTGGTATGTGAAAAGAACACACATGCAGTGACTCCAGTTGTTGTTAGTGAAAAGAACATACATGCAATGACACTGGTGGATCCATGTGTGGTCTCTGAAGAGAACACACATTTCAATGACACTCGTGGAGCCATATGTGGTATGTGAAAAGAACACACATGCAATGACTCTGGTTGTTATTACTAAAATGAACACACATGCAATGACACTGGTGGATCCATGTGTGGATTGTGAAGAGAACACACATGCAATGACACTGGTGGATCCATAGGTAGTATGTGAGAAGAACAGTCATGAAATGACTCTGGTTGTTGTTAGTAAAAAGAACACAGATGCAATGACACTGGTGGATTGTGAAAAGAGCACACATGCAATGACACTGGTGGATCCATATGTGGTATGTGAAAAGAGCACACATGCAATGACTCCAGTTGTTGTTAGTGAAAAGAACATACATGCAATGACACTGGTGGATTCATGTGTGGTCTCTAAAAGAACACACATGCAAAGACATTGGTTGTTGTTACTAAAAATAACACACATGCAATGACACTGGTGGATCCATATGTGGTATGTGAGAAGAACAATTATGAAATAACTCTGGTTGTTGTTAGTAAAAAGAACACACATGCAATGACACTAGTGGATCCATAGGTGGATTGTGAAAAAAGCACACATGCAATGACACTGGTGGATCCATATGTGGTATGTGAAAAGAACACACATGCAATGACTCCAGTTGTTGTTAGTGAAAAGAACATACATGCAATGACACTGGTGGATCCATGTGTGGTCTCTGAAGAGAACACACATTTCAATGACACTCGTGGATCCATATGTGGTATGTGAAAAGAACACACATGCAATGACTCTGGTTGTTATTACTAAAAAGAACACACATGAAATGACACTGGTGGATCCATGTGTGGATTGTGAAGAGAACACACATGCAATGACACTGGTGGATCCAAAGGTAGTATGTGAGAAGAAAAGTCATGAAATGACTCTGGTTGTTGTTAGTAAAAAGAATACACATGCAATGACACTAGTGGATTGTGAAAAGAGCACACATGCAATGACACTAGTGGATCCATATGTGGTATGTGAAAAGAGCACACATGCAATGACTCCAGTTGTTGTTAGTGAAAAGAACATACATGCAATGACACTGGTGGATCCATGTGTGGTCTCTAAAAGAACACACATGCAATGACATTGGTTGTTGTTACTAAAAATAACACACATGCAATTACACTGGTGGATCCATATGTGGTATGTGAGAAGAACAGTCATGAAATGACTCTGGTTGTTGTTAGTAAAAAGAACACACATGCAATGACACTAGTGGATCCATAGGTGGATTGTGAAAACAGCACACATGAAATGACACTTGTGGATCCATATGTGATATGTGAAAAGAACACACATGCAATGAGTCTAGTTGTTGTTAGTGAAAATAACATACATGCAATGACACTGGTGGATCCATGTGTGGTCTCTGAAGAGAACACATATTTCAATGACACTCGTGGATCCATATGTGGTATGTGAAAAGAACACACATGCAATGACTCTGGTTGTTATTACTTAAAAATACACACATGCAATGACACTGGTTGATCTGTAGGTGGTATGTGAGAAGAACAGTCATGAAATGACTCTGGTTGTTGTTTGTAAAAAGAACGCACATGCAAATGACACTGGTGGATCCATATGTGGTATGTGAAAAGAACAGACATGCAATGACTCCTGTTGTTGTTAGTGAAAAGATCATAAATGCAATGACACTGGTGGATCCATGTGTGGTCTCTCAAGAGAACACACATGCAATGACACTGGTTGTTGTTACTAAAAAGAACACACATGCAATGACACTGGTTGATCCATGTGTGGATTGTGAAGAGAACACACATGCAATGACACTGGTGGATCCATAGGTGGTATGTGAGAAGAACAGTCATGAAATAACTCTGGTTGTTGTTAGTAAAAAGAACATACATGCAATGACACTGGTGGATCCATAGGTGGATTGTGAAAAGAGCACACATGCAATGACACTGGTGGATCCATATGTGGTATGTGAAAAAACACACATGCAATGACTCCAGTTGTTGTTAGTGAAAAGAACACAAATGCAATGACACTGGTGGATCCATAGGTGGATTGTGAAAAGAGCATACATGCAATGACACTGGTGGATCCATATGTGGTATGTGAAAAGAACACACATGCAATGACTCCAGTTGTTGTTAGTGAAAAGGACATACATGCAATGACACTGGTGGATCCATGTGTAGTCACTGAAGAGAGCACACATTTCCATGACTCTGGTTGTTGTTGGTAAAAACAACACACATGCAATGACACTGGTGGATCCATGTGTGGTCTCTGAAGAAAGCACACATGCAATGACACTGGTTGTTGTTACTAAAATGAACACACATGCAATGACACTGGTGGATCCATGTGTGGATTGTGAAGAGAACACACATGCAATGACACTGGTGGATCCATAGGTGGTATGTGAGAAGAGCAGTCATGAAATGACTCTGGTTGTTGTTAGTGAAAAGAGCATACATGCAATGACACCGATGGATCCATGTGTGGTCTCCAACAGCACACATTTCAATGACTAGTTGTTGTTAGTAAAAAGAACACACATGCAATGACACTAGTGGATCCATGTGTGGTCTCTGAAGAGAACACCCATGCAATGACTCTGGTTGTTGTTACTAAAAAGAACACACATGCAATGACACTGGTGGATCCAGGTTTGGATTGTGAAGAGAACACACATGCAATGACACTGGTGGATCCATAGGTGGTATGTGAGAAGAACAGTCATGAAATGACTCTGGTTGTTGTTAGTAAAAAGAACACACATGAAATGACACAAGTGGATTGTGAAAAGAGCACACATGCAATGACACTGGTGGATCCATATGGGGTATGTGAAAAGACCACACATGCAATGAATCCAGTTGTTGTTAGTGAAAAGAACATACATGCAATGACACTGGTGGATCCATGTGTGGTCTCTGAAGAGAACACACATGCAATGACACTGGTTATTGTTACTAAAAAGAACACACATGCAATGACACTAGTGGATCCATATGTGGTATGTGAGAAGAACAGTCATGAAATGACTCTTGTTGTTGTTAGTAAAAAGAACACACATGCAATGACACTGGTGGATCCATAGGTGGATTGTGAAAAGAGCACACATGCAATGACACTGGTGGATCCATATGTGGTATGTGAAAAGAACACACATGTAATGACTCCAGTTGTTGTTAGTGAAAAGAACACACATGCAATGACAGTGGTGGATCCAAGTGTGGTCACTGAAGAGAACACTCATTTCAATGACTTTGGTTGTTGTTAGTAAAAAGAACACACATGCAATAACTCCAGTTGTTGTTAGTGAAAAGAACATACATGCAATGACACTGGTGGATCCATGTGTGGTCTCTGAAGAGAACACACAGGCAATGACACTGGTTGTTGTTACTAAAAATAACACACATGCAATGACACTGGTGGATCCATATGTGGTATGTGAGAAAAACAGTCATGAAATGAATGTGGTTGTTGTTAGTAAAAAGAACACACATGCAATGACACTGGTGGATTGTGAAAAGATCACACATGCAATGACACTGGTGGATCCATATGTGGTATGTGAAAAGAACACACATGCAATGACTCCAGTTGTTGTTAGTGAAAAGAACATACATGCAATGACACTGGTGGATCCATGTGTGGTCTCTGAAGAGAACACACATGCAATGACACTGGTTGTTGTTACTAAAAATAACACACATGCAAATGACACTGATGGATCCATATGTGGTATGTGAGAAGAATAGTCATGAAATGACTCTAGTTGTTGTTAGTAAAAAGAACACACATGTAATGAAACTGGTGGATCCATAGGTGGATTGTGAAAAGAGCACACATGGAATGACACTGGTGGATCCATATGTGGTATGTGAAAAGAACACACATGCAATGACTCCAGTTGTTGTTAGTGAAAAGAACACACATGCAATGACACTGGTGGATCCATGTGTGGTCTCTGAAGAGAACACTCATTTCAATGACTCTAGTTGTTGTTAGTAAAAAGAACACACATGCAATGACACTGGTGGATCCATGTGTGGTCTCTAAAGAGAACACACATGCAATGACACTGGTTGTTGTTCCTAAAAAGAACATACATGCAATGACACTGGTGGATCCATGTGTGGATTGTGAAGAGAACACACATGCAATGACACTAGTGGATCCATATGTGGTATGTGAGAAGAACAGTCATGAAATGACTCTGGTTGTTGTTAGTAAAAAGAAGACACATGCAATGACACTGGTGGATCCATAGGTGGATTGTGAAAAGAGCACACATGCAATGACACTGGTGGATCCATATGTGGTATGTGAAAAGAGCACACATGCAAGACTCCAGTTGTTATCAGTGAAAAGAACACACATGGAATGACACCGGTGGATCCATAGGTGGATTGTGGAAAGAGCACACATGCAATGACACTGGTGGATCCATATGTGGTATGTGAAAAGAACACACATGCAAAGACTCCAGTTGTTGTTAGTGAAAAGAACATACATGCAATGACACCGATGGATCCATGTGTGGTCTCAAAGAGCACACATTTCAATGACTTCAGTTGTTGTTAGTAAAAGAACACACATGCAATGACATCAGGATCCATTTGTGGTCTCTGAAGAGAACACCCATGCAATGACTCTGGTTGTTGTTACTAATAAGAACACACATGCAATGACACTAGTGGATCCATGTGTGGATTGTGAAGAGAACACACATGCAATGACACTGGTGGATCCATAGGTGGTATGTGAGAAGAACAGTCATGAAATGACTCTAGTTGTTGTTAGTAAAAAGAACACACATGAAATGACACTAGTGGATTGTGAAAAGAGCACACATGCAATAACACTGGTGGATCCATATGGGGTATGTGAAAAGACCACACATGCAATGACTCCAGTTGTTGTTAGTGAAAAGAACATACATGCAATGACACTGGTGGATCCATGTGTGGTCTCTGAAGAGAACACACATGCAATGACACTGGTTATTGTTACTAAAAAGAACACACATGCAATGACACTAGTGGATCCATATGTGGTATGTGAGAAGAACAGTCATGAAATGACTCTGGTTGTTGTTAGTAAAAAGAACACACATGTAATGACACTGGTGGATCCATATGTGGTATGTGAAAAGAACACACATGCAATGACTCCAGTTGTTGTTAGTGAAAAGAACACACATGCAATGACAGTGGTGGATCCATGTGTGGTCACTGAAGAGAACACTCATTTCAATGACTCCGGTTGTTGTTAGTAAAAAGAACACACATGCAATAACTCCAGTTGTTGTTAGTGAAAAGAACATACATGCAATGACACTGGTGGATCCATGTGTGGTCTTGAAGAGAACACACATGCAATGACACTGGTTGTTGTTACTAAAAATAACACACATGCAATGACACTGGTGGATCCATATGTGGTATGTGAGAAAAACAGTCGTGAAATGACTCTGGTTGTTGTTAGTAAAAAGAACACACATGCAATGACACTAGTGGATTGTGAAAAGAGCACACATGCAATGACACTGGTGGATCCATAAGTGGTATGTGAAAAGAACACACATGCAATGACTCCAGTTGTTGTTAGTGAAAAGAACATACATGCAATGACACTGGTGGATCCATGTGTGGTCTCTGAAGAGAACACACATGCAATGACACTGGTTGTTGTTACTAAAAATAACACACATGCAATGACACTGGTGGATCCATATGTGGTATGTGAGAAGAACAGTCATGAAATGACTCTAGTTGTTGTTAGTAAAAAGAACACACATGCAATGACACTGGTGGATCCATAGGTGGATTGTGAAAAGAGCACACATGCAATCACACTGGTGGATCCATATGTGGTATGTGAAAAGAACACACATGCAATGACTCCAGTTGTTGTTAGTGAAAAGAACACACATGCAATGACAATGGTGGATCCCTGTGTGGTCTTTGAAGAGAACACTCATTTCAATGACTCTGGTTGTTGTTAGTAAAAATAACACACATGCAATGACACTGGTGGATCCATGTGTGGTCTCTGAAGAGAACACACATGCAATGACACTGTTTGTTGTTACTAAAAAGAACATACATGCAATGACAGTAGTGGATCCATGTGTGGATTGTGAAGAGAACACACATGCAATGACACTGGTGGATCCATATGTGGTATGTGAGAAGAACAGTCATGAAATGACTCTGGTTGTTGTTAGTAAAAGTAAGACACATGCAATGACACTGGTGGATCCATAGGTGGATTGTGAAAAGAGCACACATGCAATGACACTGGTGGATCCATATGTGGTATGTGAAAAGAGCACACATGCAATGACTCCAGTTGTTGTCAGTGAAAAGAACACACATGGAATGACACCTGTGGATCCATAGGAGGATTGTGAAAAGAGCACACATGCAATGACACTGGTGGATCGATACGTGGTATGTGAAAAGAACACACATGCAATGACTCCAGTTGTTGTTAGTGAAAAGAACACACATGCGATGACACTAGTGGATCCATAGGTGGTATGTGAAAAGAACACACATTTCATTGACTCTGGTTGTTGTTAGTAAAAAGAACACACATGCAATGACACTGGTGGATCCATAGGTGGATTGTGAAAAGAGCACACATGCAATGACACTAGTGGATCCATATGTGGTATATGAAAAGAACACACATGCAAAGACTCTAGTTGTTGTTAGTGAAAAGAACATACATACAATGACACTGGTGGATCCATGTGTGGTACCTGAAGAGAACACACATGCAATGACACTGGTGGATCCATATGTGGTATGTGAGAAGAACAGTCATGAAATGACTCTGGTTGTTGTTAGTAAAAAGAACACACATGCAATGACACTAGTGGATCCATAGGTGGATTGTGAAAAAAGCACACATGCAATGACACTGGTGGATCCAAATGTGGTATGTGAAAAGAACACACATGCAATGACTCCAATTGTTGTTAGTAAAAAGAACATGCATGCAATGACACTGGTGGATCCGTGTTTGGTCTCTGAAGAGAACTCACATTTCAATGACACTCGTGGATCCATATGTGGTATGTGAAAAGAACACACATGCAATGACTCTGGTTGTTATTACTAAAAAGAACACACATGCAATGACACTGGTGGATCCATGTGTGGATTGTGAAGAGAACACACATGCAATGACACTGGTGGATCCGTAGGTAGTATGTGAGAGGAACAATTCATGAAATGACTCTGGTGTTTTTTAGTAAAAAGAACACACATGCAATGACACTGGTGGATTGTGAAAAGAGCACACATGCAATGACACTGGTTGTTGTTACTAAAAATAACACACATGCAATGACACTGGTGGATCCATGTGTGGATTGTGAAGAGAACACACATGCAATGACACTGGTTATTGTTACTAAAAAGAACACACATGCAATGACACTAGTGGATCCATATGTGGTATGTGATAAGAACAGTCATGAAATGACTCTGGTTGTTGTTAGTAAAAAGAACACACATGCAATGACACTGGTGGATCCATAGGTGGATTGTGAAAAGAGCATACATGCAATGACACTGGTGGATCCATATGTGGTATGTGAAAAGAACACACATGCAATGACTCCAGTTGTTGTTAGTGAAAAGAACATACATGCAATGACATTGGTGGATCCATGTGTGGTCACTGAAGAGAGCACACATTTCAATGACTCTGGTTGTTGTTGGTAAAAAGAACACACATACAATGACACTGGTGGATCCATGTGTGGTCTCTGAAGAGAGCACACATGCAATGACACTGGTTGTTGTTACTAAAAAGAACAAACATGCAATGACACTGGTGGATCCATGTGTGGATTGTGAAGAGAACACACATGCAATGACACTGGTGGATCCATAGGTGGTATGTGAGAAGAACAGTCATGAAATGACTCTGGTTGTTGTTAGTAAAAAGAACACACATGCAATGACACTGGTGCATCCATAGGTGGATTGTGAAAAGAGCACACATGCAATGACACTGGTGGATCCATATGTGGTATGTGAAAAGAACACACATGCAAAGACTCTAGTTGTTGTTAGTGAAAAGAACATACATGCAATGACACCGATGGATCCATGTGTCGTCTCTGAACAGAGCACACATTTCAATGACTCTGGTTGTTGTTAGTAAAAAGAACACACATGCAATGACACTGGTGGATCCATGTGTGGTCTCTGAAGAGAACACCCATGCAATGACTCTGGTTGTTGTTACTAATAAGAACACACATGCAATGACACTAGTGGATCCATGTGTGGATTGTGAAGAGAACACACATGCAATGACACTGGTGGATCCATAGGTGGTATGTGAGAAGAACAGTCATGAAATGACTCTAGTTGTTGTTAGTAAAAAGAACACACATGAAATGACACTAGTGGATTGTGAAAAGAGCACACATGCAATAACACTGGTGGATCCATATGGGGTATGTGAAAAGACCACACATGCAATGACTCCAGTTGTTGTTAGTGAAAAGAACATACATGCAATGACACTGGTGGATCCATGTGTGGTCTCTGAAGAGAACACACATGCAATGACACTGGTTATTGTTACTAAAAAGAACACACATGCAATGACACTAGTGGATCCATATGTGGTATGTGAGAAGAACAGTCATGAAATGACTCTGGTTGTTGTTAGTAAAAAGAACACACATGTAATGACACTGGTGGATCCATATGTGGTATGTGAAAAGAACACACATGCAATGACTCCAGTTGTTGTTAGTGAAAAGAACACACATGCAATGACAGTGGTGGATCCATGTGTGGTCACTGAAGAGAACACTCATTTCAATGACTCTGGTTGTTGTTAGTAAAAAGAACACACATGCAATAACTCCAGTTGTTGTTAGTGAAAAGAACATACATGCAATGACACTGGTGGATCCATGTGTGGTCTTGAAGAGAACACACATGCAATGACACTGGTTGTTGTTACTAAAAATAACACACATGCAATGACACTGGTGGATCCATATGTGGTATGTGAGAAAAACAGTCGTGAAATGACTACGGTTGTCGTTAGTAAAAAGAACACACATGCAATGACACTAGTGGATTGTGAAAAGAGCACACATGCAATGACACTGGTGGATCCATGAGTGGTCTGTGAAAAGAACACACATGCAATGACTCAGGTTGTTAGTGAAAAGAACATACATGCAATGACACTGGTGGATCCATGTGTGGTCTCTGAAGAGAACACACATGCAATGACACTGGTTGTTGTTACTAAAAATAACACACATGCAATGACACTGGTGGATCCATATGTGGTATGTGAGAAGAACAGTCATGAAATGACTCTAGTTGTTGTTAGTAAAAAGAACACACATGCAATGACACTGGTGGATCCATAGGTGGATTGTGAAAAGAGCACACATGCAATCACACTGGTGGATCCATATGTGGTATGTGAAAAGAACACACATGCAATGACTCCAGTTGTTGTTAGTGAAAAGAACACACATGCAATGACAATGGTGGATCCCTGTGTGGTCTTTGAAGAGAACACTCATTTCAATGACTCTGGTTGTTGTTAGTAAAAATAACACACATGCAATGACACTGGTGGCTCCATGTGTGGTCTCTGAAGAGAACACACATGCAATGACACTGTTTGTTGTTACTAAAAAGAACATACATGCAATGACAGTAGTGGATCCATGTGTGGATTGTGAAGAGAACACACATGCAATGACACTGGTGGATCCATATGTGGTATGTGAGAAGAACAGTCATGAAATGACTCTGGTTGTTGTTAGTAAAAGTAAGACACATGCAATGACACTGGTGGATCCATAGGTGGATTGTGAAAAGAGCACACATGCAATGACACTGGTGGATCCATATGTGGTATGTGAAAAGAGCACACATGCAATGACTCCAGTTGTTGTCAGTGAAAAGAACACACATGGAATGACACCTGTGGATCCATAGGAGGATTGTGAAAAGAGCACACATGCAATGACACTGGTGGATCGATACGTGGTATGTGATAAGAACAGTCATGCAAT
This sequence comes from Avena insularis, assembly GCA_023614405.1. NCBI lineage: Eukaryota > Viridiplantae > Streptophyta > Magnoliopsida > Poales > Poaceae > Avena > Avena insularis. The sequence goes on along the minus strand of JAJUPC010000511.1, from coordinate 148,786 downwards.
GACTCCAGTTGTTGTTAGTGAAAAGAACACACATGCGATGACACTAGTGGATCCATAGGTGGATTGTGAAAAGAGCATACATGCAATGACACTGGTGGATCCATATGTGGTATGTGAAAAGAACACACATGCAATGACTCCAGTTGTTGTTAGTGAAAAGAACATACATGCAATGACATTGGTGGATCCATGTGTGGTCACTGAAGAGAGCACACATTTCAATGACTCTGGTTGTTGTTGGTAAAAAGAACACACATACAATGACACTGGTGGATCCATGTGTGGTCTCTGAAGAGAGCACACATGCAATGACACTGGTTGTTGTTACTAAAAAGAACAAACATGCAATGACACTGGTGGATCCATGTGTGGATTGTGAAGAGAACACACATGCAATGACACTGGTGGATCCATAGGTGGTATGTGAGAAGAACAGTCATGAAATGACTCTGGTTGTTGTTAGTAAAAAGAACACACATGCAATGACACTGGTGCATCCATAGGTGGATTGTGAAAAGAGCACACATGCAATGACACTGGTGGATCCATATGTGGTATGTGAAAAGAACACACATGCAAAGACTCTAGTTGTTGTTAGTGAAAAGAACATACATGCAATGACACCGATGGATCCATGTGTAGCCTGAACAGAGCACACATTTCAATGACTGGTTGTTGTTAGTAAAAAGAACACACATGCAATGACACTGGTGGATCCATGTGTGGTCTCTGAAGAGAACACCCATGCAATGACTCTGGTTGTTGTTACTAATAAGAACACACATGCAATGACACTGGTGGATCCATGTGTGGATTGTGAAGAGAACACACATGCAATGACACTGGTGGATCCATAGGTGGTATGTGAGAAGAACAGTCATGAAATGACTCTGGTTGTTGTTAGTAAAAAGAACACACATGAAATGACACTAGTGGATTGTGAAAAGAGCACACATGCAATGACACTGGTCGATCCATATGGGGTATGTGAAAAGACCACACATGCAATGACTCCAGTTGTTGTTAGTGAAAAGAACATACATGCAATGACACTGGTGGATCCATGTGTGGTCTCTGAAGAGAACACACATTCATGACACTGGTTATTGTTACTAAAAAGAACACACATGCAATGACACTGGTGGATCCATATGTGGTATGTGAGAAGAACAGTCATGAAATGACTAGAGTTGTTGTTAGTAAAAAGAACGCACATGCAATGACACTGGTGGATCCATAGGTCGATTGTGAAAAGAGCACACATGTAATGACACTGGTGGATCCATATGTGGTATGTGAAAAGAACACACATGCAATGACTCTGGTTGTTGTTAGTGAAAAGAACACACATGCAATGACAGTGGTGGATCCACGTGTGGTCACTGAAGAGAACACTCATTTCAATGACTCTGGTTGTTGTTAGTAAAAAGAACACACATGCAATAACTCCAGTTGTTGTTAGTGAAAAGAACATACATGCAATGACACTGGTGGATCCATGTGTGGTCTCTGAAGAGAACACACATGCAATGACACTGGTTGTTGTTACTAAAAATAACACATGCAATGACACTGTGGATCCATATGTGGTATGTGAGAAAATCAGTCATGAAATGACTCTGGTTGTTGTTAGTAAAAAGAACACACATGCAATGACACTGGTGGATTGTGAAAAGAGCACACATGCAATGACACTGGTGGATCCATATGTGGTATGTAAAAAGAACACACATGCAATGACTCCAGTTGTTGTTAGTGAAAAGAACATACATGCAATGACACTGGTGGATCCATGTCTGGTCTCTGAAGAGAACACACATGCAATGACACTGGTTGTTGTTACTAAAAATAACACACATGCAATGACACTGGTGGATCCATATGTGGTATGTGAGAAGAACAGTCATGAAATGACTCTAGTTGTTGTTAGTAAGAAGAACACACATGCAATGACACTGGTGGATCCATAGGTGGATTGTGAAAAGATCACACATGCAATGACACTGGTGGATCCATATGGGGTATGTGAAAAGAACACACATGCAATGACTCTAGTTGTTGTTTGTGAAAAGAACACACATGCAATGACACTGGTGGATCCATGTGTGGTCTCTAAAGAGAACACTCATTTCAATGACTCTGGTTGTTGTTAGTAAAAAGAACACACATGCAATGACACTGGTGGTTTCCATAGGTGGATTGTGAAAAGAGCATACATGCAATGACACTGGTGGATCCATATGTGGTATGTGAAAAGAACACACATGCAATGACTCTAGTTGTTGTTAGTGAAAAGAACATACATGCAATGACACTGGTGGATCCATGTGTGGTCACTGAAGAGAGCACACATTTCAATGACCCTAGTTGTTGTTGGTAAAAAGAACACACATGCAATGACACTGGTGGATCCATGTGTGGTCTCTGAAGAGAGCACACATGCATAGACACTGGTCGTTGTTACTAAAAAGAACACACATGCAATGACACTGGTGGATCCATGTGTGGATTGTGAAGAGAACACACATGCAATGACACTGGTGGATCCATAGGTGGTATGTGAGAAGAACAGTCATGAAATGACTCTGGTTGTTGTTAGTAAAAAGAACACACATGCAATGACACTAGTGGATCCATAGGTGGATTGTGAAAAGAGCACATATGCAATGACACTGGTGGATCCATATGTGGTATGTGAAAAGAACACACATGCAAAGACTCCAGTTGTTGTTAGTGAAAAGAACATACATGCAATGACACCGATGGATCCATATGTGGTCTGAAGAGCACACATTTCACTGACTCTTGTTGTTGTTAGTGAAAAGAACATACATGCAATGACACTAGTGGATCCATAGGTGGTATGTGAGAAGAACAGTCATGAAATGACTCTGGTTGTTGTTAGTAAAAAGAACACACATGCAATGACACTAGTGGATTGTGAAAATAGCACACATGCAATGACACTGGTGGATCCATATGGGGTATGTGAAAAGACCACATGTAATGACTCCAGTTGTTGTTAGTGAAAAGAACATACATGCAATGACACTGGTGGATCCATGTGTGGTCTCTGAATAGAGCACACATTTCAATGACTCTGATTGATGTTAGTAAAAAGAACACACATGCAATGACATGGTGGATCCATGTGTGGTCTTTGAAGAGAACACATGCAATGACACTGGTTATTGTTACTAAAAGAACACACATGCAATGACACTAGTGGATCCATATGTGGTATGTCGAAGAGAACAGTCATGAAATGACTCTGGTTGTTGTTACTAAAAAGAACACACATGCAATGACATTGGTCGATCCATAGGTGGATTTTGGAAAGAGCACAGATGCAATGACACTGGTGGATCCATATGTGGTATGTGAAAAGAACACACATGCAATGACTCCAGTTGTTGTTTGTGAAAAGAACAGTCATGCAATGACATTGGTTCCTTGTGTGGTCCTCAAGAGAACACTCATTTCAATGACTCGGTGTTGTTAGTAAAAAGAACACACATGCAATGACACTGGTGGATCCATGTGTGGTCTCTGAAGAGAACACACATGCAATGACACTGGTTGTTGTTACTAAAAAGAACACACATGCAATGACACTGGTGGATCCATGTGTGGTCTCTGAAGAGAACACACATTTCAATGACTCTGGTTGTTGTTAGTAAAAAGAACACACATGCAATGACACTGGTGGATTGTGAAAAGAGCACACATACAATGACACTGGTGGATCCATGTGTGGTCTCTGAAGAGAACACTCATTTCAATGACTCTGGTTGTTGTTAGTAAAAAGAACACAGATGCAATGACACTGGTGGATCCATGTGTGGTCTCTAAAGAGAACACACATGCAATGACACTGGTTGTTGTTACTAAAGAGCACATACATGCAATGACACTGGTGGATCCATGTGTGGATTGTGAAGAGAACACACATGCAATGACATTGGTGGATCCGTATGTGGTATGTGAGAAGAACAGTCATGAAATGACTCTGGTTGTTGTTAGTAAAAAGAAGACACATGCAATGACACTGGTGGATCCATAGGTGGATTGTGAAAAGAGCACACATGCAATGACACTGGAGGATCCATATGTGGTATGTGAAAAGAGCACACATGCAATGACTCCAGTTGTTGTCAGTGAAAAGAACACACATGGAATGACACCGGTGGATCCATAGGAGGATTGTGAAAAGAGCACACATGCAATGACACTGGTGGATCCATACGTGGTATGTGAAAAGAACACACATGCAATGATTCCAGTTGTTGTTAGTGAAAAGAACACACTTGCAATGACACTGGTGGATCCATAGGTGGTATGTGAAAAGAACACACATTTCATTGACTCTGGTTGTTGTTAGTAAAAGAACACACATGCAATGACACTGGTGGATCCATAGGTGGATTGTGAAAAGAGCACACATGCAATGACACTAGTGGATCCATATGTGGTATGTGAAAAGAACACACATGCAAAGACTCTAGTTGTTGTTAGTGAAAAGAACATACATGCAATGACACTGATGGATCCATGTGTGGTCTCTGAAGAGAACACACATGCAATGACACTGGTTGTTGTTACTAAAAATAACACACATGCAATGACACTGGTGGATCCATATGTGGTGTGTGAGAAGAACAGTTATGAAATGACTCTGCTTGTTGTTAGTAAAAAGAACACACATGCAATGACACTAGTGGATCCATAGGTGGATTGTGAAAAAAGCACACATGCAATGACACTGGTGGATCTATATGTGGTATGTGAAAAGAACACACATGCAATGACTCCAGTTGTTGTTAGTGAAAAGAACATACATGCAATGACACTGGTGGATCCATGTGTGGTCTCTGAAGAGAACACACATTTCAATGACACTCGTGGATCCATATGTGGTATGTGAAAAGAACACACATGCAATGACTCTGGTTGTTATTACTAAAAAGAACACACATGCAATAACACTGGTGGATCCATGTGTGGATTGTGAAGAGAACACACATGCAATGAAACTGGTGGATCCATAGGTAGTATGTGAGAAGAACAGTCATGAAATGACTCTGGTTGTTGTTAGTAAAAAGAACACACATGCAATGACACTAGTGGATTGTGAAAATAGCACACATGCAATGACACTGGTGGATCCATATGTGGTATGTGAAAAGAGCACACATGCAATGACTCCAGTTGTTGTTTGTGAAAAGAACATACATGCAATGACACTGGTGGATCCATGTGTGGTCTCTAAAAGAACACACATGCAATGACATTGGTTGTTACTAAAAATAACACACATGCAATGACACTGGTGGATCCATATGTGGTATGTGAGAAGAACAGTCATGAAATGACTCTGGTTGTTGTTAGTAAAAAGAACACACATGCAATGACACTAGTGGATCCATAGGTGGATTGTGAAAAAAGCACACATGCAATGACACTGGTGGATCCATATGTGGTATGTGAAAAGAACACACATGCAATGACTCCAGTTGTTGTTAGTGAAAAGAACATACATGCAATGACACTGGTGGATCCATGTGTGGTCTCTGAAGAGAACACATATTTCAATGACACTCGTGGATCCATATGTGGTATGTGAAAAGAAACACATGCAATGACTCAGGTTGTTATTACTAAAAAATACACACATGCAATGACACTGGTGGATCTGTAGGTGGTATGTGAGAAGAACAGTCATGAAATGACTCTGGTTGTTGTTTGTAAAAAGAACGCACATGCAATGAAACTGGTGGATCCATAGGTGGATTGTGAAAAGATCACACATGCAAATGACACTGGTGGATCCATATGTGGTAACTGAAAAGAACACACATGCAATGACTCCAGTTGTTGTTAGTGAAAAGAGCATACATGCAATGACACCGATGGATCCATGTGTGGTCTCTGAACAGAGCACACATTTAAATGACCCTGGTTGTTGTTGGTAAAAAGAACACACATGCAATGACACTGGTGGATCCATGTGTGGTCTCTGAAGAGAGCACACATGCAATGACTCTGGTTGTTGTTACTAAAAAGAACACACATGCAATGACACTTGTGGATCCATAGGTGGTATGTGAGAAGAACAGTCATGAAATGACTCTGGTTGTTGTTAGTAAAAAGAACACACATGCAATGACACTAGTGGATTGTGAAAAGAGCACACATGCAATGACACTTGTGGATCCATATGGGGTATGTGAAAAGACCACACATGCAATGACTCCAGTTGTTGTTAGTGAAAAGAACATACATGCAATGACACTGGTGGATCCATGTGTGGTCTCTGAAGAGAACACACATCCAATGACACTGGTTATTGTTACTAAAAAGAACACACATGCAATGACACTAGTGGATCCATATGTGGTATGTGAGAAGAACAGTCATGAAATGACTGTGGTTGTTGTTAGTAAAAAGAACACACATGCAATGACACTGGTGGATCCATAGGTGGATTGTGAAAATAGCACACATGCAATGACACTGGTGGATCCATATGCGGTATGTGAAAAGAACACACATGCAATGACTCCAGTTGTTGTTAGTGAAAAGAACACACATGCAATGAAAGTGGTGGATCCATGTGTGGTCCTTTGAAGAGAACACTCATTTCAATGACTGTTGTTGTTAGTAAAAGAACACACATGCAATGACACTGGTGGATCCATGTGTGGTCTCTGAAGAGAACACACATGCAATGACACTGGTTGTTGTTACTAAAAAGAACGTACATGCAAAGACACAGGTGGATCTATGTGTGGATTGTGAAGAGAACACACATGCAATGACACTGGTGGATCCATATGTGGTATGTGAGAAGAACAGTCATGAAATGACTCTGGTTGTTGTTAGTAAAAAGAAGACACATGCAATGACACTGGTGGATCCATAGGTGGATTGTGAAAAGAGCACACATGCAATGACACTGGAGGATCCATATGTGGTATGTGAAAAGAGCACACATGCAATGACTCCAGTTGTTGTCAGTGAAAAGAACACACATGGAATGACACCGGTGGATCCATAGGAGGATTGTGAAAAGAGCACACATGCAATGACACTGGTGGATCCATACGTGGTATGTGAAAAGAACACACATGCAATGATTCCAGTTGTTGTTAGTGAAAAGAACACACTTGCAATGACACTGGTGGATCCATAGGTGGTATGTGAAAAGAACACACATTTCATTGACTCTGGTTGTTGTTAGTAAAAAGAACACACATGCAATGACACTGGTGGATCCATAGGTGGATTGTGAAAAGAGCACACATGCAATGACACTAGTGGATCCATATGTGGTATGTGAAAAGAACACACATGCAAAGACTCTAGTTGTTGTTAGTGAAAAGAACATACATGCAATGACACCGATGGATCCATGTGTGGTCTCTGAAGAGAACACACATGCAATGACACTGGTTGTTGTTACTAAAAATAACACACATGCATTGACACTGGTGGATCCATATGTGGTGTGTGAGAAGAACAGTTATGAAATGACTCTGGTTGTTGTTAGTAAAAAGAACACACATGCAATGACACTAGTGGATCCATAGGTGGATTGTGAAAAAAGCACACATGCAATGACACTGGTGGATCTATATGTGGTATGTGAAAAGAACACACATGCAATGACTCCAGTTGTTGTTAGTGAAAAGAACATACATGCAATGACACTGGTGGATCCATGTGTGGTCTCTGAAGAACACACATTTCAATGACACTGTGGATCCATATGTGGTATGTGAAAAGAACACACATGCAATGACTCTGGTTGTTATTACTAAAAAGAACACACATGCAATAACACTGGTGGATCCATGTGTGGATTGTGAAGAGAACACACATGCAATGACACTGGTGGATCCATAGGTAGTATGTGAGAAGAACAGTCATGAAATGACTCTGGTTGTTGTTAGTAAAAAGAACACACATGCAATGACACTAGTGGATTGTGAAAATAGCACACATGCAATGACACTGGTGGATCCATATGTGGTATGTGAAAAGAGCACACATGCAATGACTCCAGTTGTTGTTTGTGAAAAGAACATACATGCAATGACACTGGTGGATCCATGTGTGGTCTCTAAAAGAACACACATGCAATGACATTGGTTGTTACTAAAAATAACACACATGCAATGACACTGGTGGATCCATATGTGGTATGTGAGAAGAACAGTCATGAAATGACTCTGGTTGTTGTTAGTAAAAAGAACACACATGCAATGACACTAGTGGATCCATAGGTGGATTGTGAAAAAAGCACACATGCAATGACACTGGTGGATCCATATGTGGTATGTGAAAAGAACACACATGCAATGACTCCAGTTGTTGTTAGTTAAAAGAACATACATGCAATGACACTGGTGGATCCATGTGTGGTCTCTGAAGAGAACACATATTTCAATGACACTCGTGGATCCATATGTGGTATGTGAAAAGAACACACATGCAATGACTCAGGTTGTTATTACTAAAAAATACACACATGCAATGACACTGGTGGATCTATAGGTGGTATGTGACAAGAACAGTCATGAAATGACTCTGGTTGTTGTTTGTAAAAAGAACGCACATGCAATGAAACTGGTGGATCCATAGGTGGATTGTGAAAAGATCACACATGCAAATGACACTGGTGGATCCATATGTGGTAACTGAAAAGAACACACATGCAATGACTCCAGTTGTTGTTAGTGAAAAGAGCATACATGCAATGACACCGATGGATCCATGTGTGGTCTCTGAACAGAGCACACATTTCAATGACCCTGGTTGTTGTTGGTAAAAAGAACACACATGCAATGACACTGGTGGTGTGTGGTCTCTGAAGAGAGCACACATGCAATGACTCTGGTTGTTGTTACTAAAAAGAACACACATGCAATGACACTGGTGGATCCATAGGTGGTATGTGAGAAGAACAGTCATGAAATGACTCTGGTTGTTGTTAGTAAAAAGAACACACATGCAATGACACTAGTGGATTGTGAAAAGAGCACACATGCAATGACACTTGTGGATCCATATGGGGTATGTGAAAAGACCACACATGCAATGACTCCAGTTGTTGTTAGTGAAAAGAACATACATGCAATGACACTGGTGGATCCATGTGTGGTCTCTGAAGAGAACACACATCCAATGACACTGGTTATTGTTACTAAAAAGAACACACATGCAATGACACTGGTGGATCCATGTGTGGATTGTGAAAATAGCACACATGCAATGACACTGGTGGATCCATATGCGGTATGTGAAAAGAACACACATGCAATGACTCCAGTTGTTGTTAGTGAAAAGAACACACATGCAATGAAAGTGGTGGATCCATGTGTGGTCACTGAAGAGAACACTCATTTCAATGACTCTGGTTGTTGTTAGTAAAAAGAACACACATGCAATGACACTGGTGGATCCATGTGTGGTCTCTGAAGAGAACACACATGCAATGACACTGGTTGTTGTTACTAAAAAGAACGTACATGCAAAGACACAGGTGGATCTATGTGTGGATTGTGAAGAGAACACACATGCAATGACACAGGTGGATCCATATGTGGTATGTGAGAAGAACAGTCATGAAATGACTCGTTGTTGTTAGTAAAAAGAACACACATGCAATGACACGTGGATCCATAGGTGGATTATGAAAAGAGCACACATGCAATAACACTGTGGATCCATATGTGGTATGTGAAAAGACCACACATGCAATGACTCCTATTGTTGTTAGTGAAAAGAACACACATGGAATGACACCGGTGGATCCATAGGTGGATTGTGAAAAGAGCACACATGCAATGACACTGGTGGATCCATACGTGGTATGTGAGAAGAACACACATGCAATGACTCCAGTTCTTGTTAGTGAAAAGAACACACATGAAATGACACGGGTGGATCCATAGGTGGTATGTGAAAAGAACACACATTTCATTGACTCTGGTTGTTGTTAGTAAATAGAACACACATGCAATGACACTGGTGGATCCATAGGTGAATTGTGAAAAGAGCACACATGCAATGACACTGGTGGATCCATATGTGGTATGTGAAAAGAACACACATGCAAAGACTCCAGTTGTTGTTAGTGAAAAGAACATACATGCAATGATACCGATGGATCCATGTGGTCTCCAAGAGAGCACACATTTCAATGACTCGTTGTTGTTAGTAAAAGAACACACATGCAATGACATTTGGTTGATCCATGTGTGGTCTCTGAAGAGAACACACATGCAATGACTCTGTTGTTGTTACTAAAAGAACACACATGCAATGACACTGGTGGATCCATGTGTGGATTGTGAAGAGAACACATGCAATGACACCGGTGGATCCATAGGCGGTATGTCAGACGAACTGTCATGATATGTCTGTGGTTCTTGTTAGTAAAAAGAACACACATGCAATGACACTGGTGGATTGTGAAAAGAGCACACATGCAATGACACTGGTGGATCCATATGTGGTATGAGAAAAGAACACACATGCAATGACTCCAGTTGTTAGTGAAAAGAACATACATGCAATGACACTAGTGGATCCATGTGTGGTCTCTGAAGAGAACACACATGCAATGACACTGGTTGTTGTTACTAAAATAACACACATGCAATGACCTTTGGTGGATCCATATCGTATGTGAGAAGAACATTCATGAAATGACTGGTTGTTGTTAGTAAAAAGAACACACATGCAATGACACTCGTGGATCCATAGGTGGATTGTGAAAAATCACACATGCAATGACACGTGGATCCATATGTGGTATGTGAAAAGAACACACATGCAATGACTCAGTTGTTGTTAGTGAAAAGAACATACATGCAATGACACTGGTGGATCCATGTGTGGTCTCTGAAGAGAACACACATTTCAATGACACTCGTGGATCCATAGGTGGTATGTGAAAAGAACACACATGCAATGACACTGGTGGATCTGTAGGTGGTATGTGAGAAGAACAGTCATGATATGACTCTGGTTGTTGTTAGTAAAAATAACACACATGCAATAACACTGGTGGATCCATATGTGGATTTTGAAAAGTGCACACATGCAAATGACATGGGCGGATCCATATGTGGTATGTGAAAAGAACACACATGCAATGACTCCTGTTGTTAGTGAAAAGATCATCCATTCAATGCCACTGGTGGATCCATGTGTGGTCTCTCAAGAGAACACACATGCAATAACACTAGTTGTTGTTACTAAAAAGAACACACATGCAATGACACTGGTGGATCCATATGTGGTATGAGAAAAGAACACACATGCAATGACTCCAGTTGTTGTTAGTGAAAAGAACATACATGCAATAACACTGGTGGATCCATGTGTGGTCTCTGAAGAGAACACACATGCAATGACACTGGTTGTTGTTACTAAAAATAACACACATGCAATGACACTGGTGGATCCATATGTGGTATGTGAGAAGAACAGTCATGAAATGACTCCGGTTGTTGTTAGTAAAAAGAACACACATGCAATGACACTGGTGGATCAATGTGTGGTCTCTGAAGAGAACACACATGCAATGACACTGGTTGTTGTTCCTAAAAAGAACATACATGCAATGACACTGGTGGATCTATGTGTGGATTGTGAAGAGAACACACATGCAATGACACTGGTGGATCCATATGTCGTATGTGAGAAGAACAGTCATGAAATGACTCTGGTTGTTGTTAGTAAAAAGAACACACATGCAATGACAAAGGTGGATCCATAGGTGGATTGTGAAAAGAGCACACATGCAATAACACTGGTGGATCCATATGTGGTATGTGAAAAGAACACACATGCAATGACTCCAGTTGTTGTCAGTGAAAAGAACACACATGGAATGACACCGGTGGATCCATAGGTGGATTGTGAAAAGAGCACACATGCAATGACACTGGTGGATCCATAGGTGGTATGTGAGAAGAACACACATGCAATGACTCCAGTTGTTGTTAGTGAAAAGAACACACATGCAATGACACTGGTGGATCCATAGGTGGTATCTGAAAAGAACACACATTTCATTGACTCTGGTTGTTGTTAGTAAAAAGAACACACATGCAATGATACTGGTGGATCCATAGGTGGATTGTGAAAAGAGCACACATGCAATGACTCTGGTTGTTGTTACTAAAAAGAACACACATGCAATGACACTGGTGGATCCATGTGTGGATTGTGAAGAGAACACACATGCAATGACACAGGTGGATCCATAGGTGGTATGTGAGAAGAACAGTCATGAAATGACTCTGGTTATTGTTAGTAAAAATAACACACATGCAATTACACTGGTGGATCCATATGTGGTATGAGAAAAGAACACACATGCAATGACTCCAGTTGTTGTTAGTGAAAAGAACATACATGCAATGACACAGGTGGATCCTTGTGTTGTCTCTTAAGAGAACACACATGCAATGACACTAGTTGTTGTTACTAAAAATAACAGACATGCAATGACACTGGTGGATCCATATGTGGTATGTGAGAAGAACAGTCATGAAATGACTCTGGTTGTTGTTAGTAAAAAGAATACAGATGCAATGACACTAGTGGATCCATAGGTGGATTGTGAAAAAAGCACACATGCAATGACACTGGTGGATCCATATGTGGTATGTGAAAAGAACACACATGCAATGACTCGGTTGTTAGTGAAAAGAACATACATGCAATGACATCAGGTGGATCCATGTGTGGTCTCTGAAGAGAACACATGCAATGACACCGGTTGTTGTTACTCAAAAAACACACATGCAAAGACACTTGGTGGATCCATATGTGGTATGTGAGAAGAACATTCATGAAATGACTACGGTTGTTGTTAGTAAAAGAACACACATGCAATGACACTCGTGGATCCATAGGTGGATTGTGAAAAAGCACATGCAATGACACTGTGGATCCATATGTGGTATGTGAAAAGAACACACATGCAATGACTCCAGTTGTTGTTAGTGAAAAGAACATACATGCAATGACACTGGTGGATCCATGTGTGGTCTCTGAAGAGAACACACATTTCAATGACACTCGTGGATCCATAGGTGGTATGTGAAAAGAACACACATGCAATGACACTGTGGATCTGTAGGTGGTATGTGAGAAGAACGATCATGAAATGACCACGGTTGTTGTTAGTAAAAATAACACACATGCAATAACACTGGTGGATCCATATGTGGATTTTGAAAAGTGCACACATGCAAATGACATGGGCGGATCCATATGTGGTATGTGAAAAGAACACACATGCAATGACTCCTGTTGTTGTTAGTGAAAAGATCATCCATTCAATGCCACTGGTGGATCCATGTGTGGTCTCTCAAGAGAACACACATGCAATGACACTAGTTGTTGTTACTAAAAAGAACACACATGCAATGACACTGGTGGATCCATATGTGGTATGAGAAAAGAACACACATGCAATGACTCCAGTTGTTGTTAGTGAAAAGAACATACATGCAATAACACTGGTGGATCCATGTGTGGTCTCTGAAGAGAACACACATGCAATGACACTGGTTGTTGTTACTAAAAATAACACACATGCAATGACACTGGTGGATCCATATGTGGTATGTGAGAAGAACAGTCATGAAATGACTCCGGTTGTTGTTAGTAAAAAGAACACACATGCAATGACACTGGTGGATCCATGTGTGGTCTCTGAAGAGAACACACATGCAATGGCACTGGTTGTTGTTCCTAAAAAGAACATACATGCAATGACACTGGTGGATCTATGTGTGGATTGTGAAGAGAACACACATGCAATGACACTGGTGGATCCATATGTCGTATGTGAGAAGAACAGTCATGAAATGACTCTGGTTGTTGTTAGTAAAAAGAACACACATGCAATGACACAGGTGGATCCATAGGTGGATTGTGAAAAGAGCACACATGCAATAACACTGGTGGATCCATATGTGGTATGTGAAAAGAACACACATGCAATGACTCTTGTTGTTGTCAGTGAAAAGAACACACATGGAATGACACCGGTGGATCCATAGGTGGATTGTGAAAAGAGCACACATGCAATGACACTGGTGGATCCATACGTGGTATGTGAAAAGAACACACATGCAATGACTCCAGTTGTTGTTAGTGAAAAGAACACACATGCAATGACACTGGTGGATCCATGTGTGGTCTCTGAAGAGAACACTCATTTCAATGACTCTGGGGGTGAGTAAAAAGAACACACATGCAATGACCGTGGTGGATCCATGTGTGGTCGCTGACGAGAACACACATGCACTGACACTGGTTGTTGTTACTAAAAGAACATACATGCAATGACACTGGATCCATGTATGGATTGTGAAGAGAACACACATGCAATGATACTGTGGATCCATATGTGGTAAGTGAGAAGAACAGTCATGAAATGACTACGGTTGTTGTTAGTAAAAGAACACACATGCAATGACACTGGTGGATCCATAGGTGGATTGTGAAAAGAGCACATGCAATGACACTGTGGATCCATATGTGGTATGTGAAAAGAACACACATGCAATGACTCGAGTTGTTGTTAGTGACAAGAACACACATGGAATGACACCGGTGGATCCATAGGTGGATTGTGAAAAGAGCACACATGCAATGACACTGGTGGATCCATAGGTGGTATGTGAGAAGAACACACATGCAATGACTCCAGTTGTTGTTAGTGAAAAGAACACACATGCAATGACACTGGTGGATCCATGTGTGGTCTCTGAAGAGAACACACATTTCAATGACTCTGGTTGTTGTTAGTAAAAAGAACACACATGTAATGATACTGGTGGATCCATAGGTGGAAATTGAAAAGAGCACACATGCAATGACTCTGGTTGTTGTTACTAAAAGAACACACATGCAATGACACTGTGGATCCATGTGTGGATTGTGAAGAACACACATGCAATGACAGGTGGATCCATAGGTGGTATGTGAGAAGAACAGTCATGAAATGACTCTGGTTATTGTTAGTAAAAATAACACACATGCAATTACACTGGTGGATCCATATGTGGTATGAGAAAAGAACACACATGCAATGACTCCAGTTGTTGTTAGTGAAAAGAACATACATGCAATGACACAGGTGGATCCATGTGTGGTCTCTGAAGAGAACACACATGCAATGACACTGGTTGTTGTTACTAAAAATAACAGACATGCAATGACACTGGTGGATCCATATGTGGTATGTGAGAAGAGCAGTCATGAAATGACTCTGGTTGTTGTTAGTAAAAAGAATACAGATGCAATGACACTAGTGGATCCATAGGTGGATTGTGAAAAAGCACACATGCAATGACACTGTGGATCCATATGTGGTATGTGAAAAGAACACACATGCAATGACTCCAGTTGTTAGTGAAAAGAACATACATGCAATGACACTGGTGGATCCATGTGTGGTCTCTGAAGAGAACACACATGCAATGACACTGGTTGTTGTTACTCAAAAAAAACACACATGCAAAGACACTGGTGGATCCATATGTGGTATGTGAGAAGAACATTCATGAAATGACTCTGGTTGTTGTTAGTAAAAAGAACACACATGCAATGACACTCTCGGATCCATAGGTGGATTGTGAAAAATCACACATGCAATGACACTGGTGGATCCATATGTGGTATGTGAAAAGAACACACATGCAATGACTCCAGTTGTTGTTAGTGAAAATAACAGACATGCAATGACATGTGGATCCATGTGTGGTCTCTCAAGAGAACACACATTTCAATGACACTCGTGGATCCATAGGTGGTATGTAAAAAGAACACACATGCAATGACACTGGTGGATCTGTAGGTGGTATGTGAGAAGAACAGTCATGAAATGACTCTGGTTGTTGTTAGTAAAAGTAACACACATGCAATAAGACGGTGGATCCATATGTGGATTTTGAAAAGTGCACACATGCAAATGACATGGGCGGATCCATATGTGGTATGTGAAAAGAACACACATGCAATGACTCCTGTTGTTAGTGAAAAGATCATCCATTCAATGCCACTGGTGGATCCATGTGTGGTCTTTCAAGAGAACACACATGCAATGACTCCAGTTGTTGTTAGTGAAAAGAGCACACATGCAATGACACTGGTGGATCCATATGTGGTATAAGAAAAGAACACACATGCAATGACTCCAGTTGTTGTTAGTGAAAAGAACATACATGCAATGACACTAGTGGATCCATGTGTGGTCTCTCAAGAGAACACACATGCAATGACACTGGTTGTTGTTACTAAAAATAACACACATGCAATGACACTGGTGGATCCATATGTGGTATGTGAGAAGAACAGTCATGAAATGACTCCGGTTGTTGTTAGTAAAAAGAACACACATGCAATGACCTGGTGGATCCATGTGTGGTCTCTGAAAGAGAACACATGCAATGACACTGGTTGTTGTTCCTAAAAAGAACATACATGCAATGACACTTGGTGGATCTATGTGTGGATTGTGAAGAGAACACACATGCAATGACACCGGTGGATCCATATGTCGTATGTGAGAAGAACACCATGAAATGACTGTTGTTGTTAGTAAAAAGAACACACATGCAATGACACAGTGGATCCATAGGTGGATTGTGAAAAGAGCACACATGCAATAACACTTGGTGGATCCATATGTGGTATGTGAAAAGAACACACATGCAATGACTCCATTGTTGTCGATTGAAAAGAACACACATGGAATGACACGTGGATCCATAGGTGGATTGTGAAAGAGCACACATGCAATGACACTGTGGATCCATACGTGGTGCGTGAAAAGAACACACATGCAATGACTCCAGTTGTTGTTAGTGAAAAGAACACACCTGCAATGACACTCGTGGATCCATGTGGTCTCTGAAGAGAACACTCATTTCAATGACTCGTGGTTAGTAAAAGAACACACATGCAATGACATTGGTGGATCCATGTGTGGTCTCTGAAGAGAACACACATGCAATGACACTGGTTGTTGTTACTAAAAAGAACATACATGCAATGACACTGGTGGATCCATGTATGGATTGTGAAGAGAACACACATGCAATGATACTGGTGGATCCATATGTGGTAAGTGAGAAGAACAGTCATGAAATGACTCTGGTTATTGTTAGTAAAAAGAACACACATGCAATGACACTGTGGATCCATAGGTGGATTGTGAAAAGAGCACACATGCAATGACACTGGTGGATCCATATGTGGTATGTGAAAAGAACACACATGCACTGACTCTAGTTGTTGTTAGTGAAAAGAACACACATGGAATGACACCGGTGGATCCATAGGTGGATTGTGAAAAGAGCACACATGCAATGACACTGGTGGATCCATAGGTGGTATGTGAGAAGAACACACATGCAATGACTCAGTTGTTGTTAGTGAAAAGAACACACATGCAATGACACTGTGGATCCATAGGTGGTATGAAAAGAACACACATTTCATTGACTGGTTGTTGTTAGTAAAAGAACACACATGCAATGATCTGGTGGATCCATAGGTGGATTGTGAAAAGAGCACACATGCAATGACTCTGGTTGTTGTTACTAAAAGAACACACATGCAATGACCTTTGGTGGATCCATGTGTGGATTGTGAAGAGAACACACATGCAATGACACGTGGATCCATATGTGGTATGTGAGAAGAACAGTCATGAAATGACTCGTTATTGTTAGTAAAAATAACACATGCAATTACACTGGTGGATCCATATGTGGTATGTGAAAAGAACACACATGCAATGACTCCAGTTGTTGTTTGTGAAAAGTACATACATGCAATGACACCGGTGGATCCATGTGTGGTCTCTGAAGAGAACACACATGCAATGACACCGGTTGTTGTTACTAAAATAATGCACATGCGGTGACACCGGTGGATCCATATGTGGTATGTGAGAAGAACACATGAAATGAATCGGTTGTTGTTAGTAAAAAGAATACATGCAATGACACTAGTGGATCCATAGGTGGATTGTGAAAAAAGCACACATGCAATGACACTGGTGGATCCATATGTGGTATGTGAAAAGAACACACATGCAATGACTCGTTGTTGTTAGTGAAAAGAACATACATGCAATGACACCGATGGATCGATGTGTGGTCTCTGAAGAGAGCACACATTTCAATGACTCTGGTTGTTGTTAGTAAAAAGAACACACATGCAATGACACTGGTGGATCCATGTGTGGTCTCTGAAGAGAACACACATGCAATTACTCTGGTTGTTGTTACTAAAAAGAACACACATGCAATGACACTGGTGGATCCATGTGTGGATTGTGAAGAGAACATACATGCAATGACACTTTGGTGGATCCATAGGTGGTATGTGAGAAGAACACATGAAATGACGGTTGTTAGTAAAAATAACACACATGCAATGACACTGTGGTGGATTGTGAAAAGAGCACACATGCAATGACACTGGTGGATCCATATGTGGTATGAGAAAAGAACACACATGCAATGACTCCAGTTGTTAGTGAAAAGAACATACATGCAATGACATCAGTGGATCCATGTGTGGTCTCAAGAGAACACACATGCAATGACACAGTTGTTGTTACTAAAAGTAACACACATGCAATGACACTGGTGGATCCATATGTGCTATGTGAGAAGAACATTCATGAAATGACTCGTTGTTGTTAGTAAAAGAACACACATGCAATGACACTAGTGGATCCATAGGTGGATTGTGAAAAAGCACACATGCAATGACACTGTGGATCCATTTGTGGTATGTAAAAAGAACACACATGCAATGACTCCAGTTGTTGTTAGTGAAAAGAACATACATGCAATGACATTTGGATCCATGTGTGGTCTCTGAAGAGAACACATTTCAATGACACTGTGGATCCATAGGTGGTATGTGAAAAGAACACACATGCAATGACTCTGGTTGTTATTACTAAAAGAACACACATGCAATGACACTGGTGGATCAGAGGTGGTATGTGAGAAGAACAGTCATGAAATGACTAGTTGTTGTTAGTAAAAATAACACACATGCAATAACACTGGTGGATCCATAGGTGGATTTTGAAAAGTGCACACATGCAAATGACACGGGCGGATCCATATGTGGTATGTGAAAATAACACACATTCAATGACTCCTGTTGTTGTTAGTGAAAAGTGTAGGGGTTCGTAGCATGGAAAACAAAAATTTTCTATCGCATACAAACAAACAAGCCAAGATCTATCTACTAGATTGCAGCAACGAGTCGATGGAATAACTCACCCTCGAAGATTCCAAAGTGTTTAACGAGAGCAGATTCTCGGGTGATGTAGTGATACTCTTCCGATCTCAAGATCGCTAGACGATCCTTCCGCGCCGTTCCTCAAGGCGCTCCTAGCCGGGTCACATCGCTCGGTACTGACGAAGACCTTCCTCTCCTTGTTCCAAAGCTGGAGGTTGTAGCACTCTCCTCGCGATTCCGCAAAGACAACGTGGTACCGGAGGTAGAGGGGAGATCCCGCAGGGCTTCGCCTTAAGCCGGTGCGAGTATGGTGGAGCTTATGAGAGAGGCTGTTAGTGGTCTAGTAATTAGACACACCAATTAGAGGGCTCTAAACCAATTAGAAGGCTCTAAACCGAAACAGCTCTAAACCGGGGTCTAGGTCTAGTTTCTAGTTTAGAGGATAGGAACTTGTGTGTGTCTAGAGGGGAGGCCCTGCCTCCCTTTATAGGTGGGAGGGCTGGCGGCCAGGGGAGGAGGAGTCCTCCCAACTCGGCCTAGGGCTGGCCACGGCTTGGGAGGAGGACTCCTCCCCAAGTCGGTTTCAACTTCTCCTCTTTCCAAAATGGCGGTTTGAAAACGGCGCTTGACTTTTTCCAATTTAGGAATTAAATAAACCCTTTATTTTGGACAGCGAGAACACTTAGCACATGATGCAATCATTCCATATTGCAATGACACATTCATGTACCCCTTCCCCGGAGTGGGACATTAGGACCTTCTAGAATGTTCCGATGAAAACACCTAACCATTCCCCAACTCGAAATGGGACTTTCCTTATATGAATCTTATTCTCGGACCATTCCGGATCACCTCGTGATATCCGGATCCCATCCGAGACTCAACAACATTCGGTCTCTTTCTCATAATACCATAACTACTCAAACAACGTCAATCCTTATGTGTCTCCCACGGTTCGTGAATTATGCGGACATGATCGAGACACTTCTCCTAACAATAACCAATAGAGGAATCTGAAATTCATATGGCTCTACATATTTCTACGATTACTTTGCGATCGAATGAACCACTTACATACGATACCAATTTCCCTTTGTCTCACGATATGTTACTTATCCGAGGTCATGATCGCTATCTCTGCATACCTAGTTCAACCTCGCATCGATAAGTACTCTTTTCTCGTTCCGTGATATGTGATCCCTTGTGACCAAGTCACATGCTTGCAAGCTAATTGGATGACATTTCACCGAGAGGGCCCAGAGAATATCTATCCGTCATGTGGATGGACAAATCCCACTCTTGATCCATGTGTTTCAACCAATACTTTCCAACACCCAATGCCACTTTTATAGCCACCTGTTACGGTGTGGTGTTTGATGACATCAAAGCATCCATCCAAAGAAAGGCAATATGCATGATCTCATGGTCGAAGGAATTAGGTTACTATGTATCGTAAAGCATATAGCAATTGAACTATTGAAATGACTTGATCTTTATGCTACGCTTGTCTATAGGAGTATGTCCACCATATCATTCTCCTAACGATATGATCTTGTTGTTGATAACATCTCAATGTTCATGACAAAGAAACCACATCATCAATCAACCAACAAGCTAGTGAAGTATAGAGGCCATACTAGGGACTTCAAATTAAGTTTACAAATCACACAAGTATTAATGGTTTCCTTGTTAATACTATTATAGCATGAATGTAAACATTTATCATAAACACAAAGATATATAATAATAACTACATTTATTATTACCTCTAGGGCATATCTCCAACAGTCTCCCACTTGCACTAGAGTCATCTAATCTAGATTACATGGTAATATACCAACACCCATGGCAGTTTGGTGTTGGTCATGTTTTGCCCTGGGAGAGGTTTAGTCAACGGATCCGCCACATTCAGATCTGTGTACTTTGCAAATCTTTATATCCCCATCCTGGATATGTTCTCGAATAGCGTGAAAACGCAGCTTGATATGCTTGACTTCTTGTGTGACCTTGGTTCTTGCGCATTGGCTATGGCGCCCATGTTATCACAGTAGATAGACATTGGGTCCAGCAGACTAGGAACCACACCCAGCTCAGTAATGAACTCTTTCATCCATATCGCTTGTGAAGCCTCCAAGCAACCATGTATTCCGATTCAGTTGAAGATCTCGCCACAACGCTTTGCTTTGCACTCCTCCAGCTAATCGCTGCACCATTCAAAATAAATACGTATCCAGATTGTGATTTAGAATCATCCGGATCGGTGTTCCAACTAGCATCGGTGTAACCATTAACAACGAGCTGTTCATCACCTCCATAAGAAAGAACCATATCCTTAGTTCTTCTCAAGTACTTAAGGATGTTTTTGATCATTGTCCAATGATCCACCTGGATCACTTTGATATCTGCTAGTTAGACTAACGATATGCGATGTCGGGTCTAGTACATAGCATGGCATACATTAGAGATCCTATGGCTGAGGCATAGGAGTCTTACTCATCTTTTCTCTATCTTCTGCCGATGTCGGACTTTGAGTTTTACTCAAGGTCATATTGGGCAACATGGGCAAGAACCCTTTCTTGCTATCTTCCATTCCAAACCTCTTTAGAACTTTGTCCAAATATGTACTTTGTGACAATGATATTTGCTTCGATCTATCTCTATAAATCTTTATGCCTAATATGTAAGTTGCTTCGCCAAGATCCTTCATTGAAAAACTATTATTCAAATACTCTTTGACACTATTAAGAAGGTCTACATCAGTCCCAATCACCAATATGTCATCCACATACAGTATTAAGAATGCTACCGAGCTCCCACTCACTTTCTTGTAAATACAAGCTTCTCCATAAGTTTGTATAAAACTAAAACTTTGATTACCTTATCAAAACGTTGATTCCAACTGGATGCTTGCTTCAATCCATAGATGGACCGTTGAAGTTTGCATACCTTGTTAGCATCTTTAGGATCGACAAAACCTTTGGGTTGCATCATATACAACTCTTCATCAATGTCTCCATTGAGGAATGCTGTTTTGACATCCATCTGCCATATCTCATAATCATAATATGCGCGATTGCTAACATAATCCTCACAGACTTTAGCTTCGCTACCGTGAGAAAGTCTCATCGTAGTCAACTCCTTGAATTTGTCGAAACCCTTTTGGCGACAAGTCGAGCTTTATAGACAGAACATTACCATCAACATCTGCTTTCTTCTTGAAAATCCATTTGTTCTCGACAGCCTTCCGCCATCCTAGAAGTCCACCAAAGTCCATACTTGGTTTTCGTACATGGATCCAATCTCGGATTTCATGGCTTCTTGCCATTTATTGGAATCTGGGCTCATCATTGCTTCCTCATATGTCTCGGGGTCATCGGTGTTGTCCACCAACATGACATTCATAACGGAATCATACCAACTGGAGTGGTACGATTTCTCTGACCTCGAGGCTCAGAGCAACTTCAACCAAGTTTCATGATCACCATCACTAGCTTCCTCTCTTATTGGTGCAGCACCACAGAACTTCTTCCGGTCGCGCTACTCGCAATTTCGAGAGAAGGTTCGACAACCTCGTCGAAGTTCTACTTTCCTTCCACCACTTCTTTCGAGAGAAATTCCTTCTCTAGAAAAGATCCATTCTTGGCAACAAAGATTTTGCCTTCGGATCTATGATAGAAGGTATACCCAATAGTTTCCTTCGTATCCTATGAAGACGCATTTTTCCGCTTTGGGTTCAAGCTTGTCCCTGTAACTTCTTTACATAGGCTTCAGATCCCCAAACTTTAAGGAACGACAATTTAGGTTTCTTCCCAAACCATAATTCATACGGTGTCGTTTCAACGGATTTAGACGGTGCCCTATTTAAAGTGAATGCGGCGTTTCTAATGCATAACCCCAAAATGATAGTGGCAATCTGTAAGTGACATCATAGAACGAACCATATCTAAGAGAGTTCGACACGACGCTCGAGACACACCATTACCTGTGGTGTTCCCGGCGTGTCAATCGCGAAAGTATTCCACATTTCTTCAAATGCTCGCCAAACTCGTAACTTAGATATTCACCTCCACGATCGTAACGTAGAAATTTAATCTTCTTGTTACGTTGATTCTCTACCTCACTTTGAAACTCCTTAAACTTCTCGAAAGTTTCGGACTTATGTTTCATGAAATAGATATACCCATATCTACTCAAGTCATCCGTGAAGGTAAGAACATAACGATAACCATCGCATGATGCTACACTCATTGGACCACACACATCGGTATGTATGATTTCCAATAAGTCCGTAGCTCCATCATACCGTAAAATGGAGTCTTAGTCATTTTACCCATCGACATGCTTCGCATCTTTCAAGTGATTCAAAATCAAGTGATTCAAGAAGTCCATCGGAATGGAGTTTCTTCATACGCTTCACTCCAATGTGACCAAGACGACAAGGCCATATAGGTCAAATTATCGCTGATTTCAAACGTTTAGCCTCCATGTTATTAATATGTGTATTTCTACTATCGAGATTCAATATGAATAGACCATCTATCAAAGGTGCATGTGCATAAAACACATTACTCATATAAATCGAACAACCATTATTCTCGGATTTAAACAAGTAACTGCCTCGCAATAAACAAGATCCCGATATAATGTTCATGCTCAACGCAGCACCAAATAACAATTATTTAAGTATAAAACTAATCCCGATGGTAGATGAAGAGGTAGTGTCACCGCGATCACATCAACCTTTGATCCGCTTCCCACGCGCATCGTCACCTCGCTCTTCACTAGCTTCCGCTTATTCAGTAGCCCTGCTTCGAGTTACAAATATGAGCAACCGAACCAAGATCAAATACCTGCACTACTACGAATACTAGTGAGATACACATCAATAACATGTATATCGATATACCTTTCTTCTTGATGTTGCCGTTCTTCAAATCGCCAAGTACTTTGGGCAATTCCGCCCAAAGGACCTTCTCCCTTGCGGTAAAAGCACTCAACATCGGGCTTGTCCAGCCTTGGTCCTCTTCGTCGGTATGGTAACTTTCTTACCACCCTTCTTGAAGTGTCCCTTTGCTTAGACTTGCCTTTCTTGAATTTGGTGGTCTTATTGACCATCAACACTTGGTGCTCTTTCTTGATCTCCACTTCGCAGATTTTAACATAGCAAATAGTTCGCAACTCTTTGTTCATGTTACGCATGTTGTAGTTCATCACAAAGTTCTTGTAACTTGGTGGTAGTGATTGAGGATGCGTAAACCCCAAAGTATTAGGAATCACTATACCCAAACTTTGAAGTTTATTTATGCGTGCCGGACATCTTAAGCACATGCTCACCGACGAGCTACCCTCTTCCATCTTGCGCTTAAAGAACTTTTCAAGCTTCATAACTTTCAATTGCCGCATGAGTCTCAAAGATTAATTTGAGATCCTCGACAATATCATATGGGTCTGACTCTTCAAACCTTTTCCAAGCTCGATTCTAAACCATACAAGATAGCACACGAACTATGGAGTACCGATTCTTCCGAGCGAGGTAAACATTCTTTACTTCATCGGTAGCATCACCAGTGGGTCACCTAGCGTGCATCCAAAGACATAGGTCAAATTACCACCGTGAGGACAATCCTCAAATTGCGAACCAATCCGCGAAGTTGCTTCCATTGTTTTCAACTTTTCTTTCTCTAGGAACGCATTAAAATTGATGGTAGTGCCATTGATCTACAACATATTTGCAATAGTTTAGACTAAGTTTATGACAAATTGAGTTCAAATTAATTAATGAAATTAAACTAGGTGAACTCCCACCAAAACAACATCCTCACATTGTTTTAGTGATCACACGAACCAAATCCACTACATCAACACCGATCATCACGAGAGTTGATATAGTTTCAATGGCGAACAATCATCATGTTCATCATATCTACTATATGATTCATGCTTTGCCTTCGCCATCCGTGTTCCCGAGGCCATGTACAGACATGCTAGGCTCGTCAAGACAAACCTTAGCTTCCGCATAAGCAAATCTGGCTTGCTTACGCTAGTCACCAGCGAATCAAAGACACCCGATCATCACGTGGTGCTTCAAGCAGCAAGCTTTGGCAACGGTGCATACTAAGGGTGAACACTTTAGAACTTGAAATTTATGTATGAGGGATCATCTTATAATGCTACCGTGTCTACTAAGCAATACAAGATGCATAAAGGATTAACATCACATGCAATTCATAATATGTGATATGATATGGCCTTTCTTCTTTGTGCTTCCGATCTCCATCTTCAAGCACCTAACATGATCTCCATCATCTCCCATAGCATCAAGGTCAATGACGCTTCTTCATGGTTGTAGCCCACCAGCTTCAACTATTACAACTATTTTGAATAGACACGCAGGTCTTAATGTAAATTAAAGACAACCATATTCTCGCCGTTGCCAACTTACAATAAGGAACATTGCATACATCAAATATAATCACAATCATGGCCATATCACATCATCGCACACCCCGCAAAACAAAGTTAGACGCTTCTACTTTCTTTGCATATTTTACGTGGTTTGGGGCTTTCCATAAGTGTCGTTCTAACTTACTTAACAAGAACCACAACATTGATACTAGCATTGTTGATTACCCGTTGTAAATTGGATCTTAACTATGCTAGGAGAAACAGCACCGCATAAAGCCACTTATGCAATACAAGTTGCATGTTGTTGCGGAGCAAGTCTCATGAACGATGTCATGTAAGGTTAGCCCGGCCGCTTCATCCCAACATACCGCAAGATGCAAAGTACACAAAAGGCAATCTACAATAAAGCATCAACGCCACAATGACCATTGTGTTCTACTGCAACAGATCTACATATAGACACGGCTCGATACCAATCAGGGGTTCGTAGCATGGAAAACAAAAATTTTCTATCGCATACAAACAAACAAGCCAAGATCTATCTACTAGATTGCAGCAACGAGTCGATGGAATAACTCACCGAAGATTCCAAAGTGTTTAACGAGAGCAGATTCTCGTGGGTGATGTAGTCGATTTCTTCCGATCTCAAGATCGCAG
Source organism: Avena insularis (assembly GCA_023614405.1). NCBI lineage: Eukaryota > Viridiplantae > Streptophyta > Magnoliopsida > Poales > Poaceae > Avena > Avena insularis. The sequence goes on along the minus strand of JAJUPC010000511.1, from coordinate 122,422 downwards.
ACGATCCTTCCGCGCGTTCTCAAGGCGCCCCGCAATCGGTCACACGTTCGATTGACGAAGACCTTCCTCTCCCTTGTTCCAAAGAAAATGGAGGTTGTAGCACTCTCTCGCGATTCTAAAGACAACGGCGTGGTACCGGAGGTAGAGGGAGATCCCAGGCTTCGCTTAAGCCAAAAGTAGTATGGTGGAGCTTATGAGAGAGGCTGTTAGTGGTCTAGTAATTAGACACACCAATTAGAGGGCTCTAAACCAATTAGAAGGCTCTAAACCAAACAGCTCTAAACCGGGTCTAGGTCTAGTTTCTAGTTTAGAGGATAGGAACTTGTGTGTGTCTAGAGGGGAGGCCCCGCCTCCCTTTATAGGTGGGAGGGCTGGCGCGGGAGGGAGGAGTCCTCCCAACTCGGCCTAGGGCTGGCCGGCTTGGGGAGGAGGACTCCTCCCCAAGTCGGTTTCAACTTCTCCTCTTCCAAAATCGGCAGCTTGACCAAAACTGCGCTTGACTTTTCCAATTTAGGAATTAAATAAACCCTTTATTTTGGACAGCGAGAACACTTAGCACATGATGCAATCATTCCATATTGCAATGACACATTCATGTACCCTTCCCCGGAGTGCCGACATTCCGGGACCTTCTAGAATGTTCCGATGAAAACACCTAACCATTCCCCAACTCCGAAATGGGACTTTCCTTATATGAATCTTATTCTCCGACCATTCCGGATCACCTCGTGATATCCGGATCCCATCCGAGACCAAACAACATTCGGTCTCTTTCTCATAATACCATAACTACTCAAACAACGTCGAATCCTTAAGTGTGTCTCCCTACGGTTCGTGAATTATGCGACATGATCGAGACACTTCCGAACAATAACCAATAGAGGAATCTGGAAATTCATATGGCTCTACATATTTCTACGATTACTTTGATCGAATGAACCACTTACATACGATACCAATTTCCCTTTGTCTCACGATATGTTACTTATCCGAGGTCATGATCGCGGTATCTCTGCATACCTAGTTCAACCTCATCGATAAGTACTCTTTTCTCGCTCCGTGATATGTGATCCCTTGTGACCAAGTCACATGCTTGCAAGCTAATTGGATGACATTTCACCGAGAGGGCCCAGAGAATATCTATCCGCATGTGGATGGACAAATCCCACTCTTGATCCATGTGTTTCAACCAATACTTTCCAACACCCAATGCCACTTTTATAGCCACCTGTTACGGTGGTGTTTGATGACATCAAAGCATCCATCCAGTAAAGGCAATATGCATGATCTCATGGTCGAAGGAATTAGGTTACTATGTATCAGAAAGCATATAGCAATTGAACTATTGAAATGACTTGATCTTTATGCTACGCTTGTCTATAGGAGTATGTCCACCATATCATTCTCCTAACGATATGATCTTGTTGTTGATAACATCTCAATGTTCATGACAAAGAAACCACATCATCAATCAACCAACAAGCTAGTGAAGTATAGAGGCCATACTAGGGACTTCAAATTAAGTTTACAAATCACACAAGTATTAATGGTTTCCTTGTTAATACTATTATAGCATGAATGTAAACATTTATCATAAACACAAAGATATATAATAATAACTACATTTATTATTACCTCTAGGGCATATCTCCAACAAAAAGATCATCCATTCAATGCCACTGGTGGATCCATGTGTGGTCTCTCAAGAGAACACACATGCAATGACACTGGTTGTTGTTACTAAAAAGAACACACATGCAATGACACTGGTGGATCCATATGTGGTATGAGAAAAGAACACACATGCAATGACTCCAGTTGTTGTTAGTGAAAAGAACATACATGCAATAACACTGGTGGATCCATGTGGTCTCCAAGAGAACACACATGCAATGACACTGTTGTTACTAAAAATAACACACATGCAATGACACTGGTGGATCCATATGTGGTATGTGAGAAGAACAGTCATGAAATGACTCCGGTTGTTGTTAGTAAAAAGAACACACATGCAATGACACTGGTGGATCCATGTGTGGTCTCTGAATAGAACACACATGCAATGACACTAGTTGTTGTTACTAAAAAGAACATACATGCAATGACACTGGTGGATCTATATGTGGATTGTGAAGAGAACACACATGCAATGACACTGGTGGATCCATATGTCGTATGTGAGAAGAACAGTCATGAAATGACTCTGGTTGTTGTTAGTAAAAAGAACACACATGCAATGACACAGGTGGATCCATAGGTGGATTGTGAAAAGAGCACACATGCAATAACAGTGGTGGATCCATATGTGGTATGTGAAAAGAACACACATGCAATGACTCCAGTTGTTGTCAGTGAAAAGAACACACATGGAATGACACCGGTGGATCCATAGGTGGATTGTGAAAAGAGCACACATGCAATGACACTGGGGGATCCATACGTGGTATGTGAAAAGAACACACATGCAATGACTCCAGTTGTTGTTAGTGAAAAGAACACACATGCAATGACACTGGTGGATCCATGTGGTCTCAAGAGAACACTCATTTCAATGACTCGTGGTTAGTAAAAAGAACACACATGCAATGACATTGGTGGATCCATGTGTGGTCTCTGAAGAGAACACACATGCAATGACACTGGTTGTTGTTACTAAAAAGAACATACATGCAATGACACTGGTGGATCCATGTATGGATTGTGAAGAGTGTAGGGGTTCGTAGCATGGAAAACAAAAATTTTCTATCGCATACAAACAAACAAGCCAAGATCTATCTACTAGATTGTAGCAACGAGTCGATAGTGGAACTCACCCTCGAAGATTCCAAAGCGTTTAACGAGAGCAGATTCTCGTGGGTGATGTAGTCGTATTTTTCCAATCTCAAGATCGCAGAGACGATCCTTCCAAATGCCGCTGATAGCGCCCCAGCAATCGGTCACACGTTCGATTTCGACGAAGACCTTCCTCTCCTTGTTCCAGCAAGGCGGAGGTTGTAGCACTCTCTCGCGATTCGGCAAAGACAACGGCGGCGGTACCGGAGGTAGAGGGAAATCCCAGGGCTTCGCTTAAGCCAGTAGTATGGTGGAGCTTATGAGAGAGGCTATTAGTGGTCTAGTAATTAGACACACCAATTAGAAGGCTCTAAACCAATTAGAAGGCTCTAAACCGAATAGCTCTAAACCGGGTCTAGATCTAGGGTTTAGTTTAGAGGATAGAAAGTGTGTGTCCGAGGAGGGAGCCTGCCCCTCCTTATATAGGTGGGAGGGCTGGCCGGCCAAGGGAGGGAGGAGTCCTCCCCAACTCGGCTTGGGTGGGCGCCGGCTTGGGAGGACTCCTCTCCAACTCGGCTTCACCTCCTCCTCTTTCCCACTTCCCAAAATTGCTTGACTTTCAAACTAGCCGCTTGACTTTTCAATTTAGGATTTAAATAAACCCTTTATTTTGGACAGCAAGAACACCTAGTACATGATGCAATCATTCCAATATGTAATGACACATTCATGTACCCTTCCCTCCGAGTGCCGGACATTCCGGACCTTCTAGAATATTCCGATGAAAACACCTAACCATTCCCCAACTCCAAATGGGACTTTCCTTATATGAATCTTATTCTGACCATTCCGGATCTCCTCGTGATATCCCGGATCCCATCCGAGACTCAACAACATTCGGTCTCTTTCTCATAATACCATAACTACTCAAACAACGTCAATCCTTAAGTGTGTCTCCCTACGGTTCGTGAATTATGCGGACATGATCGAGACACTTCTCCTAACAATAACCAATAGAGGAATCTGGAAATTCATATGGCTCACATATTTCTCGATTACTTTGAATCGAATGAACCACTTACATACGATACCAATTTCCCTTTTTCTCACGAAATCTTACTTATCCTAGGTTATGATCCTCGGTATCACAGCATACCTAGTTCAAAATCGTTACAGATAAGTACTCTTTTCACCTTACCGTGATAAGTGATCCCTTCTCACCAAGTCACATGCTTGCAAGCTAATTGGATGACATTTCACCGAGAGGGCCCAGAGAATATCTATCCGTCATGTGGATGGACAAATCCCACTCTTGATCCATGTGTTTCAACCAATACTTTCCAACACTCAATGCCACCTTTATAGCCACCTGTTACGGTGTGGTGTTTGATGACATCAAAGCATCCATCCAGTAAAGGCAATATGCATGATCTCATGGTCGAAGGAATTAGGTTACTATGTATCAGAAAGCATATAGCAATTGAACTATTGAAATGACTTGATCTTTATGCTACGCTTATCTATAGGAGTATGTCCACCATATCATTCTCCTAACGATATGATCTTGTCGTTGATAACATCTCAATGTTCATGATATGGAAACCTCAATCATCAATCAACCAACAAGCTAGTGAAGTATAGAGGCTATACTAGGGACTTCAAATTAAGTTTACAAATCACACAAGTATTAATGGTTTCCTTGTTAATACTATTATAGCATGAATGTAAACATTTATCATAAGTATGAAGATATGATAATAACCTACTTTATTATTGCCTCTTGGGTATATCTCCAACAGTCTCCCACTTGCACTAGAGTCAATAATCTAGTTTCAAACTTTTGTGTATTTAACACCTATGGCTTTCCGGTGTTGTATGTACACGATTGCTAGTGGTCAACTGATCTCCGGATCGAACACTTCCAGGTCCGTGTGTAATTGCATGTCTTTGCGTCTCTACGCATCACTCATTCTCTAATGAGATGGCTTTGTATAAATTTGGTCTTTCGGTGTGACCTTTAGTTCTTTGGGGTTAAAACATGTTGATAATATTGTCGCACAATATATCTTCATAGTATTATCCCGCTGTGAACTACACCTAGTTTGATAACAAACTACTTGACACAATCTTTTGCTGCTATAATAGCAGTCATATACTTAGCCTTTTTGTTGTAGTATCTGTCACAATGTCTTAACTTTGGAACTCATCCAAATCCATTATGGAACTTACTTTCCATTATATTGCGCCACCCTTAATTTAGATTGAGATAAACTAAATTTGTACTTTGTGACAAAACTAGTATCAATGTAGTACTTTTACAATGAACTAACCATCTATTTGTCACTTCTACAAATAATATACTCTTAGTTCTTCCAAAAGATCATAAGAATATCCTTACTATCGTCCAATGATCATCTTATGAATCATTCTGGTATATGCTCATAACATTTAGAGCATAGGACATATCTGGATTTGTACATATCACAGTATGATTGATATAAATACTCTTTGTGATTTCATACATCAAGTATCAATCTATACTTGAATCTTTGTTTCACTTACCAAGTGCCAATACACTTGAATATATCATCAATATTGAATTTATTCAATCCTTTCTGTGCGACAAGAACCTTTCTTGTAGTTTCTATATTGAACTCATTCAATATCTTGTCTATGTACTTTTGGCACAACCATATTAGCATCTATTGATGCCAAATATTTGGGTTTTGCCTAAGTCTTTCATCGGGATGAAATTCTTAATATGTGTTAATAAAAGATACATTATTTCCAATCAACAATATGTCTTCCACATAATGTATTAGAAACATGTCTTAGCGCTCCCACTTAATTTCTTGCAAATGCAAGCATCTTCATTGTCTCCGATGAAATTAAACTCTTTTAACAGTTTCATCATAGTGAAGATTCCAACTCCGCTATGCTTACTTCAACCATTGAAGTTTGCATATGCTTTTAGCATCCTTTGAATTAACAAAACCCTTTGGACCGTGTCATGCACACGTCCTAGGTAACCATTCTATTAGAAGAACTTGTTTTGTTTATTCTACTACCACATAACAAATTATATGTAGTGGTTGCTACATTAATCCGTCTAGACTAAAAATCGCTATGAAAGATCAAATCTTGTCATATACAACCTTTGAACATTGTTGTGAACTCTTTCCCAACATGTCGACTATTTCATAGATGTGAAACATCCATGTCTACTTCTTTATAGATCCAAACACAACCGCAAGGTTTTACACCTTTTTCGAGGGTCCTTCAAGTTCAAAACTTGATTTCTCGTGTATGGAACTATCACGGATTATATGGCTTCAAGCCATTTGAGTCGGGGCCCATCATCGCTTCTTTGCATGTAGTAGGTTCATTATTCTCAAATAATGATTCAACCCTCAAATCTTGGTATTTGATTGTTCATCCGACCTACTTGTTTCAATAGAAACTTAGACCTCCGTGACCACAACTTTTGAGGCACGTGAGCCATGAGCATTATTCTTGCCTCCGGAACACTTTTCGATTGCGCAACTTTGCACATAAAGCAAAGGTTCTTTAAACCTTATAAAATATCTAATGACCTCCCACATAACAATTCACGAAAAATTCCTTCTCAAAGAAACTTAACGTTCTAAGCGACAAACACTTTTGTCTTCGGTGTTTTATGGAGGAATACTTATGATACAAAGACAAAGTTTATCCGACTTTGGTTGCAAACATCTTTCTTATGCATAGCATACCAATGTTTAAGAAAGGACTACTTGGATTTTATCCCAAACCATAACTTTATATGGTGTCATTTCAGCGGATTATGATGGAGCTCTTTTAGTGGAAAACGGTAGTCTCTAAAGCTTTTAATCTTTAAAATATAATAGCAGTTTTATGAATTATACCTTCGATCTTACCATGTCAAACAAGGTTCAATTACATATCTCGAACGCTCCATACTCTTATGGTGTTTCGGGAAATGCAAATCCACAGAACGATTCCTTAAATCTTAGGTATTATGCTAAACTTGTAATTCAAATATCTTCCTTTATGATCTTATCATAAACTATTCATATTCTTGTTACAATGATTTTGCACTTCATCTTAAAATCTTTCGAACTTTTCAAATATTTCACACTTCATCCTTATTAAGTAAATATTCACATATTCACTCAAATTTTCGGAGAAAGCATATGAAGTTGAAATCCATCGCTCTTGACTACACATAATGGAGTTCGTACAACAATATGCACAAGTTCCAATAAGCTAGTTTTTCGTTCCCTTTTGGCCTATGAACGAAGTTTTAATTATCTCCAGGAAAGTTTCACAAACGTCATTTGATCAAAAATCAAAAGACTCCAAAATTCCATCCACATGGAGTTTCTTCATGTTTTCTTTCCAATATAATTTAAAAGGCGATGTCACTTCCTAAGTGATCTTTCAATCAATTTGCCTTTCGACAATTTTAGCACTAGTTTTATGGATGTGATTTCTCCAACGAGATTTGTGAATCATCCATCTTTTATGGATTACGGCAATTATTTGAACAACCCTTTTGTTCTCATAATACCTGATAAAACAAATCTTGAAGGCAAGCTTTTGATGTTTAACGAGCAACACAATAACCCTTTATTTTGTTCTCGATGAACATCATCACATATTCTTTTGCTAATTACTTAGGCCATTGTAGTTCATGAATTGTGTTGTTTCGTATGACGATTCATACCAACAAATTCAGTACCAAGTACTTAAGAACCACATTGTTTAATAAGCAAAGAATATAGCCATAACATGTATATCATCTATATACTTTAAACTGAACAATTCTAGTCTTTTCTTTTCTGCCATATATTTATGAGATTCTCTTTCAGTATTTCCTTTTCCGTTTGAAAGAATCTATCAACATCAATAGTGGAGTCATACATATGACACATAGTCCAAAGCGTGTATAGTTAAATACCAATGTCTTTGAACTTGCACTTTGAAGTAGATCACCATTATCAAATATTTGGTGTTCTTTCAAATTCCTTTCTTTAGTAATCTCTTGGTGTAGTAAACATTTTACCTACATCAAATATTCACCCTCATCATGGACTTATCCATGATCTAGCTACTTTTAGCTTGTAACGGTGAATCGCGAGTATAATGTTGCTCTCCAAAACCTTTTGGAAGATTAGGACAACTAGTGTCTCCAACCTTTTTCAAATTCTCATCCAAATATGAGAACATGAACTTTGCCATATTATACTCTATCATGTTGTAACCAAAACTTTGTTTCAGATATCACAATATCTTCCACACATCATGGTTTCTGAAACAACTCTTTCAGATCCTAGATAACCTTGATATTAAGACAATCTTTGAATATCAAGAATCATGGAGACAAACATGATACTTATATACTAACATTTGGAATTGTTACTCTTGATTCAATACTAATTATTAAACTTCATGGAGTAGGAACTTCTTGAAAGTTTGCAATAGGACTTTTAAACTTTAGATTAACACTTCAATACAATACGATACCAGTTAAGTAAAGTAACTAACCAGAATTCTATAGTTCTATCATCTCAATTATAACTAAGCGCAAGGTGGTAAGCGGATGCCAATGACTACAACAACTATGCAAATTCACTTTGATTTAGTTTATGATAAATTGAGTTCTAATTAATAATTAAATTAATCTAGGTGAACTCCCTCAAAACAATATCCCTCACATTGTTTTAGTGATCACACGAACCAAATCCACCACATCAAAACCGATCATCACGAGAGTTGATATAGCTTCAATGGCGAACAATCAACATGTTCATCATATCTACTATATGACTCATGCTCTACCTTTCGCTAATCCGTGTTCACGAGGCCATGTCCGTACATGCTAGGCTCGTCAAGATCAAACCTTAGCTTCCGCATAAGCAAATCTGGCTTGCTTACGTTGTATTCACCATGGAATCAAAGACACCCGATCATCACGTGGTGCTTGAGCAGCAAGCTTTGGCAGCAGTGCATACTAAGGGTGAACACTTTAGAACTTGAAATTTATGTGTATGAGGGATCATCTTATAATGCTACCGTCGTCTACTAAGCAATACAAGATGCATAAAGGATTAACATCACATGCAATTCATAATATGTGATATGATATGGCCTTTCTTCTTTGTGCTTCCGATCTCCATCTTCAAGCACGAACATGATCTCCATCATCACCGCATAGCATCAAGGTCAATGACGCTTCTTCATGGTTGTCGCCCACCAGCTTCAACTATTACAACTATTTTGAATAGACACGCAGGTCTTAACAAATTAAAGACAACCATATGGCTCACGCGGTTGCCAACTTACAATAAGGATCATTGCATACATCAAATATAATCACAATCATGGCCATATCACATCATTTGCACACCTGCAAAACAAAGTTAGACGCTTCTACTTTCTTTGCATATTTTACGTGGTTTGGGGCTTTCAATAAGTGTCGTTCTAACCTACGAACAAGAACCACAACATTGATACTAGCATTGTTGATTACCCGTTGTAAATTGGATCTTAACTATGCTAGGAGAAACAGGCACCTTGAGCCACTTATGCAATACAAGTTGCATGTTAAGCGTGGAGCAAGTCTCATGAACGATGTCATGTAAGGTTAGCCCGGGCCGCTTCATCCCAACATACCGCAAGATGCAAAGTACACAAAAAGCAATCTACAATAAAAGCATCAACGCCCACAATGACCATTGTGTTCTACTCGTCTGCAGATCTACATATAGACACGGCTCGATACCCTTTGTAGGGGTTCGTAGCATGGAAAACAAAAATTTTCTATCGCATACAAACAAACAAGCCAAGATCTATCTACTAGATTGTAGCAACGAGTCGATAGTGGAACTCACCCTCGAAGATTCCAAAGCGGTTAACGAGAGCAGATTCTCGTGGGTGATGTAGTCGTACTCTTTCCGATCTCAAGATCGCGTAGACGATCCTTCCAGCGCCGCGTTCCCGCAGCGCTCCCGCAGTCGGTCACACGTTCGGTACTCGACGAAGACCTTCCTCTCCCTTGTTCCAAGATGGGCAGCGGAGGTTGTAGCACTCTCCTCGCGATTCCTAAGACTGTGGCGTGGTACCGGAGGTAGAGGAAATCCCGCAGTGCTTCGCCTTAAGCCGGTGCGAGTATGGTGGAGCTTATGAGAGAGGCTATTAGTGGTCTAGTAATTAGACACACCAATTAGAAGGCTCTAAACCAATTAGAAGGCTCTAAACCGAATAGCTCTAAACCGGGGTCTAGATCTAGGGTTTAGTTTAGAGGATAGAAAGTAGTGTGTCTGAGGAGGGGAGCCCTGCCCCTCCTTATATAGGTGGGAGGGGCTGGCCGGCCAAGGGGAGGGAGTGGAGTCCCTCCCCAACTCGGCTTGGGTGGGGCGCCGGCTTGGGGAGGACTCCCTCTCCAACTCGGCTTCACCTCCTCCTCTTTTCCCACTTCCCAAAATTGCCGTTTGACTTTCAAACTAGCCGTTTGACTTTTCAATTTAGGATTTAAATAAACCCTTTATTTTGGACAGCAAGAACACCTAGTACATGATGCAATCATTCCAATATGTAATGACACATTCATGTACCCTTCCCCCTCCGGAGTCTTGGGACATTCAGGACCTTCTAGAATATTCGATGAAAACACGGAACCATTCCCCAACTCCGAAATGGGACTTTCCTTATATGAATCTTATTCTCCGGACCATTCGGATCTCCTCGTGATATCCGGATCCCATCCGAGACTCGAACAACATTCGGTCTCTTTCTCATAATACCATAACTACTCAAACAACGTCGAATCCTTAAGTGTGTCTCCCTACGGTTCGTGAATTATGCGGACATGATCGAGACACTTCTCTGAACAATAACCAATAGAGGAATCTGGAAATTCATATGGCTCCCACATATTTCTACGATTACTTTGCGATCGAATGAACCACTTACATACGATACCAATTTCCCTTTGTCTCACGATATGTTACTTATCCGAGGTTATGATCGTCGGTATCTCCGCATACCTAGTTCAACCTCGTTACTGATAAGTAATCTTTTCTCGTTCCGTGATATGTGATCCCTTGTGACCAAGTCACATGCTTGCAAGCTAATTGGATGACATTTCACGAGAGGGCCAGAAGAATATCTATCCGTCATGTGGATGGACAAATCCCACTCTTGATCCATGTGTTTCAACCAATACTTTCCGAACACTCAATGCCACCTTTATAGCCACCCTGTTACGGTGTGGTGTTTGATGACATCAAAGCATCCATCCAGTAAAGGCAATATGCATGATCTCATGGTCGAAGGAATTAGGTTACTATGTATCAGAAAGCATATAGCAATTGAACTATTGAAATGACTTGATCTTTATGCTACGCTTATCTATAGGAGTATGTCCACCATATCATTCTCCTAACGATATGATCTTGTCGTTGATAACATCTCAATGTTCATGATATGGAAACCTCAATCATCAATCAACCAACAAGCTAGTGAAGTATAGAGGCTATACTAGGGACTTCAAATTAAGTTTACAAATCACACAAGTATTAATGGTTTCCTTGTTAATACTATTATAGCATGAATGTAAACATTTATCATAAGTATGAAGATATGATAATAACCTACTTTATTATTGCCTCTTGGGTATATCTCCAACAAAGAGAACACACATGCAATGATACTGGTGGATCCATATGTGGTATGTGAGAAGAACAGTCATGAAATGACTCTGGTTGTTCTTAGTAAAAAGAACAAACATGCAATGAACTGGTGGATCCATAGGTGGATTGTGAAAAGAGCACACATGCAATGACACTGGTGGATCCATATGTGGTATGTGAAAAGAACACACATGCAATGACTCTAGTTGTTGTTAGTGAAAAGAACACACATGGAATGACACCGGTGGATCCATAGGTGGATTGTAAAAAGAGCACACATGCAATGACACTGGTGGATCCATAGGTGGTATGTGAGAAGAACACACATGCAATGACTCTAGTTGTTGTTAGTGAGAAGAACACACATGCAATGACACTGGTGGATCCATAGGTGGTATCTGAAAAGAACACACATTTCATTGACTCTGGTTGTTGTTAGTAAAAAGAACACACATTCAATGATACTGGTGGATCCATAGGTGGATTGTGAAAAGAGCACACATGCAATGACTCTGGTTGTTGTTACTAAAAAGAACACACATGCAATGACACTGGTGGATCCATGTGTGGATTGTGTAGAGAACACACATGCAATGACACAGGTGGATCCATAGGTGGTATGTGACAAGAACAGTCATGAAATGACTCTGGTTGTTATTAGTAAAAAGAACACACATGCAATTACACTGGTGGATTGTGAAAAGAGCACACATGCAATGACACTGGTGGATCCATATGTGGTATGAGAAAAGAACACACATGCAATAACTCCAGTTGTTGTTAGTGAAAAGAACATACATGCAATGACACTGGTGGATCCATGTGTGGTCTCTGAAGAGAACACACATGCAATGACACTAGTTGTTGTTACTAAAAATAACACACATGCAATGACACTGGTGGATCCATATGTGGTATGTGAGAAGAACAGTCATGAAATGACTCTGGTTGTTGTTAGTAAAAAGAACACAGATGCAATGACACTAGTGGATCCATAGGTGGATTGTGAAAAAAGCACACATGCAATGACACTGGTGGATCCATATGTAGTATGTGAAAAGAACACACATGCAATGACTCCGGTTGTTGTTAGTGACAAGAATATACATGAAGTGACACTGGTGGATCCATTTGTGGTCTCTAAAGAGAACACACATTTCAATGACACTCGTGGATCCATAGGTGGTATGTGAAAAGAACAAACATGCAATGACTCTGGTTATTATTACTAAAAAGAACACACATGGAATGACACTGGTGGATCTGTAGGTGGTATGTGAGAAGAACAGTCATGAAATGACTCTGGTTGTTGTTAGTAAAAAGAACACACATGCAATAACACTGGTGGATCCATAGGTGGATTTTGAAAAGTGCACACATGCAAATGACACGGGTGGATCCATATGTGGTATGTGAAAAGAACATACATGCAATGACTCCTGTTGTTAGTGAAAAGATCATACATGCAATGACACTGGTGGATCCATGTGTGGTATCTCAAGAGAACACACATGCAATGACACTGGTTGTTGTTACTAAAAAGAACACACATGCAATGACACTGGTGGATCCATATGTGGTATGAGAAAAGAACACACATGCAATGACACTGGTGGATCCATAGGTGGTATGTGAGAAGAACAGTCATGAAATAACTCTGGTTGTTGTTAGTAATAGAACACACATGCAATGACACTGGTGGATCCATAGGTGGATTGTGAAAAGAGAACACATGCAATGACACTGGTGGATCCATATGTGGTATGTGAAAAAACACACATGCAATGACTCCAGTTGTTGTTAGTGAAAAGAACACACATGCAATCACACTAGTGGATCCATAGGTGGATTGTGAAAAGAGCATACATGCAATGACACTGGTGGATCCATATGTGGTATGTGAAAAGAACACACATGCAATGACTCTAGTTGTTGTTAGTGAAAAGAACATACATGCAATGACACTGGTGGATCCATGTGTGGTCAGAAGAGAGCACACATTTCAATGACTCAGTTGTTGTTGGTAAAAAGAACACACATGCAATGACCGGTGGATCCATGTGTGGTCTCTGAAGAGAACACACATGCAATGACGCTGGTTGTTGTTACTAAAAGAACACACATGCAATGACACTTTGGTGGATCCATGTGTGGATTGTGAAGAACACACATGCAATGACACTGGTGGATCCACAGGTATGTGAGAAGAACAGCCATGAAATGACTCTGGTTGTTGTTAGTAAAAAGAACACACATGCAATGACACTGGTGGATCCATAGGTGGATTGTGAAAGATCACACATGCAATGACACCGGTCGATCCATATGTGGTATGTGAAAAGAACACACATGCAATGACTCCAGTTGTTGTTAGTGAAAAGAATATACATGCAATGACATTTGGTGGATCCATATACGGTCTCTGAAGAGAACACACATGCAATGACACTGGTTGTTGTTACTAAAAATAACACACATGAAATTACACTGGTGGATCCATATGTGGAATGTGAAAAAACACACATGCAATGACTCCAGTTGTTGTTAGTCAAAGGAACACTCATGCAATGACACTAGTGGATCCATAGGCGGATAGTGAAAAGAGCACACATGCAATTACACTGGTGGATCCATATGTGGTATGTGAAAAGAACACACATGCAATGACTCCAGTTGTTGTTACTAAAAAGAACACACATGCAATGACACTGGTGGATCCATGTGTGGTCCTTTGAAGAGCACACATTTCAATGACTCTGGTTATTGTTGGTAAAAAGAACACACATGCAATGACACTGGTGGATCCAGGTGTGGTCTCTGAAGAGACCACACATGCAATCACACTGGTTGTTGTTACTAAAAAGAACACACATGCAATGACATTGGTGGATCCATGTGTGGATTGTGAAGATAACACACATGCAATGACACTGGTGGATCCACAGGGGGTATGTGAGAAGAACAGTCATGAAATGACTCTGGTTGTTGTTAGTAAAAAGAACACACATGCAATGACACTGGTGGATCCATAGGTGGATTTTGAAAAGAGCACACATGCAATGACACTGGTGGATCCATATATGGTATGTGAAAAGAACACACTTGCAAAGACTCCAGTTGTTGTTAGTGAAAAGAACATACATGCAATGACACCGATGGATCCATGTGTGGTATCTGAACAGAGCACACATTTCAATGACTCTGGTTGTTGTTAGTAATAAGAACACACATGCAATGACACTGGTGGATCCATGTGTGGTCTCTGAAGAGAACACCCATGCAATGACTCTGGTTGTTGTTACTAAAAAGAACACACATGCAATGACACTGGTGGATCCATGTGTGGATTGTGAAGAGAACACACATGCAATGATACTGGTGGATCCATATGTGGTATGTCAGAAGAACAATCATGAAATGACTCTGGTTGTTGTTAGTAAAAAGAACACACATGCAATGACACTAGTGGATCCATAGGTGGATTGTGAAAAAAGCACACATGCAATGACACTGGTGGATCCATAGGTGGTATGTGAGAAGAACAGTCATGAAATGACTCTGGTTGTTGTTAGTAAAAAGAACACACATACAATGACACTAGTGGATTGTGAAAACAGCACACATGCAATGACACTGGTTGTTGTTAGTGAAAAGAACATACATGCAATAACACTGGTGGATCCATGTGTGGTCTCTGAAGAGAACAAACATGCAATGACACTGGTTATTGTTACTAAAAAGAACACACATGCAATGACACTAGTGGACCCATATGTGGTATGTGAGAAGAACAATCATGAAATGACTCGGTTGTTGTTAGTAAAAAGAACACACATGCAATGACACTGGTGGATCCATAGGTGGATTGTGAAAAGAGCACACATGCAATGACACTGGTGGATCCATATGTGGTATGTGAAAATAACACACATGCAATGACTCCAGTTGTTGTTAGTGAAAAGAACACACATGCAATGACAGTGGTGGATCCATGTGTGGTCACTGAAGAGAACACTCATTTCAATGACTCTGGTTATTGTTAGTAAAAGAACACACATGCAATGACATCAGGGATCCATGTGTGGTCTCTGAAGAGAACACACATGCAATGACACTGGTTGTTGTTACTAAAAAGAACATACATGCAATGACACTGGTGGATCTATGTGTGGATTGTGAAGAGAACACACATGCAATGACACTGGTGGATCCATATGTGGTATGTGAGAAGAACAGTCATGAAATGACTCTGGTTGTTGTTAGTAAAAAGAGCACACATGCAATGACTCCAGTTGTTGTTAGTGAAAAGAGCACACATGGAATGACACCGGTGGATCCATAGGTGGATTGTGAAAAGTGCACACATGCAATGACACTGGTGGATCCATACGTGGTATGTGAAAAGAACACACATGCAATGACTCCAATTGTTGTTAGTGAAAAGAACACACATGCAATGACACTGGTGGATCCATAGGTGGTATGTGAAAAGAACACACATTTCATTGACTCTGGTTGTTGTTAGTAAAAAGAACACACATGCAATGACACTGGTGGATCCATAGGTGGATTGTGAAAAGAGCACACATGCAATGACACTGGTGGATCCATATGTGGTATGTGAAAAGAACACACATGCAAAGACTCCAGTTGTTGTTAGTGAAAAGAACATACATGCAATGACACTGGTGGATCCATGTGTGGTCTCTGAAGAGAACACACATGCAATGACTCTGGTTGTTGTTACTAAAAAGAACACACATGCAATGACACTGGTGGATCCATGTGTGGATTGTGAAGAGAACACACATGCAATGACACTGGTGGATCCATAGGTGGTATGTGAGAAGAACATTCATGAAATGACTCTGGTTGTTGTTAGTAAAAAGACCTCACATGCAATGACACTGGTGGATTGTGAAAAGAACACACATGCAATGACACTAGTGGACCCATATGTGGTATGTGAGAATAACAGTCATGAAATGACTCTAGTTGTTGTTAGTAAAAAGAACACACATGCAATGACACTGGTGGATCCATAGGTGGATTGTGAAAAGAGCACACATGCAATGACACTGGTGGATCCATATGTGGTATGTGAAAATAACACACATGCAATGACTCCAGTTGTTGTTAGTGAAAAGAACACACATGCAATGACAGTGGTGGATCCATGTGTGGTCACTGAAGAGAACACTCATTTCAATGACTCTGGTTATTGTTAGTAAAAAGAACACACATGCAATGACACTGGTGGATCCATGTGTGGTCTCTGAAGAGAACACACATGCAATGACACTGGTTGTTGTTACTAAAAAGAACATACATGCAATGACACTGGTGGATCTATGTGTGGATTGTGAAGAGAACACACATGCAATGACACTGGTGGATCCATATGTGGTATGTGAGAAGAACAGTCATGAAATGACTCTGGTTGTTGTTAGTAAAAAGAACACACATGCAATGACACTGGTGGATCCATAGGTGGATTGTGAAAAGAGCACACATGCAATAACACTGGTGGATCCATATGTGGTATGTGAAAAGAACACACATGCAATGACTCCAGTTGGTGTTAGTGAAAAGAACACACATGGAATGACACCGGTGGATCCATAGGTGGATTGTGAAAAGTGCACACATGCAATGACACTGGTGGATCCATACGTGGTATGTGAAAAGAACACACATGCAATGACTCCAGTTGTTGTTAGTGAAAAGAACACACATGTAATGACACTGGTGGATCCATAGGTGGTATGTGAAAAGAACACACATTTCATTGACTCTGGTTGTTGTTAGTAAAAAGAACACACATGCAATGACACTGGTGGATCCATAGGTGGATTGTGAAAAGAGCACACATGCAATGACACTGGTGGATCCATATGTGGTATATGAAAAGAACACACATGCAAAGACTCCAGTTGTTGTTAGTGAAAAGAACATACATGCAATGACACTGGTGGATCCATGTGTGGTCTCTGAAGAGAACACACATGCAATGACTCTGGTTGTTGTTACTAAAAAGAACACACATGCAATGACACTGGTGGATCCATGTGTGGATTGTGAAGAGAACACACATGCAATGACACTGGTGGATCCATAGGTGGTATGTGAGAAGAACATTCATGAAATGACTCTGGTTGTTGTTAGTAAAAAGAACACACATGCAATGACACTAGTGGATTGTGAAAAGAGCACACATGCAATGACACTGGTGGATCCATATGTGGTATGAGAAAAGAACACACATGCAATGACTCCAGTTGTTGTTAGTGAATAGAACATACATGCAATGACACTGATGGATCCATGTGTGGTCTCTGAAGAGAACACATGCAATGAGACTGGTTGTTGTTAGTAAAAAGAACACACATGCAATGACACTAGTGGATCCATAGGTGGATTGTGAAAATAGCACACATGCAATGACACTTGTGGATCCATATGTGGTATGTGAAAAGAACACACATGCAATGACTCAGGTTGTTGTTAGTGAAAAGAACATACATGCAATGACACTGGTGGATCCATGTGTGGTCTCTGAAGAGAACACACATTTCAATGACACTCGTGGATCCATATGTGGTATGTGAAAAGAACACACATGCAATGACTCTGGTTGTTATTACTAAAAAGAACACACATGCAATGGCACTGGTGGATCTATAGGTGGTATGTGAGAAGAACAGTCATGAAATGACTCTGGTTGTTGTTAGTAAAAAGAACACACATGCAATAACACAGGTGGATCCATAGGTGGATTTTGAAAAGTGCACAAATGTAAATGACACTGGTGGATCCATATGTGGTATGTGAAAGAACACACATGCAATGACTCTGTTGTTGTTAGTGAAAAGATCATACATGCAATGACACTGGTGGATCCATGTGTGGTCTCTCAAGAGAACACACATGCAATGACACTGCTTGTTGTTACTAAAAAGAACACACATGCAATGACACTGGTGGATCCATGTCTGGATTGTGAAGAGAACACACATGCAATGACACTGGTGGATCCATAGGTGGTATGTGAGAAGAAAACTCATTAAATAACTCGGGTTGTTGTTAGTAAAAAGAACACGCATGCAATAACACTGGTGGATCCATAGGTGGATTGTGAAAAGAGCACACATGTAATAACACTGGTGGATCCATATGTGGTATGTGATAAAATACACATGCAATGACTGCAGTTGTTGTTAGTGAAAAGAACACACATGCAATGACACTGGTGGATCCATGGTGGATTGTGAAAAGAGCATACATGCAATGACACTGGTGGATCCATATGTGGTATGTGAAAATAACACTGGTGGATCCATGTGTGGTCACTGAAGAGAGCACACATTTCAATGACTCTGGTTGTTGTTGGTAAAAAGAACACACTTGCAATGACACTGGTGGATCCATGTGTGGGCTCTAAAGAGAACACACATGCAATGACACTGGTTGTTGTTACTAAAAAGAACACACATGCAATGACACGGGTGGATCCATGTGTGGATTGTGAAGAGAACACACATGCAATGACACTGGTGGATCCATAGGTGGTATGTGAGAAGAACAGTCATAAAATGACTCTGGTTGTTGTTAGTAAAAAGAACACACATGCAATGACACTGGTGGATCCATAGGTGGATTGTGAAAAGAGCACACATGCAATAACACTGTTGGATCCATATGTGGTATGTGAAAAGAATACACATAAAGACTCAGTTGTTGTTAGTGAAAAGAACATACATGTAATGACACCGATGGATCCATGTGTGGTCTCTGAATAGTGCAAAAATTTCAATGACTCTGGTTGTTGTTAGTAAAAAGAACACACATGCAATGACACTGGTGGATCCATGTGTGGTATGTGAAGAGAACACACATGCAATGACTCTGGTTGTTGTTACTAAAAAGGGCACACATGCAATCACACTGGTGGATCCATGTGTGGATTGTGAAGAGAACACATGCAATGACACTGGTGGATCCATAGGTGGTATGTGAGAAGAACAGTCATGAAATGACTGTCGTTGTTGTTAGTAAAAAGAACACACATGCAATGACACTAGTGGATTGTGAAAAGAACTCACATGCAATGACACTGGTGGATCCATGTGTGGTCTCTGAAGAGAACACAAATGAAATGACTCTGGTTGTTGTTACTAAAAAGAACACACATGCAATGAAACTGGTGGATCCATGTGTGGTCACTGAAGAGAACACACATGCAATGACACTGGTTGTTGTTACTAAAATAACACACATGCAATGATCTGGTGGATCCATATGTGGTATGTCGAAGAACAATCATGAAATGACTCGGTTGTTGTTAGTAAAAAGAACACACATGCAATGACACTAGTGGATCCATAGGTGGATTGTGAAAAGAGCACACATGCAATGACACTGGTGGATCCATATGTGGTATGTGAAAAGAACACACATGCAATGACTCCAGTTGTTGTTAGTGAAAAGAACATACATGAAATGACACTGGTGGATCCATGTGTGGTCTCTGAAGAGAACACACAGTTCAATGACACTGGTGGATCCATATGTGGTATGTGAAAAGAACACACATGCAATGACTCTGGTTGTTATTACTAAAAAGAACACACATGCAATGGCACTGGTGGATCTATAGGTGGTATGTGAGAAGAACAGTCATGAAATGACTCGGTTGTTGTTAGTAAAAAGAACACACATGCAATAACACGGTGGATCCATAGGTGGATTTTGAAAAGTTCACAAATGCAAATGACACTGGTGGATCCATATGTGGTATGTGAAAAGAACACACATGCAATGACTCCTGTTGTTGTTAGTGAAAAGATCAAACATGCAATGACATCAGTGGATCCATGTGTGGTCTCTCAAGAGAACACACATGCAATGACACTGGTTGTTGTTACTAAAAAGAACACACATGCAATGACACTGGTGGATCCATGTATAGATTGTGAAGAGAACACACATGCAATGACACTGGTGGATCCATAGGTGGTATGTGAGAAGGACACTCATGAAATAACTGGTTGTTGTTAGTAAAAAGAACACGCATGCAATAACACTTGTCCATCCAGACGTGTATTCTGAAATGCCCAAACTTGAAATGACACTGGTGGATCCATATGTGGTATGTGAAAAAACACACATGCAATGACTGCAGTTGTTGTTAGTGAAAAGAACACACATGCAATGACACTGGTGGATCCATGGTGGATTGTGAAAAGAGCATACATGCAATGACACTGGTGGATCCATATGTGGTATGTGAAAAGAACACTGGTGGATCCATGTGTGGTCACTGAAGAGCACACATTTCAATGACTCAAGTTGTTGTTGGTAAAAAGAACACACTTGCAATGACACTGGTGGATCCATGTGTGGTCTCTGAAGAGAACACACATGCAATGACACTGGTTGTTGTTACTAAACAGAACACACATGCAATGAAACGGGTGGATCCATGTGTGGATTGTGAAGAGAACACACATGCAATGACACTGGTGGATCCATAGGTGGTATGTGAGAAGAACAGTCATAAAATGACTCTGGTTGTTGTTAGTAAAAACAACACACATGCAATGACACTGGTGGATCCATAGGTGGATTGTGAAAAGAGCACACATGCAATAACACTTGGATCCATATGTGGTATGTGAAAAGAATACACATGCAAAGACTCCAGTTGTTGTTAGTGAAAAGAACACACCTGTAATGACACCGATGGATCCATCTGTGGTCTCTGAAGAGCATAAACATTTCAATGTCTCTAGTTGTTGTTAGTAAAAAGAACACACATGCAATGACACTGGTGGATCCATGTGTGGTATCTGAAGAGAACACCCATGCAATGACTCTGGTTGTTGTTACTAAAAGAACACCCATGAAATCACACTGGTGGATCCCTGTGTTGTTTGTGTAGAGAACACATGCAATGACACTGGTGGATCCATAGGTGGTATGTGAGAAGAACAGTCATGAAATGACTCTCGTTGTTGTTAGTAAAAAGAACACACATGCAATGACACTAGTGGATTGTGAAAAGAACTCACATGCAATGACACTGGTGGATCCATCTGTGGTCTCTGAAGAGAACACACATGCAATGACTCTGGTTGTTGTTACTAAAAAGAACACACATGCAATGACACTGGTGGATCCATGTGTGGTCACTGAAGAGAACACACATGCAATGACACTGGTTGTTGTTACTAAAAATAACACACATGCAATGATACTGGTGGATCCATATGTGGTATGTCAGAAGAACAATGATGAAATGACTCTGGTTGTTGTTAGTAAAAAGAACACACATGCAATGACACTAGTGGATCCATAGGTGGATTGTGAAAAAAGCACACATGCAATGACACTGGTGGATCCATATGTGGTATGTGAAAAGAACACACATGCAATGACTCCAGTTGTTGTTAGTGAAAAGAACATACATGCAATGACACTGGTGGATCCATGTGTGGTCTCTCAAGAGAACACACATGCAATGACACTGCTTGTTGTTACTAAAAAGAACACACATGCAATGACACTGGTGGATCCATGTCTGGATTGTGAAGAGAACACACATGCAATGACACTGGTGGATCCATAGGTGGTATGTGAGAAGAAAACTCATTAAATAACTCGGGTTGTTGTTAGTAAAAAGAACACGCATGCAATAACACTGGTGGATCTATAGGTGGATTGTGAAAAGAGCACACATGTAATAACACTGGTGGATCCATATGTGGTATGTGAAAAAATACACATGCAATGACTGCAGTTGTTGTTAGTGAAAAGAACACACATGCAATGACACTGGTGGATCCATGGTGGATTGTGAAAAGAGCATACATGCAATGACACTGGTGGATCCATATGTGGTATGTGAAAATAACACTGGTGGATCCATGTGTGGTCACTGAAGAGAGCACACATTTCAATGACTCTGGTTGTTGTTGGTAAAAAGAACACACTTGCAATGACACTGGTGGATCCATGTGTGGGCTCTAAAGAGAACACACATGCAATGACACTGGTTGTTGTTACTAAAAAGAACACACATGCAATGACACGGGTGGATCCATGTGTGGATTGTGAAGAGAACACACATGCAATGACACTGGTGGATCCATAGGTGGTATGTGAGAAGAACAGTCATAAAATGACTCTGGTTGTTGTTAGTAAAAAGAACACACATGCAATGACACTGGTGGATCCATAGGTGGATTGTGAAAAGAGCACACATGCAATAACACTGTTGGAACCATATGTGGTCTGTGAAAATAATAAACAAGCAAAGACTCAAGTTGTAGTTAGTGAAAAGAACATACATGTAATGACACCGATGGATCCATGTGTGGTCTCTGAAGAGAGCACACATTTCAATGACTCTGGTTGTTGTTAGTAAAAAGAACACACATGCAATGACACTGGTGGATCCATGTGTGGTATGTGAAGAGAACACACATGCAATGACTCTGGTTGTTGTTACTAAAAAGGGCACACATGCAATCACACTGGTGGATCCATGTGTGGATTGTGAAGAGAACACATGCAATGACACTGGTGGATCCATAGGTGGTATGTGAGAAGAACAGTCATGAAATGACTGTCGTTGTTGTTAGTAAAAAGAACACACATGCAATGACACTAGTGGATTGTGAAAAGAACTCACATGCAATGACACTGGTGGATCCATGTGTGGTCTCTGAAGAGAACACACATGAAATGACTCTGGTTGTTGTTACTAAAAGAACACACATGCAATGAACTGGTGGATCCATGTGTGGTCCCTGAAGAGAACACACATGCAATGACACTGGTTGTTGTTACTAAAAATAACACACATGCAATGATACTGGTGGATCCATATGTGGTATGTCAGAAGAACAATCATGAAATGACTCTGGTTGTTGTTAGTAAAAAGAACACACATGCAATGACACTAGTGGATCCATAGGTGGATTGTGAAAAAAGCACACATGCAATGACACTGGTGGATCCATATGTGGTATGTGAGAAGGACACACATGAAATAACTCGTGTTGTTGTTAGTGAAAAGAACAAACATGCAATGACACTGGTGGATCCATGTGTGGTCTCTGAAGAGAACACACATTTCAATGACACTCGTGGATCCATATGTGGTATGTGAAAAGAACACACATGCAATGACTCTGGTTGTTATTACTAAAAAGAACACACATGCAATGGCACTGGTGGATCTATAGGTGGTATGTGAGAAGAACAGTCATGAAATGACTCTGGTTGTTGTTAGTAAAAAGAACACACATGCAATAACACAGGTGGATCCATAGGTGGATTTTGAAAAGTGCACAAATGCAAATGACACTGGTGGATCCATATGTGGTATGTGAAAAGAACACACATGCAATGACTCCTGTTGTTGTTAGTGAAAAGATCATACATGCAATGACACTGGTGGATCCATGTGTGGTCTCTCAAGAGAACACACATGCAATGACACTGGTTGTTGTTACTAAAAAGAACACACATGCAATGACACTGGTGGATCCATGTATAGATTGTGAAGAGAACACACATGCAATGACACTGGTGGATCCATAGGTGGTATGTGAGAAGGACACTCATGAAATAACTCGGGTTGTTGTTAGTAAAAAGAACACGCATGCAATAACACTGGTGGATCCATAGGTGGATTGTGAAAAGAGCACACATGTAATGACACTGGTGGATCCATATGTGGTATGTGAAAAAACACACATGCAATGACTGCAGTTGTTGTTAGTGAAAAGAACACACATGCAATGACACTGGTGGATCCATGGTGGATTGTGAAAAGAGCATACATGCAATGACACTGGTGGATCCATATGTGGTATGTGAAAAGAACACTGGTGGATCCATGTGTGGTCACTGAAGAGAGCACACATTTCAATGACTCTGGTTGTTGTTGGTAAAAAGAACACACTTGCAATGACACTGGTGGATCCATGTGTGGTCTCTGAAGAGAACACACATGCAATGACACTGGTTGTTGTTACTAAAAAGAACACACATGCAATGAAACGGGTGGATCCATGTGTGGATTGTGAAGAGAACACACATGCAATGACACTGGTGGATCCATAGGTGGTATGTGAGAAGAACAGTCATAAAATGACTCTGGTTGTTGTTAGTAAAAACAACACACATGCAATGACACTGGTGGATCCATAGGTGGATTGTGAAAAGAGCACACATGCAATAACACTGTTGGATCCATATGTGGTATGTGAAAAGAATACACATGCAAAGACTCCAGTTGTTGTTAGTGAAAAGAACATACATGTAATGACACCGATGGATCCATGTGTGGTCTCTGAAGAGAGCACACATTTCAATGACTCTGGTTGTTGTTAGTAAAAAGAACACACATGCAATGACACTGGTGGATCCATGTGTGGTATCTGAAGAGAACACCCATGCAATGACTCTGGTTGTTGTTACTAAAAAGAACACACATGCAATCACACTGGTGGATCCATGTGTGGATTGTGAAGAGAACACATGCAATGACACTGGTGGATCCATAGGTGGTATGTGAGAAGAACAGTCATGAAATGACTCTCGTTGTTGTTAGTAAAAAGAACACACATGCAATGACACTAGTGGATTGTGAAAAGAACTCACATGCAATGACACTGGTGGATCCATCTGTGGTCTCTGAAGAGAACACACATGCAATGACTCTGGTTGTTGTTACTAAAAAGAACACACATGCAATGACACTGGTGGATCCATGTGTGGTCCCTGAAGAGAACACACATGCAATGACACTGGTTGTTGTTACTAAAAATAACACACATGCAATGATACTGGTGGATCCATATGTGGTATGTCAGAAGAACAATGATGAAATGACTCTGGTTGTTGTTAGTAAAAAGAACACACATGCAATGACACTAGTGGATCCATAGGTGGATTGTGAAAAAAGCACACATGCAATGACACTGGTGGATCCATATGTGGTATGTGAAAAGAACACACATGCAATGACTCCAGTTGTTGTTAGTGAAAAGAACATACATGCAATGACACTGGTGGATCCATGTGTGGTCTCTGAAGAGAACACACATTTCAATGACACTCGTGGATCCATATGTGGTATGTGAAAAGAACACACATGCAATGACTCTGGTTGTTATTACTAAAAAGAACACACATGCAATGACACTGGTGGATCTATAGGTGCTTGTGAGAAGAACAGTCATGAAATGACTCTGGTTGTTGTTAGTAAAAAGAACACACATGCAATAACACTGGTGGATCCATAGGTGGATTTTGAAAAGTGCACAAATGCAAATGACACAGGTGGATCCATATGTGGTATGTGAAAAGAACACACATGCAATGACTCCTGTTGTTGTTAGTGAAAAGATCATACATGCAATGACACTGGTTGTTATTACTAAAAAGAACACACATGCAATGACACTGGTGGATCTGTAGGTGCTTGTGAGAAGAACAGTCATGAAATGACTCTGGTTGTTGTTAGTAAAAAGAACACACATGCAATGACACTGGTGGATCCATAGGTGGATTGTGAAAAGTGCACACATGCAAATGACACTGGTGGATCCATATGTGGTATGTCAAAAGAATACACATGCAATGACTTTAGTTGTTGTTAGTGAAAAGAACATACATGCAATGACACTGGTGGATCCATGTGTGGTCTCTGAAGAGAACACACATTTCAATGACACTCGTGGATCCATATGTGGTATGTGAAAAGAACACACATGCAATGACTCTGGTTGTTATTACTAAAAAGAACACACATGCAATGGCACTGGTGGATCTATAGGTGGTATGTGAGAAGAACAGTCATGAAATGACTCTGGTTGTTGTTAGTAAAAAGAACACACATGCAATAACACTGGTGGATCCATAGGTGGATTTTGAAAAGTGCACAAATGCAAATGACACTGGTGGATCCATATGTGGTATGTGAAAAGAACACACATGCAATGACTCCTGTTGTTGTTAGTGAAAAGATCATACATGCAATGACACTGGTGGATCCATAGGTGGATTGTGAAAAGAGCACACATGCAATGACACTAGTGGATCCATATGTGGTATATGAAAAGAACACACATGCAAAGACTCTAGTTGTTGTTAGTGAAAAGAACATACATGCAATGACACCGATGGATCCATGTGTGGTCTCTGAAGAGAACACACATGCAATGACACTGGTGGATCCATATGTGGTATGTGAGAAGAACAGTCATGAAATGACTCTGGTTGTTGTTAGTAAAAAGAACACACATGCAATGACACTAGTGGATCCATAGGTGGATTGTGAAAAAAGCACACATGCAATGACACTGGTGGATCCAAATGTGGTATGTGAAAAGAACACACATGCAATGACTCCAATTGTTGTTAGTAAAAAGAACATGCATGCAATGACACTGGTGGATCCGTGTTTGGTCTCTGAAGAGAACTCACATTTCAATGACACTCGTGGATCCATATGTGGTATGTGAAAAGAACACACATGCAATGACTCTGGTTGTTATTACTAAAAAGAACACACATGCAATGACACTGGTGGATCCATGTGTGGATTGTGAAGAGAACACACATGCAATGACACTGGTGGATCCGTAGGTAGTATGTGAGAGGAACAGTCATGAAATGACTCTGGTTGTTTTTAGTAAAAAGAACACACATGCAATGACACTGGTGGATTGTGAAAAGAGCACACATGCAATGACACTGGTTGTTGTTACTAAAAATAACACACATGCAATGACACTGGTGGATCCATGTGTGGATTGTGAAGAGAACACACATGCAATGACACTGGTTATTGTTACTAAAAAGAACACACATGCAATGACACTAGTGGATCCATATGTGGTATGTGATAAGAACAGTCATGAAATGACTCTGGTTGTTGTTAGTAAAAAGAACACACATGCAATGACACTGGTGGATCCATAGGTGGATTGTGAAAAGAGCATACATGCAATGACACTGGTGGATCCATATGTGGTATGTGAAAAGAACACACATGCAATGACTCCAGTTGTTGTTAGTGAAAAGAACATACATGCAATGACATTGGTGGATCCATGTGTGGTCACTGAAGAGAGCACACATTTCAATGACTCTGGTTGTTGTTGGTAAAAAGAACACACATACAATGACACTGGTGGATCCATGTGTGGTCTCTGAAGAGAGCACACATGCAATGACACTGGTTGTTGTTACTAAAAAGAACAAACATGCAATGACACTGGTGGATCCATGTGTGGATTGTGAAGAGAACACACATGCAATGACACTGGTGGATCCATAGGTGGTATGTGAGAAGAACAGTCATGAAATGACTCTGGTTGTTGTTAGTAAAAAGAACACACATGCAATGACACTGGTGCATCCATAGGTGGATTGTGAAAAGAGCACACATGCAATGACACTGGTGGATCCATATGTGGTATGTGAAAAGAACACACATGCAAAGACTCTAGTTGTTGTTAGTGAAAAGAACATACATGCAATGACACCGATGGATCCATGTGTCGTCTCTGAACAGAGCACACATTTCAATGACTCTGGTTGTTGTTAGTAAAAAGAACACACATGCAATGACACTGGTGGATCCATGTGTGGTCTCTGAAGAGAACACCCATGCAATGACTCTGGTTGTTGTTACTAAAAAGAACACACATGCAATGACACTGGTGGATCCATGTGTGGATTGTGAAGAGAACACACATGCAATGACACTGGTGGATCCATAGGTGGTATGTGAGAAGAACAGTCATGAAATGACTCTGGTTGTTGTTAGTAAAAAGAACACACATGAAATGACACTAGTGGATTGTGAAAAGAGCACACATGCAATGACACTGGTCGATCCATATGGGGTATGTGAAAAGACCACACATGCAATGACTCCAGTTGTTGTTAGTGAAAAGAACATACATGCAATGACACTGGTGGATCCATGTGTGGTCTCTGAAGAGAACACACATGCAAAGACACTGGTTATTGTTACTAAAAAGAACACACATGCAATGACACTAGTGGATCCATATGTGGTACGTGAGAAGAACAGTCATGAAATGACTCTGGTTGTTGTTAGTAAAAAGAACACACATGCAATGACACTGGTGGATCCATAGGTGGATTGTGAAAAGAGCACACATGTAATGACACTGGTGGATCCATATGTGGTATGTGAAAAGAACACATTTGCAATGACTCCGGTTGTTGTTAGTGAAAAGAACACACATGCAATGACAGTGGTGGATCCACGTGTGGTCACTGAAGAGAACACTCATTTCAATGACTCTGGTTGTTGTTAGTAAAAAGAACACACATGCAATAACTCCAGTTGTTGTTAGTGAAAAGAACATACATGCAATGACACTGGTGGATCCATGTGTGGTCTCTGAAGAGAACACACATGCAATGACACTGGTTGTTGTTACTAAAAATAACACACATGCAATGACACTGGTGGATCCATATGTGGTATGTGAGAAAATCAGTCATGAAATGACTCTGGTTGTTGTTAGTAAAAAGAACACACATGCAATGACACTGGTGGATTGTGAAAAGAGCACACATGCAATGACACTGGTGGATCCATATGTGGTATGTAAAAAGAACACACATGCAATGACTCCAGTTGTTGTTAGTGAAAAGAACATACATGCAATGACACTGGTGGATCCATGTCTGGTCTCTGAAGAGAACACACATGCAATGACACTGGTTGTTGTTACTAAAAATAACACACATGCAATGACACTGGTGGATCCATATGTGGTATGTGAGAAGAACAGTCATGAAATGACTCTAGTTGTTGTTAGTAAGAAGAACACACATGCAATGACACTGGTGGATCCATAGGTGGATTGTGAAAAGATCACACATGCAATGACACTGGTGGATCCATATGGGGTATGTGAAAAGAACACACATGCAATGACTCTAGTTGTTGTTTGTGAAAAGAACACACATGCAATGACACTGGTGGATCCATGTGTGGTCTCTAAAGAGAACACTCATTTCAATGACTCTGGTTGTTGTTAGTAAAAAGAACACACATGCAATGACACTGGTGGTTTCCATAGGTGGATTGTGAAAAGAGCATACATGCAATGACACTGGTGGATCCATATGTGGTATGTGAAAAGAACACACATGCAATGACTCTAGTTGTTGTTAGTGAAAAGAACATACATGCAATGACACTGGTGGATCCATGTGTGGTCACTGAAGAGAGCACACATTTCAATGACCCTAGTTGTTGTTGGTAAAAAGAACACACATGCAATGACACTGGTGGATCCATGTGTGGTCTCTGAAGAGAGCACACATGCATAGACACTGGTCGTTGTTACTAAAAAGAACACACATGCAATGACACTGGTGGATCCATGTGTGGATTGTGAAGAGAACACACATGCAATGACACTGGTGGATCCATAGGTGGTATGTGAGAAGAACAGTCATGAAATGACTCTGGTTGTTGTTAGTAAAAAGAACACACATGCAATGACACTAGTGGATCCATAGGTGGATTGTGAAAAGAGCACATATGCAATGACACTGGTGGATCCATATGTGGTATGTGAAAAGAACACACATGCAAAGACTCCAGTTGTTGTTAGTGAAAAGAACATACATGCAATGACACCGATGGATCCATGTGTGGTCTCTGAATAGAGCACACATTTCAATGACTCTGGTTGTTGTTAGTGAAAAGAACATACATGCAATGACACTAGTGGATCCATAGGTGGTATGTGAGAAGAACAGTCATGAAATGACTCTGGTTGTTGTTAGTAAAAAGAACACACATGCAATGACACTAGTGGATTGTGAAAATAGCACACATGCAATGACACTGGTGGATCCATATGGGGTATGTGAAAAGACCACACATGTAATGACTCCAGTTGTTGTTAGTGAAAAGAACATACATGCAATGACACTGGTGGATCCATGTGTGGTCTCTGAATAGAGCACACATTTCAATGACTCTGGTTGTTGTTAGTAAAAAGAACACACATGCAATGACACTGGTGGATCCATGTGTGGTCTTTGAAGAGAACACACATGCAATGACACTGGTTATTGTTACTAAAAAGAACACACATGCAATGACACTAGTGGATCCATATGTGGTATGTCAGAAGAACAGTCATGAAATGACTCTGGTTGTTGTTAGTAAAAAGAACACACATGCAATGACACTGGTGGATCCATAGGAGGATTGTGAAAAGAGCACAGATGCAATGACACTGGTGGATCCATATGTGGTATGTGAAAAGAACACACATGCAATGACTCCAGTTGTTGTTTGTGAAAAGAACACACATGCAATGACAGTGGTTCCTTGTGTGGTCCCTGAAGAGAACACTCATTTCAATGACTCTGGCTGTTGTTAGTAAAAAGAACACACATGCAATGACACTGGTGGATCCATGTGTGGTCTCTGAAGAGAACACACATGCAATGACACTGGTTGTTGTTACTAAAAAGAACACACATGCAATGACACTGGTGGATCCATGTGTGGTCTCTGAAGAGAACACTCATTTCAATGACTCTGGTGGTTGTTAGTAAAAAGAACACACATGCAATGACACTGGTGGATTATGAAAAGAGCACACATGCAATGACACTGGTGGATCCATGTGTGGTCTCTGAAGAGAACACTCATTTCAATGACTCTGGTTGTTGTTAGTAAAAAGAACACAGATGCAATGACACTGGTGGATCCATGTGTGGTCTCTAAAGAGAACACACATGCAATGACACTGGTTGTTGTTACTAAAGAGCACATACATGCAATGACACTGGTGGATCCATGTGTGGATTGTGAAGAGAACACACATGCAATGACATTGGTGGATCCGTATGTGGTATGTGAGAAGAACAGTCATGAAATGACTCTGGTTGTTGTTAGTAAAAAGAAGACACATGCAATGACACTGGTGGATCCATAGGTGGATTGTGAAAAGAGCACACATGCAATGACACTGGAGGATCCATATGTGGTATGTGAAAAGAGCACACATGCAATGACTCCAGTTGTTGTCAGTGAAAAGAACACACATGGAATGACACCGGTGGATCCATAGGAGGATTGTGAAAAGAGCACACATGCAATGACACTGGTGGATCCATACGTGGTATGTGAAAAGAACACACATGCAATGATTCCAGTTGTTGTTAGTGAAAAGAACACACTTGCAATGACACTGGTGGATCCATAGGTGGTATGTGAAAAGAACACACATTTCATTGACTCTGGTTGTTGTTAGTAAAAAGAACACACATGCAATGACACTGGTGGATCCATAGGTGGATTGTGAAAAGAGCACACATGCAATGACACTAGTGGATCCATATGTGGTATGTGAAAAGAACACACATGCAAAGACTCTAGTTGTTGTTAGTGAAAAGAACATACATGCAATGACACCGATGGATCCATGTGTGGTCTCTGAAGAGAACACACATGCAATGACACTGGTTGTTGTTACTAAAAATAACACACATGCAATGACACTGGTGGATCCATATGTGGTGTGTGAGAAGAACAGTTATGAAATGACTCTGCTTGTTGTTAGTAAAAAGAACACACATGCAATGACACTAGTGGATCCATAGGTGGATTGTGAAAAAAGCACACATGCAATGACACTGGTGGATCTATATGTGGTATGTGAAAAGAACACACATGCAATGACTCCAGTTGTTGTTAGTGAAAAGAACATACATGCAATGACCTTTGGTGGATCCATGTGTGGTCTGAAGAGAACACACATTTCAATGACACTCGTGGATCCATATGTGGTATGTGAAAAGAACACACATGCAATGACTCTGGTTGTTATTACTAAAAAGAACACACATGCAATAACACTGGTGGATCCATGTGTGGATTGTGAAGAGAACACACATGCAATGAAACTGGTGGATCCATAGGTAGTATGTGAGAAGAACAGTCATGAAATGACTCTGGTTGTTGTTAGTAAAAAGAACACACATGCAATGACACTAGTGGATTGTGAAAATAGCACACATGCAATGACACTGGTGGATCCATATGTGGTATGTGAAAAGAGCACACATGCAATGACTCCAGTTGTTGTTTGTGAAAAGAACATACATGCAATGACACTGGTGGATCCATGTGTGGTCTCTAAAAGAACACACATGCAATGACATTGGTTGTTACTAAAAATAACACACATGCAATGACACTGGTGGATCCATATGTGGTATGTGAGAAGAACAGTCATGAAATGACTCTGGTTGTTGTTAGTAAAAAGAACACACATGCAATGACACTAGTGGATCCATAGGTGGATTGTGAAAAAAGCACACATGCAATGACACTGGTGGATCCATATGTGGTATGTGAAAAGAACACACATGCAATGACTCCAGTTGTTGTTAGTGAAAAGAACATACATGCAATGACACTGGTGGATCCATGTGTGGTCTCTGAAGAGAACACATATTTCAATGACACTCGTGGATCCATATGTGGTATGTGAAAAGAACACACATGCAATGACTCAGGTTGTTATTACTAAAAAATACACACATGCAATGACACTGGTGGATCTGTAGGTGGTATGTGAGAAGAACAGTCATGAAATGACTCTGGTTGTTGTTTGTAAAAAGAACGCACATGCAATGAAACTGGTGGATCCATAGGTGGATTGTGAAAAGATCACACATGCAAATGACACTGGTGGATCCATATGTGGTAACTGAAAAGAACACACATGCAATGACTCCAGTTGTTGTTAGTGAAAAGAGCATACATGCAATGACACCGATGGATCCATGTGTGGTCTCTGAACAGAGCACACATTTCAATGACCCTGGTTGTTGTTGGTAAAAAGAACACACATGCAATGACACTGGTGGATCCATGTGTGGTCTCTGAAGAGAGCACACATGCAATGACTCTGGTTGTTGTTACTAAAAAGAACACACATGCAATGACACTTGTGGATCCATAGGTGGTATGTGAGAAGAACAGTCATGAAATGACTCTGGTTGTTGTTAGTAAAAAGAACACACATGCAATGACACTAGTGGATTGTGAAAAGAGCACACATGCAATGACACTTGTGGATCCATATGGGGTATGTGAAAAGACCACACATGCAATGACTCCAGTTGTTGTTAGTGAAAAGAACATACATGCAATGACACTGGTGGATCCATGTGTGGTCTCTGAAGAGAACACACATCCAATGACACTGGTTATTGTTACTAAAAAGAACACACATGCAATGACACTAGTGGATCCATATGTGGTATGTGAGAAGAACAGTCATGAAATGACTGTGGTTGTTGTTAGTAAAAAGAACACACATGCAATGACACTGGTGGATCCATAGGTGGATTGTGAAAATAGCACACATGCAATGACACTGGTGGATCCATATGCGGTATGTGAAAAGAACACACATGCAATGACTCCAGTTGTTGTTAGTGAAAAGAACACACATGCAATGAAAGTGGTGGATCCATGTGTGGTCACTGAAGAGAACACTCATTTCAATGACTCTGGTTGTTGTTAGTAAAAAGAACACACATGCAATGACACTGGTGGATCCATGTGTGGTCTCTGAAGAGAACACACATGCAATGACACTGGTTGTTGTTACTAAAAAGAACGTACATGCAAAGACACAGGTGGATCTATGTGTGGATTGTGAAGAGAACACACATGCAATGACACTGGTGGATCCATATGTGGTATGTGAGAAGAACAGTCATGAAATGACTCTGGTTGTTGTTAGTAAAAAGAAGACACATGCAATGACACTGGTGGATCCATAGGTGGATTGTGAAAAGAGCACACATGCAATGACACTGGAGGATCCATATGTGGTATGTGAAAAGAGCACACATGCAATGACTCCAGTTGTTGTCAGTGAAAAGAACACACATGGAATGACACCGGTGGATCCATAGGAGGATTGTGAAAAGAGCACACATGCAATGACACTAGTGGATCCATACGTGGTATGTGAAAAGAACACACATGCAATGATTCCGGTTGTTGTTAGTAAAAAGAACACACATGCAATGACACTGGTGGATCCATAGGTGGTATGTGAAAAGAACACACATTTCATTGACTCTGGTTGTTGTTAGTAAAAAGAACACACATGCAATGACACTGGTGGATCCATAGGTGGATTGTGAAAAGAGCACACATGCAATGACACTAGTGGATCCATATGTGGTATGTGAAAAGAACACACATGCAAAGACTCTAGTTGTTGTTAGTGAAAAGAACATACATGCAATGACACCGATGGATCCATGTGTGGTCTCTGAAGAGAACACACATGCAATGACACTGGTTGTTGTTACTAAAAATAACACACATGCATTGACACTGGTGGATCCATATGTGGTGTGTGAGAAGAACAGTTATGAAATGACTCTGGTTGTTGTTAGTAAAAAGAACACACATGCAATGACACTAGTGGATCCATAGGTGGATTGTGAAAAAAGCACACATGCAATGACACTGGTGGATCTATATGTGGTATGTGAAAAGAACACACATGCAATGACTCCAGTTGTTGTTAGTGAAAAGAACATACATGCAATGACACTGGTGGATCCATGTGTGGTCTCTGAAGAGAACACACATTTCAATGACACTCGTGGATCCATATGTGGTATGTGAAAAGAACACACATGCAATGACTCTGGTTGTTATTACTAAAAAGAACACACATGCAATAACACTGGTGGATCCATGTGTGGATTGTGAAGAGAACACACATGCAATGACACTGGTGGATCCATAGGTAGTATGTGAGAAGAACAGTCATGAAATGACTCTGGTTGTTGTTAGTAAAAAGAACACACATGCAATGACACTAGTGGATTGTGAAAATAGCACACATGCAATGACACTGGTGGATCCATATGTGGTATGTGAAAAGAGCACACATGCAATGACTCCAGTTGTTGTTTGTGAAAAGAACATACATGCAATGACACTGGTGGATCCATGTGTGGTCTCTAAAAGAACACACATGCAATGACACTGGTTGTTACTAAAAATAACACACATGCAATGACACTGGTGGATCCATATGTGGTATGTGAGAAGAACAGTCATGAAATGACTGGTTGTTGTTAGTAAAAAGAACACACATTCAATGACACTAGTGGATCCATAGGTGGATTGTGAAAAAAGCACACATGCAATGACACTGGTGGATCCATATGTGGTATGTGAAAAGAACACACATGCAATGACTCCAGTTGTTGTTAGTTAGCAGAACACACATGCAATGACCTTGGTGGATCCATGTGGGGTCTCTGAAGAGAACACATATTTCAATGACACTCGTGGATCCATATGTGGTATGTGAAAAGAACACACATGCAATGACTCAGGTTGTTATTACTAAAAAATACACACATGCAATGACACTGGTGGATCTATAGGTGGTATGTGACAAGAACAGTCATGAAATGACTCTGGTTGTTGTTTGTAAAAAGAACGCACATGCAATGAAACTGGTGGATCCATAGGTGGATTGTGAAAAGATCACACATGCAAATGACACTGGTGGATCCATATGTGGTAGCGAAAAGAACACACATGCAATGACTCCAGTTGTTGTTAGTGAAAAGAGCATACATGCAATGACACCGATGGATCCATGTGTGGTCTCAGCAGAGCACACATTTCAATGACCACAGTTGTTGTTGGTAAAAGAACACACATGCAATGACACTGGTGGATCCATGTGTGGTCTCTGAAGAGAGCACACATGCAATGACTCTGGTTGTTGTTACTAAAAAGAACACACATGCAATGACACTGGTGGATCCATAGGTGGTATGTGAGAAGAACAGTCATGAAATGACTCTGGTTGTTGTTAGTAAAAAGAACACACATGCAATGACACTAGTGGATTGTGAAAAGAGCACACATGCAATGACACTTGTGGATCCATATGGGGTATGTGAAAAGACCACACATGCAATGACTCCAGTTGTTGTTAGTGAAAAGAACATACATGCAATGACACTGGTGGATCCATGTGTGGTCTCTGAAGAGAACACACATCCAATGACACTCGTTATTGTTACTAAAAAGAACACACATGCAATGACACTGGTGGATCCATGTGTGGATTGTGAAAATAGCACACATGCAATGACACTGGTGGATCCATATGCGGTATGTGAAAAGAACACACATGCAATGACTCCAGTTGTTGTTAGTGAAAAGAACACACATGCAATGAAAGTGGTGGATCCATGTGTGGTCACTGAAGAGAACACTCATTTCAATGACTCTGGTTGTTGTTAGTAAAAAGAACACACATGCAATGACACTGGTGGATCCATGTGTGGTCTCTGAAGAGAACACACATGCAATGACACTGGTTGTTGTTACTAAAAAGAACGTACATGCAAAGACACAGGTGGATCTATGTGTGGATTGTGAAGAGAACACACATGCAATGACACAGGTGGATCCATATGTGGTATGTGAGAAGAACAGTCATGAAATGACTCTGGTTGTTGTTAGTAAAAAGAACACACATGCAATGACACAGGTGGATCCATAGGTGGATTATGAAAAGAGCACACATGCAATAACACTGGTGGATCCATATGTGGTATGTGAAAAGAACACACATGCAATGACTCCAGTTGTTGTCAGTGAAAAGAACACACATGGAATGACACCGGTGGATCCATAGGTGGATTGTGAAAAGAGCACACATGCAATGACACTGGTGGATCCATACGTGGTATGTGAGAAGAACACACATGCAATGACTCCAGTTCTTGTTAGTGAAAAGAACACACATGAAATGACACTGGTGGATCCATAGGTGGTATGTGAAAAGAACACACATTTCATTGACTCTGGTTGTTGTTAGTAAATAGAACACACATGCAATGACACTGGTGGATCCATAGGTGAATTGTGAAAAGAGCACACATGCAATGACACTGGTGGATCCATATGTGGTATGTGAAAAGAACGCACATGCAAAGACTCCAGTTGTTGTTAGTGAAAAGAACATACATGCAATGATACCGATGGATCCATGTGTGGTCTCTGAAGAGAGCACACATTTCAATGACTCTGGTTGTTGTTAGTAAAAAGAACACACATGCAATGACACTGGTTGATCCATGTGTGGTCTCTGAAGAGAACACACATGCAATGACTCTGGTTGTTGTTACTAAAAAGAACACACATGCAATGACACTGGTGGATCCATGTGTGGATTGTGAAGAGAACACACATGCAATGACACTGGTGGATCCATAGGTGGTATGTGAGACGAACAGTCATGAAATGACTGTGGTTATTGTTAGTAAAAAGAACACACATGCAATGACACTGGTGGATTGTGAAAAGAGCACACATGCAATGACACTGGTGGATCCATATGTGGTATGAGAAAAGAACACACATGCAATGACTCCAGTTGTTAGTGAAAAGAACATACATGCAATGACACTAGTGGATCCATGTGTGGTCTCTGAAGAGAACACACATGCAATGACACTGGTTGTTGTTACTAAAAATAACACACATGCAATGACACTGGTGGATCCATATCTGGTATGTGAGAAGAACATTCATGAAATGACTCTGGTTGTTGTTAGTAAAAAGAACACACATGCAATGACACTCGTGGATCCATAGGTGGATTGTGAAAAAATCACACATGCAATGACACTGGTGGATCCATATGTGGTATGTGAAAAGAACACACATGCAATGACTCCAGTTGTTGTTAGTGAAAAGAACATACATGCAATGACACTGGTGGATCCATGTGTGGTCTCTGAAGAGAACACACATTTCAATGACACTCGTGGATCCATAGGTGGTATGTGAAAAGAACACACATGCAATGACACTGGTGGATCTGTAGGTGGTATGTGAGAAGAACAGTCATGATATGACTCTGGTTGTTGTTAGTAAAAATAACACACATGCAATAACACTGGTGGATCCATATGTGGATTTTGAAAAGTGCACACATGCAAATGACATGGGCGGATCCATATGTGGTATGTGAAAAGAACACACATGCAATGACTCCTGTTGTTAGTGAAAAGATCATCCATTCAATGCCACTGGTGGATCCATGTGTGGTCTCTCAAGAGAACACACATGCAATAACACTAGTTGTTGTTACTAAAAAGAACACACATGCAATGACACTGGTGGATCCATATGTGGTATGAGAAAAGAACACACATGCAATGACTCCAGTTGTTGTTAGTGAAAAGAACATACATGCAATAACACTGGTGGATCCATGTGTGGTCTCTGAAGAACACACATGCAATGACACTGGTTGTTTTAACTAAAAATAACACACATGCAATGACATTGGTGGATCCATATGTGGTATGTGAGAAAACCAGTCATGAAATGACTCTGGTTGTTGTTAGTAAAAAGAATACACATGCAATGACCTTTGGTGGATCAATGTGTGGTCTCTGAAGAGAACACACATGCAATGACACTGGTTGTTGTTCCTAAAAAGAACATACATGCAATGACACTGGTGGATCTATGTGTGGATTGTGAAGAGAACACACATGCAATGACACTGGTGGATCCATATGTCGTATGTGAGAAGAACAGTCATGAAATGACTCTGGTTGTTGTTAGTAAAAAGAACACACATGCAATGACAAAGGTGGATCCATAGGTGGATTGTGAAAAGAGCACACATGCAATAACACTGGTGGATCCATATGTGGTATGTGAAAAGAACACACATGCAATGACTCCAGTTGTTGTCAGTGAAAAGAACACACATGGAATGACACCGGTGGATCCATAGGTGGATTGTGAAAAGAGCACACATGCAATGACACTGGTGGATCCATAGGTGGTATGTGAGAAGAACACACATGCAATGACTCCAGTTGTTGTTAGTGAAAAGAACACACATGCAATGACACTGGTGGATCCATAGGTGGTATCTGAAAAGAACACACATTTCATTGACTCTGGTTGTTGTTAGTAAAAAGAACACACATGCAATGATACTGGTGGATCCATAGGTGGATTGTGAAAAGAGCACACATGCAATGACTCTGGTTGTTGTTACTAAAAAGAACACACATGCAATGACACTGGTGGATCCATGTGTGGATTGTGAAGAGAACACACATGCAATGACACAGGTGGATCCATAGGTGGTATGTGAGAAGAACAGTCATGAAATGACTCTGGTTATTGTTAGTAAAAATAACACACATGCAATTACACTGGTGGATCCATATGTGGTATGAGAAAAGAACACACATGCAATGACTCCAGTTGTTATTAGTGAAAAGAACATACATGCAATGACACAGGTGGATCCATGTGTGGTCTCTAAAGAGAACACACATGCAATGACACTAGTTGTTGTTACTAAAAATAACAGACATGCAATGACACTGGTGGATCCATATGTGGTATGTGAGAAGAACAGTCATGAAATGACTCTGGTTGTTGTTAGTAAAAAGAATACAGATGCAATGACACTAGTGGATCCATAGGTGGATTGTGAAAAAAGCACACATGCAATGACACTGGTGGATCCATATGTGGTATGTGAAAAGAACACACATGCAATGACTCCAGTTGTTAGTGAAAAGAACATACATGCAATGACACTGGTGGATCCATGTGTGGTCTCTGAAGAGAACACACATGCAATGACACTGGTTGTTGTTACTCAAAAAAAACACACATGCAAAGACACTGGTGGATCCATATGTGGTATGTGAGAAGAACATTCATGAAATGACTCTGGTTGTTGTTAGTAAAAAGAACACACATGCAATGACACTCGTGGATCCATAGGTGGATTGTGAAAAAAGCACACATGCAATGACACTGGTGGATCCATATGTGGTATGTGAAAAGAACACACATGCAATGACTCCAGTTGTTGTTAGTGAAAAGAACATACATGCAATGACACTGGTGGATCCATGTGTGGTCTCTGAAAGAGAACACCCATTTCAATGACACTCGTGGATCCATAGGTGGTATGTGAAAAGAACACACATGCAATGACACTTTGGTGGATCTGTGGGTGGTATGTGAGAAGAACAGTCATGAAATGACTACGGTTGTTGTTAGTAAAAATAAAACACATTCAATAACACTGGTTGATCCATATGTGGATTTTGAAAAGTGCACACATGCAAATGACATGGGCGGATCCATATGTGGTATGTGAAAAGAACACACATGCAATGACTCCTGTTGTTGTTAGTGAAAAGATCATCCATTCAATGCCACTGGTGGATCCATGTGTGGTCTCTCAAGAGAACACACATGCAATGACACTAGTTGTTGTTACTAAAAAGAACACACATGCAATGACCTTGGTGGATCCATATGTGGTATGAGAAAAGAACACACATGAAATGACTCCAGTTGTTGTTAGTGAAAAGAACATACATGCAATAACATGGTGGATCCATGTGTGGTCTCTGAAGAAGAACACACATGCAATGACACTGTTGTTGTTACTAAAATAACACACATGCAATGACACTGGTGGATCCATATGTGGTATGTGAGAAAACAGATCATGAAATGACTCGGTTGTTGTTAGTAAAAAGAACACACATGCAATGACACTTTGGTGGATCCATGTGTGGTCTCTGAAGAACACACTTGCAATGGCACTGGTTGTTGTTCCTTTAAAGAACATACATGCAATGACACTGGTGGATCTATGTGTGGATTGTGAAGAGAACACACATGCAATGACACTGGTGGATCCATATGTCGTATGTGAGAAGACAGTCATGAAATGACTGGTTGTTGTTAGTAAAAGAACACACATGCAATGACACGGTGGATCCATAGGTGGATTGTGAAAAGAGCAC
Source organism: Avena insularis (assembly GCA_023614405.1). Lineage (NCBI taxonomy): Eukaryota > Viridiplantae > Streptophyta > Magnoliopsida > Poales > Poaceae > Avena > Avena insularis. The sequence continues at coordinate 80,996 of JAJUPC010000511.1, read as the reverse complement.
ACATGCAATAACTGGTGGATCCATATGTGGTATGTGAAAAGAACACACATGCAATGACTCTAGTTGTTGTCGATGAAAAGAACACACATGGAATGACACGGTGGATCCATAGGTGGATTGTGAAAAGAGCACACATGCAATGACACTGGTGGATCCATCGTGGTATGTGAAAGAACACACATGCAATGACTCAGTTGTTGTTAGTGAAAAGAACACACATGCAATGACACTTTGGTGGATCCATGTGTGGTCTCTGAAGAAGAACACTCATTTCAATGACTACGGTGGTTAGTAAAAGAACACACATGCAATGACATTGGTGGATCCATGTGTGGTCTCTGAAGAACACACATGCAATGACCTGGTTGTTGTTACTAAAAGAACATACATGCAATGACACTGGTGGATCCATGTATGGATTGTGAAGAGAACACACATGCAATGATCTTGGTGGATCCATATGTGGTATGTGAAAAGAACAGTCATGAAATGACTCCAGTGGTTGTTAGTAAAAAGAACACACATGCAATGACACTGGTGGATCCATAGGTGGATTGTGAAAAGAGCACACATGCAATGACACTGGTGGATCCATACGTGGAATGTGAAAAGAACACACATGCAATGACTCTAGTTGTTGTTAGTGAAAAGAACACACATGGAATGACACCGGTGGATCCATAGGTGGATTGTGAAAAGAGCACACATGCAATGACACTGGTGGATCCATAGGTGGTATGTGAGAAGAACACACATGCAATGACTCCAGTTGTTGTTAGTGAAAAGAACACACATGCAATGACACTGGTGGATCCATAGGTGGTATCTGAAAAGAACACACATTTCATTGACTCTGGTTGTTGTTAGTAAAAAGAACACACATGCAATGATACTGGTGGATCCATAGGTGGATTGTGAAAAGAGCACACATGCAATGACTCTGGTTGTTGTTACTAAAAAGAACACACATGCAATGACACTGGTGGATCCATGTGTGGATTGTGAAGAGAACACACATGCAATGACACAGGTGGATCCATAGGTGGTATGTGAGAAGAACAGTCATGAAATGACTCTGGTTATTGTTAGTAAAAATAACACACATGCAATTACACTGGTGGATCCATATGTGGTATGAGAAAAGAACACACATGCAATGACTCCAGTTGTTGTTAGTGAAAAGAACATACATGCAATGACACAGGTGGATCCATGTGTGGTCTCTGAAGAGAACACACATGCAATGACACTGGTTGTTGTTACTAAAAATAACAGACATGCAATGACACTGGTGGATCCATATGTGGTATGTGAGAAGAGCAGTCATGAAATGACTCTGGTTGTTGTTAGTAAAAAGAATACAGATGCAATGACACTAGTGGATCCATAGGTGGATTGTGAAAAAAGCACACATGCAATGACACTGGTGGATCCATATGTGGTATGTGAAAAGAACACACATGCAATGACTCCAGTTGTTAGTGAAAAGAACATACATGCAATGACACTGGTGGATCCATGTGTGGTCTCTGAAGAGAACACATGCAATGACACTGGTTGTTGTTACTCAAAAAAAACACATGCAAAGACACTGGTGGATCCATATGTGGTATGTGAGAAGAACATTCATGAAATGACTCTGGTTGTTGTTAGTAAAAAGAACACACATGCAATGACACTCTCGGATCCATAGGTGGATTGTGAAAAAAGCACACATGCAATGACACTGGTGGATCCATATGTGGTATGTGAAAAGAACACACATGCAATGACTCCAGTTGTTGTTAGTGAAAAGAACATACATGCAATGACACTGGTGGATCCATGTGTGGTCTCTGAAGAGAACACACATTTCAATGACACTCGTGGATCCATAGGTGGTATGTAAAAAGAACACACATGCAATGACACTGGTGGATCTGGGTGGTATGTGAGATGAACAGTCATGAAATGACTCTGGTTGTTGTTAGTAAAAGTAACACACATGCAATAAGACTGGTGGATCCATATGTGGATTTTGAAAAGTGCACACATGCAAATGACATGGGCGGATCCATATGTGGTATGTGAAAAGAACACACATGCAATGACTCCTGTTGTTGTTAGTGAAAAGATCATCCATTCAATGCCACTGGTGGATCCATGTGTGGTCTCTCAAGAGAACACACATGCAATGACACTAGTTGTTGTTACTAAAAAGAACACACATGCAATGACACTGGTGGATCCATATGTGGTATGAGACAAGAACACACATGCAATGACTCAGGTTGTTGATGGTGAAAAGAACATACATGCAATAACCCTGGTGGATCCATGTGTGGTCTCTGAAGAAGAACACACATGCAATGACACTGGTTGTTACTAAAATAACACACATGCAATGACACTGGTGGATCCATATGTGGTATGTGAGAAGAAACGATCATGAAATGACTCCGGTTGTTGTTAGTCAAAAGAACACACATGCAATGACACTGGTGGATCCATGTGTGGTCTTTGAAGAGAACACACATGCAATGACACTGGTTGTTGTTCCTAAAAAGAACATACATGCAATGACACTGGTGGATCTATGTGTGGATTGTGAAGAGAACACACATGCAATGACCTTTGGTGGATCCATATGTCGTATGTGAGAAGAACAGTCATGAAATGACTCTGGTTGTTGTTAGTAAAAAGAACACACATGCAATGACACAGGTGGATCCATAGGTGGATTGTGAAAAGAGCACACATGCAATAACACTGGTGGATCCATATGTGGTATGTGAAAAGAACACACATGCAATGACTCCAGTTGTTGTCAGTGAAAAGAACACACATGGAATGACACCGGTGGATCCATAGGTGGATTGTGAAAAGAGCACACATGCAATGACACTGGTGGATCCATACGTGGTACGTGAAAAGAACACACATGCAATGACTCCAGTTGTTGTTAGTGAAAAGAACACACATGCAATGACACTGGTGGATCCATGTGTGGTCTCTGAAGAGAACACTCATTTCAATGACTCTGGTGGTTAGTAAAAAGAACACACATGCAATGACATTGGTGGATCCATGTGTGGTCTCTGAAGAGAACACACATGCAATGACACTGGTTGTTGTTACTAAAAAGAACATACATGCAATGACACTGGTGGATCCATGTATGTATTGTGAAGAGAACACACATGCAATGATACTGGTGGATCCATATGTGGTAAGTGAGAAGAACAGTCATGAAATGACTCTGGTTGTTGTTAGTAAAAAGAACACACATGCAATGACACTGGTGGATCCATAGGTGGATTGTGAAAAGAGCACACATGCAATGACACTGGTGGATCCATATGTGGTATGTGAAAAGAACACACATGCAATGACTCTAGTTGTTGTTAGTGAAAAGAACACACATGGAATGACACCGGTGGATCCATAGGTGGATTGTGAAAAGAGCACACATGCAATGACCTTTGGTGGATCCATAGGTGGTATGTGAGAAGAACACACATGCAATGACACAGGTTGTTGTTAGTGAAAAGAACACACATGCAATGACACTGGTGGATCCATAGGTGGTATCTGAAAAGAACACACATTTCATTGACTACGGTTGTTGTTAGTAAAAGAACACACATGCAATGATCTTGGTGGATCCATAGGTGGATTGTGAAAAGAGCACACATGCAATGACTCTGGTTGTTGTTACTAAAAGAACACACATGCAATGACCTTTGGTGGATCCATGTGTGGATTGTGAAGAGAACACACATGCAATGACACAGGTGGATCCATATGTGGTATGTGAGAAGAACAGTCATGAAATGACTCTGGTTATTGTTAGTAAAAATAACACACATGCAATTACACTGGTGGATCCATATGTGGTATGAGAAAAGAACACACATGCAATGACTCCAGTTGTTGTTAGTGAAAAGAACATACATGCAATGACACAGGTGGATCCATGTGTGGTCTCTGAAGAGAACACACATGCAATGACACTGGTTGTTGTTACTAAAAATATGGACATGCGTGACCTTTGGTGGATCCATATGTGGTATGTGAGAAAACGATCATGAAATGAATCTGGTTGTTGTTAGTAAAAGAATCTGAATGCAATGACACTAGTGGATCCATAGGTGGATTGTGAAAAAGCACACATGCAATGACCTTTGGTGGATCCATATGTGGTATGTGAAAAGAACACACATGCAATGACTCCAGTTGTTGTTAGTGAAAAGAACATACATGCAATGACACCGATGGATCGATGTGTGGTCTCTGAAGAGAGCACACATTTCAATGACTCTGGTTGTTGTTAGTAAAAAGAACACACATGCAATGACACTGGTGGATCCATGTGTGGTCTCTGAAGAGAACACACATGCAATTACTCGGTTGTTGTTACTAAAAGAACACACATGCAATGACCTTTGGTGGATCCATGTGTGAATTGTGAAGAGAACACACATGCAATGACCTTTGGTGGATCCATAGGTGGTATGTGAGAAGACAGTCATGAAATGACTACGGTTATTGTTAGTAAAATAACACACATGCAATGACACTTGGTGGATTGTGAAAAGAGCACACATGCAATGACCTTTGGTGGATCCATATGTGGTATGAGAAAAGAACACACATGCAATGACTCCAGTTGTTAGTGAAAAGAACATACATGCAATGACACTGGTGGATCCATGTGTGGTCTCTGAAGAGAACACACATGCAATGACACTGGTTGTTGTTACTAAAAGTAACACACATGCAATGACACTGGTGGATCCATATGTGCTATGTGAGAAGAACATTCATGAAATGACTCTGGTTGTTGTTAGTAAAAAGAACACACATGCAATGACACTAGTGGATCCATAGGTGGATTGTGAAAAAAGCACACATGCAATGACACTGGTGGATCCATATGTGGTATGTGAAAAGAACACACATGCAATGACTCCAGTTGTTGTTAGTGAAAAGAACATACATGCAATGACACTGGTGGATCCATGTGTGGTCTCTGAAGAGAACACACATTTCAATGACACTCGTGGATCCATAGGTGGTATGTGAAAAGAACACACATGCAATGACTCTGGTTGTTATTACTAAAAAGAACACACATGCAATGACACTGGTGGATCTGTAGGTGGTATGTGAGAAGAACAGTCATGAAATGACTCTGGTTGTTGTTAGTAAAAATAACACACATGCAATAACACTGGTGGATCCATAGGTGGATTTTGAAAAGTGCACACATGCAAATGACACGGGCGGATCCATATGTGGTATGTGAAAATAACACACATTCAATGACTCCTGTTGTTGTTAGTGAAAAGATCATCCATTCAATGCCACTGGTGGATCCATGTGTGGTCTCTCAAGAGAACACACATGCAATGACACTGGTTGTTACTAAAAAGAACACACATGCAATGACACTGGTGGATCCATATGTGGTATGAGAAAAGAACACACATGCAATGACTCCAGTTGTTGTTAGTGAAAAGAACATACATGCAATAACACTGGTGGATCCATGTGTGGTCTCTGAAGAGAACACACATGCAATGACACTGGTTGTTACTAAAAATAACACACATGCAATGACACTGGTGGATCCATATGTGGTATGTGAGAAGAACAGTCATGAAATGACTCCGGTTGTTGTTAGTAAAAAGAACACACATGCAATGACACTGGTGGATCCATGTGTGGTCTCTGAAGAGAACACACATGCAATGACACTAGTTGTTGTTACTAAAAAGAACATACATGCAATGACACTGGTGGATCTATGTGTGGATTGTGAAGAGAACACACATGCAATGACACTGGTGGATCCATATGTCGTATGTGAGAAGAACAGTCATGAAATGACTCTGGTTGTTGTTAGTAAAAAGAACACACATGCAATGACACAGGTGGATCCATAGGTGGATTGTGAAAAGAGCACACATGCAATAACAGTGGTGGATCCATATGTGGTATGTGAAAAGAACACACATGCAATGACTCCAGTTGTTGTCAGTGAAAAGAACACACATGGAATGACACCGGTGGATCCATAGGTGGATTGTGAAAAGAGCACACATGCAATGACACTGGGGGATCCATACGTGGTATGTGAAAAGAACACACATGCAATGACTCCAGTTGTTGTTAGTGAAAAGAACACACATGCAATGACACTGGTGGATCCATGTGTGGTCTCTGAAGAGAACACTCATTTCAATGACTCTGGTGGTTAGTAAAAAGAACACACATGCAATGACATTGGTGGATCCATGTGTGGTCTCTGAAGAGAACACACATGCAATGACACTGGTTGTTGTTACTAAAAAGAACATACATGCAATGACACTGGTGGATCCATGTATGGATTGTGAAGAGAACACACATGCAATGATACTGGTGGATCCATATGTGGTATGTGAGAAGAACAGTCATGAAATGACTCTGGTTGTTCTTAGTAAAAAGAACAAACATGCAATGAACTGGTGGATCCATAGGTGGATTGTGAAAAGAGCACACATGCAATGACACTGGTGGATCCATATGTGGTATGTGAAAAGAACACACATGCAATGACTCTAGTTGTTGTTAGTGAAAAGAACACACATGGAATGACACCGGTGGATCCATAGGTGGATTGTAAAAAGAGCACACATGCAATGACACTGGTGGATCCATAGGTGGTATGTGAGAAGAACACACATGCAATGACTCCAGTTGTTGTTAGTGAGAAGAACACACATGCAATGACACTGGTGGATCCATAGGTGGTATCTGAAAAGAACACACATTTCATTGACTCTGGTTGTTGTTAGTAAAAAGAACACACATTCAATGATACTGGTGGATCCATAGGTGGATTGTGAAAAGAGCACACATGCAATGACTCTGGTTGTTGTTACTAAAAAGAACACACATGCAATGACACTGGTGGATCCATGTGTGGATTGTGTAGAGAACACACATGCAATGACACAGGTGGATCCATAGGTGGTATGTGACAAGAACAGTCATGAAATGACTCTGGTTGTTTAATAGTAAAAAGAACACACATGCAATTACACTGGTGGATTGTGAAAAGAGCACACATGCAATGACACTGGTGGATCCATATGTGGTATGAGAAAAGAACACACATGCAATAACTCCAGTTGTTGTTAGTGAAAAGAACATACATGCAATGACACTGGTGGATCCATGTGTGGTCTCTGAAGAGAACACACATGCAATGACACTAGTTGTTGTTACTAAAAATAACACACATGCAATGACACTGGTGGATCCATATGTGGTATGTGAGAAGAACAGTCATGAAATGACTCTGGTTGTTGTTAGTAAAAAGAACACAGATGCAATGACACTATTGGATCCATAGGTGGATTGTGAAAAAAGCACACATGCAATGACACTGGTGGATCCATATGTAGTATGTGAAAAGAACACACATGCAATGACTCCGGTTGTTGTTAGTGACAAGAATATACATGAAGTGACACTGGTGGATCCATTTGTGGTCTCTAAAGAGAACACACATTTCAATGAGACTCGTGGATCCATAGGTGGTATGTGAAAAGAACAAACATGCAATGACTCTGGTTATTATTACTAAAAAGAACACACATGGAATGACACTGGTGGATCTGTAGGTGGTATGTGAGAAAACAGGTCATGAAATGACTCTGGTTGTTGTTAGTAAAAAGAACACACATGCAATAACACTGGTGGATCCATAGGTGGATTTTGAAAAGTGCACACATGCAAATGACACGGGTGGATCCATATGTGGTATGTGAAAAGAACATACATGCAATGACTCCTGTTGTTAGTGAAAAGATCATACATGCAATGACACTGGTGGATCCATGTGTGGTATCTCAAGAGAACACACATGCAATGACACTGGTTGTTGTTACTAAAAAGAACACACATGCAATGACACTGGTGGATCCATATGTGGTATGAGAAAAGAACACACATGCAATGACACTGGTGGATCCATAGGTGGTATGTAGAAAGGTCATGAAATAACTCTGGTTGTTAGTAATAGAACACACATGCAATGACACTGGTGGATCCATAGGTGGATTGTGAAAAGAGAACACATGCAATGACACTGGTGGATCCATATGTGGTATGTGAAAAAACACACATGCAATGACTCCAGTTGTTGTTAGTGAAAAGAACACACATGCAATCACACTAGTGGATCCATAGGTGGATTGTGAAAAGAGCATACATGCAATGACACTGGTGGATCCATATGTGGTATGTGAAAAGAACACACATGCAATGACTCTAGTTGTTGTTAGTGAAAAGAACATACATGCAATGACACTGGTGGATCCATGTGTGGTCACTGAAGAGAGCACACATTTCAATGACTCTGGTTGTTGTTGGTAAAAGAACACACATGCAATGACACTGGTGGATCCATGTGTGGTCTCTGAAGAGAGCACACATGCAATGACACTGGTTGTTGTTACTAAAAAGAACACACATGCAATGACACTGGTGGATCCATGTGTGGATTGTGAAGAGAACACACATGCAATGACACTGGTGGATCCACAGGGGGTATGTGAGAAGAACAGTCATGAAATGACTCACGTTTTTGTTAATGAAAAGAACACACATGCAATGACACTGGTGGATCCATAGGTGGATTGTGAAAAGAGCACACATGCAATGACACTGGTGGATCCATATGTGGTATGTGAAAATAACACACATGCAATGACTCCAGTTGTTGTTAATGAAAAGAACATACATGCAATGACACTGGTGGATCCATGTCTGGTCTCTGAAGAGAACACACATGCAATGACACTGGTTGTTGTTACTAAAAATAACACACATGCAATGACACTGGTGGATCCATATGTGGTATGTGAAAAAACACACATGCAATGACTCCAGTTGTTGTTAGTGAAAAGGACACACATGCAATGACACTAGTGGATCCATAGGTGGATTGTGAAAAGAGCATACATGCAATGACACTGGTGGATCCATATGTGGTATGTGAAAAGAACACACATGCAATGACTCTAGTTGTTGTTAGTGAAAAGAACATACATGCAATGACACTGGTGGATCCATGTGTGGTCACTGAAGAGAGCACACATTTCAATGACTCTAGTTGTTATTAGTGAAAAGAACATACATGCAATGACACAGGTGGATCCATGTGTGGTCTCTAAAGAGAACACACATGCAATGACACTAGTTGTTGTTACTAAAAATAACAGACATGCAATGACACTGGTGGATCCATATGTGGTATGTGAGAAGAACAGTCATGAAATGACTCTGGTTGTTGTTAGTAAAAAGAATACAGATGCAATGACACTAGTGGATCCATAGGTGGATTGTGAAAAAAGCACACATGCAATGACACTGGTGGATCCATATGTGGTATGTGAAAAGAACACACATGCAATGACTCCAGTTGTTAGTGAAAAGAACATACATGCAATGACACTGGTGGATCCATGTGTGGTCTCTGAAGAGAACACACATGCAATGACACTGGTTGTTGTTACTCAAAAAAAACACACATGCAAAGACACTGGTGGATCCATATGTGGTATGTGAGAAGAACATTCATGAAATGACTCTGGTTGTTGTTAGTAAAAAGAACACACATGCAATGACACTCGTGGATCCATAGGTGGATTGTGAAAAAAGCACACATGCAATGACACTGGTGGATCCATATGTGGTATGTGAAAAGAACACACATGCAATGACTCCAGTTGTTGTTAGTGAAAAGAACATACATGCAATGACACTGGTGGATCCATGTGTGGTCTCTGAAGAGAACACACATTTCAATGACACTCGTGGATCCATAGGTGGTATGTGAAAAGAACACACATGCAATGACACTGGTGGATCTGTAGGTGGTATGTGAGAAGAACAGTCATGAAATGACTCTGGTTGTTGTTAGTAAAAATAACACACATGCAATAACACTGGTGGATCCATATGTGGATTTTGAAAAGTGCACACATGCAAATGACATGGGCGGATCCATATGTGGTATGTGAAAAGAACACACATGCAATGACTCCTGTTGTTGTTAGTGAAAAGATCATCCATTCAATGCCACTGGTGGATCCATGTGTGGTCTCTCAAGAGAACACACATGCAATGACACTAGTTGTTGTTACTAAAAAGAACACACATGCAATGACACTGGTGGATCCATATGTGGTATGAGAAAAGAACACACATGCAATGACTCCAGTTGTTGTTAGTGAAAAGAACATACATGCAATAACACTGGTGGATCCATGTGTGGTCTCTGAAGAGAACACACATGCAATGACACTGGTTGTTGTTACTAAAAATAACACACATGCAATGACACTGGTGGATCCATATGTGGTATGTGAGAAGAACAGTCATGAAATGACTCCGGTTGTTGTTAGTAAAAAGAACACACATGCAATGACACTGGTGGATCCATGTGTGGTCTCTGAAGAGAACACACATGCAATGACACTGGTTGTTGTTACTAAAAAGAACACACATGCAATGACACTGGTGGATCCATGTGTGGATTATGAACAGAACACACATGCAATGACACTAGTGGATCCATATGTCGTATGTGAGAAAATAGTCATGAAATGACGCTGGTTGTTGTTAGTAAAAAGAACACACATGCAATGACACTGGTGGATCCATAGGTGGATTGTGAAAAGAGCACACATGCAATAACACTGGTGGATCCATATGTGGTATGTGAAAAGAACACACATGCAATGACTCTAGTTGTTGTCAGTGAAAAGAACACACATGGAATGACACCGGTGGATCCATAGGTGGATTGTGAAAAGAGCACACATGCAATGACACTGGTGGATCCATACGTGGTATGTGAAAAGAACACACATGCAATGACTCCAGTTGTTGTTAGTGAAAAGAACACACATGCAATGACACTGGTGGATCCATGTGTGGTCTCTGAAGAGAACACTCATTTCAATGACTCTGGTGGTTAGTAAAAAGAACACACATGCAATGACATTGGTGGATCCATGTGTGGTCTCTGAAGAGAACACACATGCAATGACACTGGTTGTTGTTACTAAAAAGAACATACATGCAATGACACTGGTGGATCCATGTATGGATTGTGAAGAGAACACACATGCAATGATACTGGTGGATCCATATGTGGTAAGTGAGAAGAACAGTCATGAAATGACTCTGGTTGTTGTTAGTAAAAAGAACACACATGCAATGACACTGGTGGATCCATAGGTGGATTGTGAAAAGAGCACACATGCAATGACACTGGTGGATCCATATGTGGTATGTGAAAAGAACACACATGCAATGACTCTAGTTGTTGTTAGTGAAAAGAACACACATGGAATGACACCGGTGGATCCATAGGTGGATTGTGAAAAGAGCACACATGCAATGACACTGGTGGATCCATAGGTGGTATGTGAGAAGAACACACATGCAATGACTCCAGTTGTTGTTAGTGAAAAGAACACACATGCAATGACACTGGTGGATCCATAGGTGGTATCTGAAAAGAACACACATTTCATTGACTCTGGTTGTTGTTAGTAAAAAGAACACACATGCAATGATACTGGTGGATCCATAGGTGGATTGTGAAAAGAGCACACATGCAATGACTCTGGTTGTTGTTACTAAAAAGAACACACATGCAATGACACTGGTGGATCCATGTGTGGATTGTGAAGAGAACACACATGCAATGACACAGGTGGATCCATAGGTGGTATGTGAGAAGAACAGTCATGAAATGACTCTGGTTATTGTTAGTAAAAATAACACACATGCAATTACACTGGTGGATCCATATGTGGTATGAGAAAAGAACACACATGCAATGACTCCAGTTGTTGTTAGTGAAAAGAACATACATGCAATGACACAGGTGGATCCATGTGTGGTCTCTGAAGAGAACACACATGCAATGACACTGGTTGTTGTTACTAAAAATAACAGACATGCAATGACACTGGTGGATCCATATGTGGTATGTGAGAAGAGCAGTCATGAAATGACTCTGGTTGTTGTTAGTAAAAAGAATACAGATGCAATGACACTAGTGGATCCATAGGTGGATTGTGAAAAAAGCACACATGCAATGACACTGGTGGATCCATATGTGGTATGTGAAAAGAACACACATGCAATGACTCCAGTTGTTAGTGAAAAGAACATACATGCAATGACACTGGTGGATCCATGTGTGGTCTCTGAAGAGAACACACATGCAATGACACTGGTTGTTGTTACTCAAAAAAAACACACATGCAAAGACACTGGTGGATCCATATGTGGTATGTGAGAAGAACATTCATGAAATGACTCTGGTTGTTGTTAGTAAAAAGAACACACATGCAATGACACTCTCGGATCCATAGGTGGATTGTGAAAAAAGCACACATGCAATGACACTGGTGGATCCATATGTGGTATGTGAAAAGAACACACATGCAATGACTCCAGTTGTTGTTAGTGAAAAGAACATACATGCAATGACACTGGTGGATCCATGTGTGGTCTCTGAAGAGAACACACATTTCAATGACACTCGTGGATCCATAGGTGGTATGTAAAAAGAACACACATGCAATGACACTGGTGGATCTGTAGGTGGTATGTGAGAAGAACAGTCATGAAATGACTCTGGTTGTTGTTAGTAAAAGTAACACACATGCAATAAGACTGGTGGATCCATATGTGGATTTTGAAAAGTGCACACATGCAAATGACATGGGCGGATCCATATGTGGTATGTGAAAAGAACACACATGCAATGACTCCTGTTGTTGTTAGTGAAAAGATCATCCATTCAATGCCACTGGTGGATCCATGTGTGGTCTCTCAAGAGAACACACATGCAATGACACTAGTTGTTGTTACTAAAAAGAACACACATGCAATGACACTGGTGGATCCATATGTGGTATGAGAAAAGAACACACATGCAATGACTCCAGTTGTTGTTAGTGAAAAGAACATACATGCAATAACACTGGTGGATCCATGTGTGGTCTCTGAAGAGAACACACATGCAATGACACTGGTTGTTGTTACTAAAAATAACACACATGCAATGACACTGGTGGATCCATATGTGGTATGTGAGAAGAACAGTCATGAAATGACTCCGGTTGTTGTTAGTAAAAAGAACACACATGCAATGACACTGGTGGATCCATGTGTGGTCTTTGAAGAGAACACACATGCAATGACACTGGTTGTTGTTCCTAAAAAGAACATACATGCAATGACACTGGTGGATCTATGTGTGGATTGTGAAGAGAACACACATGCAATGACCTTTGGTGGATCCATATGTCGTATGTGAGAAGAACAGTCATGAAATGACTCTGGTTGTTGTTAGTAAAAAGAACACACATGCAATGACACAGGTGGATCCATAGGTGGATTGTGAAAAGAGCACACATGCAATAACACTGGTGGATCCATATGTGGTATGTGAAAAGAACACACATGCAATGACTCCAGTTGTTGTCAGTGAAAAGAACACACATGGAATGACACCGGTGGATCCATAGGTGGATTGTGAAAAGAGCACACATGCAATGACACTGGTGGATCCATACGGTAGTGCGTGAAAAGAACACACATGCAATGACTCAGTTGTTGTTAGTGAAAAGAACACACATGCAATGACCTTTGGTGGATCCATGTGTGGTCTGAAGAGTACACTCTTTTAAATGACTCTGGTGGTTAGTAAAAAGAACACACATGCAATGACATTGGTGGATCCATGTGTGGTCTCTGAAGAGAACACACATGCAATGACACTGGTTGTTGTTACTAAAAAGAACATACATGCAATGACACTGGTGGATCCATGTATGGATTGTGAAGAGAACACACATGCAATGATACTGGTGGATCCATATGTGGTAAGTGAGAAGAACAGTCATGAAATGACTCTGGTTGTTGTTAGTAAAAAGAACACACATGCAATGACACTGGTGGATCCATAGGTGGATTGTGAAAAGAGCACACATGCAATGACACTGGTGGATCCATATGTGGTATGTGAAAAGAACACACATGCAATGACTCTAGTTGTTGTTAGTGAAAAGAACACACATGGAATGACACCGGTGGATCCATAGGTGGATTGTGAAAAGAGCACACATGCAATGACACTGGTGGATCCATAGGTGGTATGTGAGAAGAACACACATGCAATGACTCCAGTTGTTGTTAGTGAAAAGAACACACATGCAATGACACTGGTGGATCCATAGGTGGTATCTGAAAAGAACACACATTTCATTGACTCTGGTTGTTGTTAGTAAAAAGAACACACATGCAATGATACTGGTGGATCCATAGGTGGATTGTGAAAAGAGCACACATGCAATGACTCTGGTTGTTGTTACTAAAAAGAACACACATGCAATGACACTGGTGGATCCATGTGTGGATTGTGAAGAGAACACACATGCAATGACACAGGTGGATCCATATGTGGTATGTGAGAAGAACAGTCATGAAATGACTCTGGTTATTGTTAGTAAAAATAACACACATGCAATTACACTGGTGGATCCATATGTGGTATGAGAAAATAACACACATGCAATGACTCCAGTTGTTGTTAGTGAAAAGAACATACATGCAATGACACAGGTGGATCCATGTGTGGTCTCTGAAGAGAACACACATGCAATGACACTGGTTGTTGTTACTAAAAATAACAGACATGCAGTGACACTGGTGGATCCATATGTGGTATGTGAGAAGAACAGTCATGAAATGAATCTGGTTGTTGTTAGTAAAAAGAATACAGATGCAATGACACTAGTGGATCCATAGGTGGATTGTGAAAAAAGCACACATGCAATGACACTGGTGGATCCATATGTGGTATGTGAAAAGAACACACATGCAATGACTCCAGTTGTTGTTAGTGAAAAGAACATACATGCAATGACACCGATGGATCGATGTGTGGTCTCTGAAGAGAGCACACATTTCAATGACTCTGGTTGTTGTTAGTAAAAAGAACACACATGCAATGACACTGGTGGATCCATGTGTGGTCTCTGAAGAGAACACACATGCAATTACTCTGGTTGTTGTTACTAAAAAGAACACACATGCAATGACACTGGTGGATCCATGTGTGAATTGTGAAGAGAACACACATGCAATGACACTGGTGGATCCATAGGTGGTATGTGAGAAGAACAGTCATGAAATGACTCTGGTTATTGTTAGTAAAAATAACACACATGCAATGACACTGGTGGATTGTGAAAAGAGCACACATGCAATGACACTGGTGGATCCATATGTGGTATGAGAAAAGAACACACATGCAATGACTCCAGTTGTTAGTGAAAAGAACATACATGCAATGACACTGGTGGATCCATGTGTGGTCTCTGAAGAGAACACACATGCAATGACACTGGTTGTTGTTACTAAAAGTAACACACATGCAATGACACTGGTGGATCCATATGTGCTATGTGAGAAGAACATTCATGAAATGACTCTGGTTGTTGTTAGTAAAAAGAACACACATGCAATGACACTAGTGGATCCATAGGTGGATTGTGAAAAAAGCACACATGCAATGACACTGGTGGATCCATATGTGGTATGTGAAAAGAACACACATGCAATGACTCCAGTTGTTGTTAGTGAAAAGAACATACATGCAATGACACTGGTGGATCCATGTGTGGTCTCTGAAGAGAACACACATTTCAATGACACTCGTGGATCCATAGGTGGTATGTGAAAAGAACACACATGCAATGACTCTGGTTGTTATTACTAAAAAGAACACACATGCAATGACACTGGTGGATCTGTAGGTGGTATGTGAGAAGAACAGTCATGAAATGACTCTGGTTGTTGTTAGTAAAAATAACACACATGCAATAACACTGGTGGATCCATAGGTGGATTTTGAAAAGTGCACACATGCAAATGACACGGGCGGATCCATATGTGGTATGTGAAAATAACACACATTCAATGACTCCTGTTGTTGTTAGTGAAAAGATCATCCATTCAATGCCACTGGTGGATCCATGTGTGGTCTCTCAAGAGAACACACATGCAATGACACTGGTTGTTGTTACTAAAAAGAACACACATGCAATGACACTGGTGGATCCATATGTGGTATGAGAAAAGAACACACATGCAATGACTCCAGTTGTTGTTAGTGAAAAGAACATACATGCAATGACACTGGTGGATCCATGTGTGGTCCCTGAAGAGAACACACATGAAATGACACTGGTTGTTACTAAAAATAACACACATGCAATGACACTGGTGGATCCATATGTGGTATGTGAGAAGAACAGTCATGAAATGACTCTGGTTGTTGTTAGTAAAAAGAACACACATGCAATGACACTGGTGGATCCATGTGTGGTCTCTGAAGAGAACACACATGCAATGACACTAGTTGTTGTTACTAAAAAGAACATACATGCAATGACACTGGTGGATCTATGTGTGGATTGTGAAGAGAACACACATGCAATGACACTGGTGGATCCATATGTCGTATGTGAGAAGAACAGTCATGAAATGACTCTGGTTGTTGTTAGTAAAAAGAACACACATGCAATGACACAGGTGGATCCATAGGTGGATTGTGAAAAGAGCACACATGCAATAACAGTGGTGGATCCATATGTGGTATGTGAAAAGAACACACATGCAATGACTCTTGTTGTTGTCAGTGAAAAGAACACACATGGAATGACACCGGTGGATCCATAGGTGGATTGTGAAAAGAGCACACATGCAATGACACTGGGGGATCCATACGTGGTATGTGAAAAGAACACACATGCAATGACTCCAGTTGTTGTTAGTGAAAAGAACACACATGCAATGACACTGGTGGATCCATGTGTGGTCTCTGAAGAGAACACTCATTTCAATGACTCTGGTGGTTAGTAAAAAGAACACACATGCAATGACATTGGTGGATCCATGTGTGGTCTCTGAAGAGAACACACATGCAATGACACTGGTTGTTGTTACTAAAAAGAACATACATGCAATGACACTGGTGGATCCATGTATGGATTGTGAAGAGAACACACATGCAATGATACTGGTGGATCCATATGTGGTATGTGAGCATACCAGTCATGAAATTACTCTGGTTTTTCTTAGTAAAAAGAACAAACATGCAATGAACTGGTGGATCCATAGGTGGATTGTGAAAAGAGCACACATGCAATGACACTGGTGGATCCATATGTGGTATGTGAAAAGAACACACATGCAATGACTCTAGTTGTTGTTAGTGAAAAGAACACACATGGAATGACACCGGTGGATCCATAGGTGGATTGTAAAAAGAGCACACATGCAATGACACTGGTGGATCCATAGGTGGTATGTGAGAAGAACACACATGCAATGACTCCAGTTGTTGTTAGTGAGAAGAACACACATGCAATGACACTGGTGGATCCATAGGTGGTATCTGAAAAGAACACACATTTCATTGACTCTGGTTGTTGTTAGTAAAAAGAACACACATTCAATGATACTGGTGGATCCATAGGTGGATTGTGAAAAGAGCACACATGCAATGACTCTGGTTGTTGTTACTAAAAAGAACACACATGCAATGACACTGGTGGATCCATGTGTGGATTGTGTAGAGAACACACATGCAATGACACAGGTGGATCCATAGGTGGTATGTGACAAGAACAGTCATGAAATGACTCTGGTTGTTATTAGTAAAAAGAACACACATGCAATTACACTGGTGGATTGTGAAAAGAGCACACATGCAATGACACTGGTGGATCCATATGTGGTATGAGAAAAGAACACACATGCAATAACTCCAGTTGTTGTTAGTGAAAAGAACATACATGCAATGACATCAGTGGATCCATGTGTGGTCTCTGAGAACACACATGCAATGACACTAGTTGTTGTTACTAAAAATAAACACATGCAATGACACTGGTGGATCCATATGTGGTATGTGAGAAGAACAGTCATGAAATGACTCTGGTTGTTGTTAGTAAAAAGAACACAGATGCAATGACACTAGTGGATCCATAGGTGGATTGTGAAAAAAGCACACATGCAATGACACTGGTGGATCCATATGTAGTATGTGAAAAGAACACACATGCAATGACTCCGGTTGTTGTTAGTGACAAGAATATACATGAAGTGACACTGGTGGATCCATTTGTGGTCTCTAAAGAGAACACACATTTCAATGAGACTCGTGGATCCATAGGTGGTATGTGAAAAGAACAAACATGCAATGACTCTGGTTATTATTACTAAAAAGAACACACATGGAATGACACTGGTGGATCTGTAGGTGGTATGTGAGAAGAACAGTCATGAAATGACTCTGGTTGTTGTTAGTAAAAAGAACACACATGCAATAACACTGGTGGATCCATAGGTGGATTTTGAAAAGTGCACACATGCAAATGACACGGGTGGATCCATATGTGGTATGTGAAAAGAACATACATGCAATGACTCCTGTTGTTAGTGAAAAGATCATACATGCAATGACACTGGTGGATCCATGTGTGGTATCTCAAGAGAACACACATGCAATGACACTGGTTGTTGTTACTAAAAAGAACACACATGCAATGACACTGGTGGATCCATATGTGGTATGAGAAAAGAACACACATGCAATGACACTGGTGGATCCATAGGTGGTATGTGAGAAGAACAGTCATGAAATAACTCTGGTTGTTGTTAGTAATAGAACACACATGCAATGACACTGGTGGATCCATAGGTGGATTGTGAAAAGAGAACACATGCAATGACACTGGTGGATCCATATGTGGTATGTGAAAAAACACACATGCAATGACTCCAGTTGTTGTTAGTGAAAAGAACACACATGCAATCACACTAGTGGATCCATAGGTGGATTGTGAAAAGAGCATACATGCAATGACACTGGTGGATCCATATGTGGTATGTGAAAAGAACACACATGCAATGACTCTAGTTGTTGTTAGTGAAAAGAACATACATGCAATGACACTGGTGGATCCATGTGTGGTCACTGAAGAGAGCACACATTTCAATGACTCTGGTTGTTGTTGGTAAAAAGAACACACATGCAATGACACTGGTGGATCCATGTGTGGTCTCTGAAGAGAGCACACATGCAATGACACTGGTTGTTGTTACTAAAAAGAACACACATGCAATGACACTGGTGGATCCATGTGTGGATTGTGAAGAGAACACACATGCAATGACACTGGTGGATCCACAGGGGGTATGTGAGAAGAACAGTCATGAAATGACTCTGGTTGTTGTTAGTAAAAAGAACACACATGCAATGACACTGGTGGATCCATAGGTGGATTGTGAAAAGAGCACACATGCAATGACACTGGTGGATCCATATGTGGTATGTGAAAATAACACACATGCAATGACTCCAGTTGTTGTTAATGAAAAGAACATACATGCAATGACACTGGTGGATCCATGTCTGGTCTCTGAAGAGAACACACATGCAATGACACTGGTTGTTGTTACTAAAAATAACACACATGCAATGACACTGGTGGATCCATATGTGGTATGTGAAAAAACACACATGCAATGACTCCAGTTGTTGTTAGTGAAAAGAACACACATGCAATGACACTAGTGGATCCATATGTGGATTGTGAAAAGAGCATACATGCAATGACACTGGTGGATCCATATGTGGTATGTGAAAAGAACACACATGCAATGACTCTAGTTGTTGTTAGTGAAAAGAACATACATGCAATGACACTGGTGGATCCATGTGTGGTCACTGAAGAGAGCACACATTTCAATGACTCTGGTTATTGTTGGTAAAAAGAACACACATGCAATGACACTGGTGGATCCATGTGTGGTCTCTGAAGAGAGCACACATGCAATCACACTGGTTGTTGTTACTAAAAAGAACACACATGCAATGACATTGGTGGATCCATGTGTGGATTGTGAAGAGAACACACATGCAATGACACTGGTGGATCCACAGGGGGTATGTGAGAAGAACAGTCATGAAATGACTCTGGTTGTTGTTAGTAAAAAGAACACACATGCAATGACACTGGTGGATCCATAGGTGGATTTTGAAAAGAGCACACATGCAATGACACTGGTGGATCCATATATGGTATGTGAAAAGAACACACTTGCAAAGACTCCAGTTGTTGTTAGTGAAAAGAACATACATGCAATGACACCGATGGATCCATGTGTGGTATCTGAACAGAGCACACATTTCAATGACTCTGGTTGTTGTTAGTAAAAAGAACACACATGCAATGACACTGGTGGATCCATGTGTGGTCTCTGAAGAGAACACCCATGCAATGACTCTGGTTGTTGTTACTAAAAAGAACACACATGCAATGACACTGGTGGATCCATGTGTGGATTGTGAAGAGAACACACATGCAATGATACTGGTGGATCCATATGTGGTATGTCAGAAGAACAATCATGAAATGACTCTGGTTGTTGTTAGTAAAAAGAACACACATGCAATGACACTAGTGGATCCATAGGTGGATTGTGAAAAAAGCACACATGCAATGACACTGGTGGATCCATAGGTGGTATGTGAGAAGAACAGTCATGAAATGACTCTGGTTGTTGTTAGTAAAAAGAACACACATACAATGACACTAGTGGATTGTGAAAACAGCACACATGCAATGACACTGGTTGTTGTTAGTGAAAAGAACATACATGCAATAACACTGGTGGATCCATGTGTGGTCTCTGAAGAGAACAAACATGCAATGACACTGGTTATTGTTACTAAAAAGAACACACATGCAATGACACTAGTGGACCCATATGTGGTATGTGAGAAGAACAATCATGAAATGACTCTGGTTGTTGTTAGTAAAAAGAACACACATGCAATGACACTGGTGGATCCATAGGTGGATTGTGAAAAGAGCACACATGCAATGACACTGGTGGATCCATATGTGGTATGTGAAAATAACACACATGCAATGACTCCAGTTGTTGTTAGTGAAAAGAACACACATGCAATGACAGTGGTGGATCCATGTGTGGTCACTGAAGAGAACACTCATTTCAATGACTCTGGTTATTGTTAGTAAAAAGAACACACATGCAATGACACTGGTGGATCCATGTGTGGTCTCTGAAGAGAACACACATGCAATGACACTGGTTGTTGTTACTAAAAAGAACATACATGCAATGACACTGGTGGATCTATGTGTGGATTGTGAAGAGAACACACATGCAATGACACTGGTGGATCCATATGTGGTATGTGAGAAGAACAGTCATGAAATGACTCTGGTTGTTGTTAGTAAAAAGAGCACACATGCAATGACTCCAGTTGTTGTTAGTGAAAAGAGAACACATGGAATGACACCGGTGGATCCATAGGTGGATTGTGAAAAGTGCACACATGCAATGACACTGGTGGATCCATACGTGGTATGTGAAAAGAACACACATGCAATGACTCCAATTGTTGTTAGTGAAAAGAACACACATGCAATGACACTGGTGGATCCATAGGTGGTATGTGAAAAGAACACACATTTCATTGACTCTGGTTGTTGTTAGTAAAAAGAACACACATGCAATGACACTGGTGGATCCATAGGTGGATTGTGAAAAGAGCACACATGCAATGACACTGGTGGATCCATATGTGGTATGTGAAAAGAACACACATGCAAAGACTCCAGTTGTTGTTAGTGAAAAGAACATACATGCAATGACACTGGTGGATCCATGTGTGGTCTCTGAAGAGAACACACATGCAATGACTCTGGTTGTTGTTACTAAAAAGAACACACATGCAATGACACTGGTGGATCCATGTGTGGATTGTGAAGAGAACACACATGCAATGACACTGGTGGATCCATAGGTGGTATGTGAGAAGAACATTCATGAAATGACTCTGGTTGTTGTTAGTAAAAAGACCACACATGCAATGACACTGGTGGATTGTGAAAAGAACACACATGCAATGACACTAGTGGACCCATATGTGGTATGTGAGAATAACAGTCATGAAATGACTCTAGTTGTTGTTAGTAAAAAGAACACACATGCAATGACACTTGGTGGATCCATAGGTGGATTGTGAAAAGAGCACACATGCAATGACACTGGTGGATCCATATGTGGTATGTGAAAATAACACACATGCAATGACTCCAGTTGTTGTTAGTGAAAAGAACACACATGCAATGACAGTGGTGGATCCATGTGTGGTCACTAAAGAGAACACTCATTTCAATGACTCTGGTTATTGTTAGTAAAAAGAACACACATGCAATGACACTGGTGGATCCATGTGTGGTCTCTGAAAGAGACACACATGCAATGACACTGGTTGTTGTTACTAAAAGAACATACATGCAATGACACTGGTGGATCTATGTGTGGATTGTGAAGAGAACACACATGCAATGACACTGGTGGATCCATATGTGGTATGTGAGAAGAACAGTCATGAAATGACTCTGGTTGTTGTTAGTAAAAAGAACACACATGCAATGACACTGGTGGATCCATAGGTGGATTGTGAAAAGAGCACACATGCAATAACACTGGTGGATCCATATGTGGTATGTGAAAAGAACACACATGCAATGACTCCAGTTGGTGTTAGTGAAAAGAACACACATGGAATGACACCGGTGGATCCATAGGTGGATTGTGAAAAGTGCACACATGCAATGACACTGGTGGATCCATACGTGGTATGTGAAAAGAACACACATGCAATGACTCCAGGTGTTGTTAGTGAAAAGAACACACATGCAATGACACTGGTGGATCCATAGGTGGTATGTGAAAAGAACACACATTTCATTGACTCTGGTTGTTGTTAGTAAAAAGAACACACATGCAATGACACTGGTGGATCCATAGGTGGATTGTGAAAAGAGCACACATGCAATGACACTGGTGGATCCATATGTGGTATATGAAAAGAACACACATGCAAAGACTCCAGTTGTTGTTAGTGAAAAGAACATACATGCAATGACACTGGTGGATCCATGTGTGGTCTCTGAAGAGAACACACATGCAATGACTCTGGTTGTTGTTACTAAAAAGAACACACATGCAATGACACTGGTGGATCCATGTGTGGATTGTGAAGAGAACACACATGCAATGACACTGGTGGATCCATAGGTGGTATGTGAGAAGAACATTCATGAAATGACTCTGGTTATTGTTAGTAAAAAGAACACACATGCAATGACACTAGTGGATTGTGAAAAGAGCACACATGCAATGACACTGGTGGATCCATATGTGGTATGAGAAAAGAACACACATGCAATGACTCCAGTTGTTGTTAGTGAATAGAACATACATGCAATGACACTGATGGATCCATGTGTGGTCTCTGAAGAGAACACACATGCAATGACACTGGTTGTTGTTAGTAAAAAGAACACACATGCAATGACACTCGTGGATCCATAGGTGGATTGTGAAAAAAGCACACATGCAATGACACTTGTGGATCCATATGTGGTATGTGAAAAGAACACACATGCAATGACTCCAGTTGTTGTTAGTGAAAAGAACATACATGCAATGACACTGGTGGATCCATGTGTGGTCTCTGAAGAGAACACACATTTCAATGACACTCGTGGATCCATATGTGGTATGTGAAAAGAACACACATGCAATGACTCTGGTTGTTATTACTAAAAAGAACACACATGCAATGGCACTGGTGGATCTATAGGTGGTATGTGAGAAGAACAGTCATGAAATGACTCTGGTTGTTGTTAGTAAAAAGAACACACATGCAATAACACAGGTGGATCCATAGGTGGATTTTGAAAAGTGCACAAATGTAAATGACACTGGTGGATCCATATGTGGTATGTGAAAAGAACACACATGCAATGACTCCTGTTGTTGTTAGTGAAAAGATCATACATGCAATGACACTGGTGGATCCATGTGTGGTCTCTCAAGAGAACACACATGCAATGACACTGCTTGTTGTTACTAAAAAGAACACACATGCAATGACACTGGTGGATCCATGTCTGGATTGTGAAGAGAACACACATGCAATAACACTGGTGGATCCATAGGTGGTATGTGAGAAGAAAACTCATTAAATAACTCGGGTTGTTGTTAGTAAAAAGAACACGCATGCAATAACACTGGTGGATCCATAGGTGGATTGTGAAAAGAGCACACATGTAATAACACTGGTGGATCCATATGTGGTATGTGAAAAAATACACATGCAATGACTGCAGTTGTTGTTAGTGAAAAGAACACACATGCAATGACACTGGTGGATCCATGGTGGATTGTGAAAAGAGCATACATGCAATGACACTGGTGGATCCATATGTGGTATGTGAAAAGAACACTGGTGGATCCATGTGTGGTCACTGAAGAGAGCACACATTTCAATGACTCTGGTTGTTGTTGGTAAAAAGAACACACTTGCAATGACACTGGTGGATCCATGTGTGGGCTCTAAAGAGAACACACATGCAATGACACTGGTTGTTGTTACTAAAAAGAACACACATGCAATGACACGGGTGGATCCATGTGTGGATTGTGAAGAGAACACATGCAATGACACTGGTGGATCCATAGGTGGTATGTGAAGAACAGTCATAAAATGACTCTGGTTGTTGTTAGTAAAAAGAACACACATGCAATGACACTGGTGGATCCATAGGTGGATTGTGAAAAGAGCACACATGCAATAACACTGTTGGATCCATATGTGGTATGTGAAAAGAATACACACGCAAAGACTCCAGTTGTTGTTAGTGAAAAGAACATACATGTAATGACACCGATGGATCCATGTGTGGTCTCTGAAGAGAGCACACATTTCAATGACTCTGGTTGTTGTTAGTAAAAAGAACACACATGCAATGACACTGGTGGATCCATGTGTGGTATGTGAAGAGAACACACATGCAATGACTCTGGTTGTTGTTACTAAAAAGGGCACACATGCAATCACACTGGTGGATCCATGTGTGGATTGTGAAGAGAACACATGCAATGACACTGGTGGATCCATAGGTGGTATGTGAGAAGAACAGTCATGAAATGACTGTCGTTGTTGTTAGTAAAAAGAACACACATGCAATGACACTAGTGGATTGTGAAAAGAACTCACATGCAATGACACTGGTGGATCCATGTGTGGTCTCTGAAGAGAACACACATGAAATGACTCTGGTTGTTGTTACTAAAAAGAACACACATGCAATGAAACTGGTGGATCCATGTGTGGTCCCTGAAGAGAACACACATGCAATGACACTGGTTGTTGTTACTAAAAATAACACACATGCAATGATACTGGTGGATCCATATGTGGTATGTCAGAAGAACAATCATGAAATGACTCTGGTTGTTGTTAGTAAAAAGAACACACATGCAATGACACTAGTGGATCCATAGGTGGATTGTGAAAAAAGCACACATGCAATGACACTGGTGGATCCATATGTGGTATGTGAAAAGAACACACATGCAATGACTCCAGTTGTTGTTAGTGAAAAGAACATACATGCAATGACACTGGTGGATCCATGTGTGGTCTCTGAAGAGAACACACATTTCAATGACACTCGTGGATCCATATGTGGTATGTGAAAAGAACACACATGCAATGACTCTGGTTGTTATTACTAAAAAGAACACACATGCAATGGCACTGGTGGATCTATAGGTGGTATGTGAGAAGAACAGTCATGAAATGACTCTGGTTGTTGTTAGTAAAAAGAACACACATGCAATAACACAGGTGGATCCATAGGTGGATTTTGAAAAGTGCACAAATGCAAATGACACTGGTGGATCCATATGTGGTATGTGAAAAGAACACACATGCAATGACTCCTGTTGTTGTTAGTGAAAAGATCATACATGCAATGACACTGGTGGATCCATGTGTGGTCTCTCAAGAGAACACACATGCAATGACACTGGTTGTTGTTACTAAAAAGAACACACATGCAATGACACTGGTGGATCCATGTATAGATTGTGAAGAGAACACACATGCAATGACACTGGTGGATCCATAGGTGGTATGTGAGAAGAAAACTCATTAAATAACTCGGGTTGTTGTTAGTAAAAAGAACACGGATGCAATAACACTGGTGGATCCATAGGTGGATTGTGAAAAGAGCACACATGTAATAACACTGGTGGATCCATATGTGGTATGTGAAAAAACACACATGCAATGACTGCAGTTGTTGTTAGTGAAAAGAACACACATGCAATGACACTGGTGGATCCATGGTGGATTGTGAAAAGAGCATACATGCAATGACACTGGTGGATCCATATGTGGTATGTGAAAAGAACACTGGTGGATCCATGTGTGGTCACTGAAGAGAGCACACATTTCAATGACTCTGGTTGTTGTTGGTAAAAAGAACACACTTGCAATGACACTGGTGGATCCATGTGTGGGCTCTGAAGAGAACACACATGCAATGACACTGGTTGTTGTTACTAAAAAGAACACACATGCAATGACACGGGTGGATCCATGTGTGGATTGTGAAGAGAACACACATGCAATGACACTGGTGGATCCATAGGTGGTATGTGAGAAGAACAGTCATAAAATGACTCTGGTTGTTGTTAGTAAAAAGAACACACATGCAATGACACTGGTGGATCCATAGGTGGATTGTGAAAAGAGCACACATGCAATAACACTGTTGGATCCATATGTGGTATGTGAAAAGAATACACACGCAAAGACTCCAGTTGTTGTTAGTGAAAAGAACATACATGTAATGACACCGATGGATCCATGTGTGGTCTCTGAAGAGAGCACACATTTCAATGACTCTGGTTGTTGTTAGTAAAAAGAACACACATGCAATGACACTGGTGGATCCATGTGTGGTATCTGAAGAGAACACACATGCAATGACTCTGGTTGTTGTTACTAAAAAGAACACACATGCAATCACACTTTGGTGGATCCATGTGTGGATTGTGAAAGAACACATGCAATGACACTGGTGGATCCATAGGTGGTATGTGAGAAGAACAGTCATGAAATGACTCTCGTTGTTGTTAGTAAAAAGAACACACATGCAATGACACTAGTGGATTGTGAAAAGAACTCACATGCAATGACACTGGTGGATCCATGTGTGGTCTCTGAAGAGAACACACATGCAATGACTCTGGGTGTTGTTACTAAAAAGAACACACATGCAATGACACTGGTGGATCCATGTGTGGTCCCTGAAGAGAACACACATGCAATGACACTGGTTGTTGTTACTAAAAATAACACACATGCAATGATACTGGTGGATCCATATGTGGTATGTCAGAAGAACAATCATGAAATGACTCTGGTTGTTGTTAGTAAAAAGAACACACATGCAATGACACTAGTGGATCCATAGGTGGATTGTGAAAAAAGCACACATGCAATGACACTGGTGGATCCATATGTGGTATGTGAAAAGAACACACATGCAATGACTCCAGTTGTTGTTAGTGAAAAGAACATACATGCAATGACACTGGTGGATCCATGTGTGGTCTCTGAAGAGAACACACATTTCAATGACACTCGTGGATCCATATGTGGTATGTGAAAAGAACACACATGCAACGACTCTGGTTGTTATTACTAAAAAGAACACACATGTAATGACACTGGTGGATCTGTAGGTGCTTGTGAGAAGAACAGTCATGAAATGACTCTGGTTGTTGTTAGTAAAAAGAACACACATGCAATGACACTGGTGGATCCATAGGTGGATTGTGAAAAGTGCACACATGCAAATGACACTGGTGGATCCATATGTGGTATGTTAAAAGAACACACATGCAATGACTCCAGTTGTTGTTAGTGAAAAGAACACACATGCAATGACACTGGTGGATCCATGTGTGGTCTCTGAAGAGAACACCCATGCAATGACTCTGGTTGTTGTTAGTAAAAAGAACACACATGCAATCACACTGGTGGATCCATAGGTGGATTTCGAAAAGTGCACAAATGCAAATGACACTGGTGGATCCATATGTGGTATGTGAAAAGAACACACATGCAATGACTCCTGTTGTTGTTAGTGAAAAGATCATACATGCAATGACACTGGTGGATCCATGTGTGGTCTCTCAAGAGAACACACATGCAATGACACTGGTTGTTGTTACTAAAAAGAACACACATGCAATGACACTGGTGGATCCATGTGTGGATTGTGAAGAGAACACACATGCAATGACACTGGTGGATCCATAGGTGGTATGTGAGAAGGACACTCATGAAATAACTCGGGTTGTTGTTAGTAAAAAGAACACGCATGCAATAACACTGGTGGATCCATAGGTGGATTGTGAAAAGAGCACACATGTAATGACACTGGTGGATCCATATGTGGTATGTGAAAAAACACACATGCAATGACTCCAGTTGTTGTTAGTGAAAAGAACACACATGCAATGACACTGGTGGATCCATGGTGGATTGTGAAAAGAGCATACATGCAATGACACTGGTGGATCCATATGTGGTATGTGAAAAGAACACTGGTGGATCCATGTGTGGTCACTGAAGAGAGCACACATTTCAATGACTCTGGTTGTTGTTGGTAAAAAGAACACACATGCAATGACACTGGTGGATCCATGTGTGGTCTCTGAAGAGAACACACATGCAATGACACTGGTTGTTGTTACTAAAAAGAACACACATGCAATGAAACGGGTGGATCCATGTGTGGATTGTGAAGAGAACACACATGCAATGACACTGGTGGATCCATAGGTGGTATGTGAGAAGAACAGTCATAAAATGACTCTGGTTGTTGTTAGTAAAAAGAACACACATGCAATGACACTGGTGGATCCATAGGTGGATTGTGAAAAGAGCACACATGCAATAACACTGTTGGATCCATATGTGGTATGTGAAAAGAATACACATGCAAAGACTCCAGTTGTTGTTAGTGAAAAGAACATACATGTAATGACACCGATGGATCCATGTGTGGTCTCTGAAGAGAGCACACATTTCAATGACTCTGGTTGTTGTTAGTAAAAAGAACACACATGCAATGACACTGGTGGATCCATGTGTGGTCTCTGAAGAGAACACCCATGCAATGACTCTGGTTGTTGTTACTAAAAAGAACACACATGCAATCACACTGGTGGATCCATGTGTGGATTGTGAAGAGAACACATGCAATGACACTGGTGGATCCATAGGTGGTATGTGAGAAGAACAGTCATGAAATGACTCTCGTTGTTGTTAGTAAAAAGAACACACATGCAATGACACTAGTGGATTGTGAAAAGAACTCACATGCAATGACACTGGTGGATCCATCTGTGGTCTCTGAAGAGAACACACATGCAATGACTCTGGTTGTTGTTACTAAAAAGAACACACATGCAATGACACTGGTGGATCCATGTGTGGTCCCTGAAGAGAACACACATGCAATGACACTGGTTGTTGTTACTAAAAATAACACACATGCAATGATACTGGTGGATCCATATGTGGTATGTCAGAAGAACAATCATGAAATGACTCTGGTTGTTGTTAGTAAAAAGAACACACATGCAATGACACTAGTGGATCCATAGGTGGATTGTGAAAAAAGCACACATGCAATGACACTGGTGGATCCATATGTGGTATGTGAAAAGAACACACATGCAATGACTCCAGTTGTTGTTAGTGAAAAGAACATACATGCAATGACACTGGTGGATCCATGTGTGGTCTCTGAAGAGAACACACATTTCAATGACACTCGTGGATCCATATGTGGTATGTGAAAAGAACACACATGCAATGACTCTGGTTGTTATTACTAAAAAGAACACACATGCAATGACACTGGTGGATCTATAGGTGCTTGTGAGAAGAACAGTCATGAAATGACTCTGGTTGTTGTTAGTAAAAAGAACACACATGCAATAACACTGGTGGATCCATAGGTGGATTTTGAAAAGTGCACAAATGCAAATGACACAGGTGGATCCATATGTGGTATGTGAAAAGAACACACATGCAATGACTCCTGTTGTTGTTAGTGAAAAGATCATACATGCAATGACACTGGTTGTTATTACTAAAAAGAACACACATGCAATGACACTGGTGGATCTGTAGGTGCTTGTGAGAAGAACAGTCATGAAATGACTATGGTTGTTGTTAGTAAAAAGAACACACATGCAATGACACTGGTGGATCCATAGGTGGATTGTGAAAAGTGCACACATGCAAATGACACTGGTGGATCCATATGTGGTATGTCAAAAGAATACACATGCAATGACTTTAGTTGTTGTTAGTGAAAAGAACATACATGCAATGACACTGGTGGATCCATGTGTGGTCTCTGAAGAGAACACACATTTCAATGACACTCGTGGATCCATATGTGGTATGTGAAAAGAACACACATGCAATGACTCTGGTTGTTATTACTAAAAAGAACACACATGCAATGGCACTGGTGGATCTATAGGTGGTATGTGAGAAGAACAGTCATGAAATGACTCTGGTTGTTGTTAGTAAAAAGAACACACATGCAATAACACTGGTGGATCCATAGGTGGATTTTGAAAAGTGCACAAATGCAAATGACACTGGTGGATCCATATGTGGTATGTGAAAAGAACACACATGCAATGACTCCTGTTGTTGTTAGTGAAAAGATCATACATGCAATGACACTGGTGGATCCATGTGTGGTCTCTCAAGAGAACACACATGCAATGACACTGGTTGTTGTTACTAAAAAGAACACACATGCAATGACACTGGTGGATCCATGTGTGGATTGTGAAGAGAACACACATGCAATGACACTGGTGGATCCATAGGTGGTATGTGAGAAGAACACTCATGAAATAACTCGGGTTGTTGTTAGTAAAAAGAACACGCATGCAATAACACTGGTGGATCCATAGGTGGATTGTGAAAAGAGCACACATGTAATGACACTGGTGGATCCATATGTGGTATGTGAAAAAACACACATGCAATGACTCCAGTTGTTGTTAGTGAAAAGAACACACATGCAATGACACTGGTGGATCCATGGTGGATTGTGAAAAGAGCATACATGCAATGACACTGGTGGATCCATATGTGGTATGTGAAAAGAACACTGGTGGATCCATGTGTGGTCACTGAAGAGCACACATTTCAATGACTCTGGTTGTTGTTGGTAAAAAGAACACACATGCAATGACACTGGTGGATCCATGTGTGGTCTCTGAAGAGAACACACATGCAATGACACTGGTTGTTGTTACTAAAAAGAACACACATGCAATGAAACGGGTGGATCCATGTGTGGATTGTGAAGAGAACACACATGCAATGACACTGGTGGATCCATAGGTGGTATGTGAGAAGAACAGTCATAAAATGACTCTGGTTGTTGTTAGTAAAAAGAACACACATGCAATGACACTGGTGGATCCATAGGTGGATTGTGAAAAGAGCACACATGCAATAACACTGTTGGATCCATATGTGGTATGTGAAAAGAATACACATGCAAAGACTCAGTTGTTGTTAGTGAAAAGAACATACATGTAATGACACCGATGGATCCATGTGTGGTCTCTGAAGAGAGCACACATTTCAATGACTCTGGTTGTTGTTAGTAAAAAGAACACACATGCAATGACACTGGTGGATCCATGTGTGGTCTCTGAAGAGAACACCCATGCAATGACTCTGGTTGTTACTAAAAAGAACACACATGCAATCACCTTTGGTGGATCCATGTGTGGATTGTGAAGAGAACACACATGCAATGACACTGGTGGATCCATAGGTGGTATGTGAGAAGAACAGTCATGAAATGACTCTCGTTGTTGTTAGTAAAAAGAACACACATGCAATGACACTAGTGGATTGTGAAAAGAACTCACATGCAATGACACTGGTGGATCCATCTGTGGTCTCTGAAGAGAACACACATGCAATGACTCTGGTTGTTGTTACTAAAAAGAACACACATGCAATGACACTGGTGGATCCATGTGTGGTCCCTGAAGAGAACACACATGCAATGACACTGGTTGTTGTTACTAAAAATAACACACATGCAATGATACTGGTGGTTCCATATTTGGTATGTCAGAAGAACAATCATGAAATGACTCTGGTTGTTGGTAGTAAAAAGAACACACATGCAATGACACTAGTGGATCCATAGGTGGATTGTGAAAAGAGCACATGCAATGACACTGGTGGATCCATATGTGGTATGTGAAAAGAACACACATGCAATGACTCCAGTTGTTGTTAGTGAAAAGAACATACATGCAATGACACTGGTGGATCCATGTGTGGTCTCTGAAGAGAACACACATTTCAATGACACTCGTGGATCCATATGTGGTATGTGAAAAGAACACACATGCAATGACTCTGGTTGTTATTACTAAAAAGAACACACATGCAATGACACTGGTGGATCCATATGTGGTATGTGAAAAGAACACACATGCAATGACTCCAGTTGTTGTTAGTGAAAAGATCATACATGCAATGACACTTGGTTGTTATTACTAAAAAGAACACACATGCAATGACACTGTGGATCTGTAGGTGCTTGTGAGAAGAACAGGTCATGAAATGACTCTGGTTGTTATTAGTAAAAAGAACACACATGCAATGACACTGGTGGATCCATAGGTGGATTGTGAAAAGTGCACATGCAAATGACACTGGTGGATCCATATGTGGTATGTCAAAAGAACACACATGCAATGACTCAGTTGTTGTTAGTGAAAAGAACATACATGCAATGACCTCAGGTGGATCCATGTGTGGTCTCTGAAGAGAACACACATTTCAATGACACTCGTGGATCCATATGTGGTATGTGAAAAGAACACACATGCAATGACTCTGGTTGTTATTACTAAAAAGAACACACATGCAATGGCACTGGTGGATCTATAGGTGGTATGTGAGAAGAACAGTCATGAAATGACTCTGGTTGTTGTTAGTAAAAAGAACACACATGCAATAACATTGGTGGATCCATAGGTGGATTTTGAAAAGTGCACAAATGCAAATGACACTGGTGGATCCATATGTGGTATGTGAAAAGAACACACATGCAATGACTCCTGTTGTTGTTAGTGAAAAGATCATACATGCAATGACACTGGTGGATCCATGTGTGGTCTCTCAAGAGAACACACATGCAATGACACTGGTTGTTGTTACTAAAAAGAACACACATGCAATGTCACATCCCAAGATTTTCCAAATCTTGTAATGTGAACAATAAAATAACAAAATAAATTTTTGTTGAAAATCAGGGTGAAAAGAAACTTTTGTTTCTAAAAAGAGACTTAAAATCCCATCTTGAACAAACTTTGGTTAAAGTTTGAATTCAACAAAAATCCAAATCAAGGGAAATGCATTCCTCAATGAATGTATCTGGAAATTTGAACATTTGGAAAGTAATCCAAAACCCTAAACCCTAATGGAAGGAAATTATTTTCCAAAGTTACCCCAAATCTATGGATTTGATCCATACCAAAGTTAATCAACAAATATTCTCAAAGGATCAAGAAAAGACCTTAGAGATTGGTTTCACTTAGTTTGGAACCATAGACAAAATCTTGTGAATAATATAAGATAAGGAAATTGAATTTCCAAAGCCAATAAAGCCCTTACCAAAAGCCATACCAATTGGTGATCAATAATCCTAAAGGGATTTATAAAGATAAAACATTTATCAAAGGAAAATAAATTGTTTTGGAAACACAAATTTAGATCTTTTAATAAAAGACTTTGGTTTCAAATGAAAAGATAAGCCAAATTAATTTTGGCCAAACTTTTGAAATAAAATATTTTGTTTTGATAAAGTGAGTAAAGGTTTATTTAAATAAAATAAAGGATTTAAATATCCAATTTTATTTAAGTAAAAGCTTTTCCTATTTTAAATGAACACCAAGTATTTTATTACTACTTTGAAATCTTTTATTAAAAGGTTTTGCTTTGATTAAAATGAGTAAAGGATTATTTAAATAAAATAATAAGGATTTAAATATCCAATTTTATTTAAGTAAAGGCTTTCCCATTTTAATTAAAACACCAAAACTTATTTATTTATTTAAATAAGTTTCCAAGTATTCCTTTATTTTTCAAATTAAACCTTCTAGTTTGGTTTTGAAAATAATTGGATTTCAAATGGAAATTATGTTAAATAAATCAAACCCTAATAACTAAAGATCCACTTTATTTAAATAATAAATGGATCCTAAAATAAATAAAAATAATATTTCATTTTGAGATTTGGATTATGTTGCCAAACAGAACCAAATTCAAAGTGAAGTTGAGTGATTGTTTGAAATTGTTTGAATGTGTGAATAATTGTTTGAAATTCAAAACAGAAAAAGAATTAGAAAAAGAAAAAGATTTAGACAGAAATAAAAAAATAGAGGCCCAACAGCAGCCCAGTACCATCCCAGCCTTTTCACTGCTCGAAGAAGACTTTTCGTACCAAATAACAGACCCACTGAGTCAATGACAGCCCGGACCCTCTTCTCTCTCTCACTCACTTTCGACCAGAGGCGATCCCACCTCCTCTTATTTTCCCCGAACCGTTTTTCTTCACCGCTTAAACAACCCACTGAGACACCGACTGGTGGACCTCCTCCTCACCCTTTTTCCCACTGACGCGCCGGTCCCACTTCTCTAGCCATCGTCTTCACCGCGACTAGTTCCTCCTCAGACAGCGTCGCCGTTCTCTGTAAATCAATCCGCGCGTTCAATTCGTCTTAATTCCGCGCCATTACCTCGCCTTGATCACGCAGATTGAAGCACTGTGTCTCCTCTATAAATCCTCCGATACCTCATGTTGCGCCTTAGACCGCCCTAATTTCTTCCGAGCTCCTCTGTCTCCGGTGAGTTCATGAGCGATTCCGGCTAATAACGCTACCTTACCTCCTCGACCATGCTCGTGATCCCCACCTCTGGCGATCATCCCGTAGCAACATCTTGCCCGGCGACCCAGGCGTCGACAACCACCTCGACCACCCGCCACCACTGCCTCTTTCTCCGACGAGCCCCACAGGTAGAATCCGGTCATCCCTCTCCTCCCCGAGAACACGATGATGATCTCCAAGCTCAGACGAACCTAACAGCACTTTCCGTTTGTCTTAGGGTGCCCCCAATCTTCGCCTTCGTCAAGCACAGAAGCGCCACCGTGTCTGCTTCTTCTCCGGCGACTCTTCGGTAAGCACAAGACCACCCGACCCCTTTTCGTTCACGCACGACTCGTCTCGATCTTGCGCATCTAACCGTACGCCATTTAAACTTTGAGGTGATCCACAGCATCGTCTTCAACCATGGACAGAGCCGTCCGACGTCGTTCTCTACTCCGGCGAGCAATTACGCCTGACCCCGTGCGCCCCTCGTCGAGCCATCAGCACGTCGAGCTTCACCGCAACCTTCTGAGCACGGTGAGCAACTTCCCTTTCTCCCTCACCCCCTGTAGCACCAGCACCGTCGACGACGCCGATTCGCCGCCGCCCGATCGCCAGTGCCTCGTCTATGACCAAGCACCCCACCGTTCGATCTAGATCGGACGCACTAAACAGAACCACTTAACGAAAGGGTACTAGCTCAGTGCCGATGCGATCAAACTTGATCCAACGCTCCACGTTGCCGATCCACACCGAACCGATGCAGGCGAATAATATTAAGACAGCGTGGCACTAGATCATTTAAAAACAGATTTGAAAACAGAAACTTTTGCCATTTTCAAACCCTTGTATCTTTTGATCCACACGTCCAAATTTTACAAATTTGATGTCGTTGGAATCAGCAAGACAAGATCTAGCCAACCCTGCCCTTAGTTTAGCAAATAGTATTTGTTAGCTTGTTTGATTTTGCAGATTCTTTTGTGTGCTTGCTAACATTAGAAAAATCATTTAAAAATTATTTTTAGGTTAAAACCTTTGCAAATTAGTTTGTTGTGACCTTGCTGACCCTAGGAACCAACCCATAGTTTGGAAAGTGATTTTGGAAAAGAATAGGATGGATTAATTAGTTTAGTCCATTTCTAGCTAACTAAAACTATTTGTTTTGTTTATGAAAATGCTTTCATAAAGAAAACTTTGGAGAAAATGTTTTGAACCAAACCTACTGACCCAAAACACCAAGTTTTGCAATAGCAACTCATTTGGTGAAACCTATAGGTTAATACCCTAGTAGAAATGTTTCTACACCCCATAGAATGACACTTTGTTTTGCAAATGGTTTTATAGTGAAACCTTTTTGCAAATGACTTAGCCACTTCACAAAATGACCATTAGGTGTACCCAATTGTCTATGACCCATTAGGAACCCCTTTTTCAAATAAAACAAGGCTTGGCATGCTTGCATGCATTACCTTAACTTTGCCACTTTGGTAAATGACCATTTTGGATCTTACAAAGTTTAGGAATCTAATAGAGACCCTCTTTGCAAATGACTTTGCCATTTTGGTAAATGACCAATTTGGAACTTACAAAGTTTAGAAGTCTAGTGGAGACCACCTTTACAATTAGAACCATCCTTTGCATGCTTACATGCATTGCCTTGACTTTGTTATTTTATGTGTGTTGTTTTGCGTGATTGGTGGATTGAGTTTGTGTTTGCTTGATTGACTTGTAGTGAAGTTAGAGAAGAGTGAGACTAGCAAGATCAAGGAGTAAACCTATACCCTCTACCAAAAAGGAAAGTGATGCTTCATATCATTATCCCATTATTTTCACTATGCATTAGTGTTTTTGCTAAGTAAAACTTGCATGGTTTTTATTTTGCTAAGTATAGATCTTGCTATAGGAAAACTAGTAGAATGAATCCTTAGAAGGATTTTCCTTAGTTAAGAATCCTATTACTACCAAGCTTAGCCTAGCTAATAGAAAACCTGGGTGGAATATATTCACTATGGAAAAATCTCTAAGTCTGAGGACTTATGTTTTTGATTAATAAAATAACTAAGTTAATGAATCACCTGGGTGGAAATGGAAGGAATGGTTTATGTTGAGTGGTTCACAAGGCCATGGACTTGGCTTGTGTATCTCACTTGTGGATGGCCACCCAGGAAACAAAGAGATTTGAGATGTCAAATGTTGAGAAGCTTCAAGTGCAACCACTTGGCAATATGGGCTCTGCCATGATCATATAGGTTGCAAGAACTTAGCCACATGGACAGTGGGTGGTAGTGTTTGATAGGTTGGAGTGCGTCCATGTTGGTCTAAGGGAAAGCTTCTGAAAGATTTTGTCTTGGGAAACCAAGTCTTGTGGGTAAAGTGCACCACCTCTGCAGAGTGTAAACCTAAGTACTTAGCCATGTCCCTGGTAAAGGACAATTTGAACATCAAGACATGGAAGCATTCAAGAATCTCATCACTCCAATTTCTAAATAAAATTTGTGGGTGAACAAGGGTTGTGTGAAATTCTTCAATCTTTGATGGAGAGATGGCTTGGTACAAGGATCTTGAAATCATTGATTGAGGAAAATTGTTTTTGCCAAGCAAATCTTCAGTCTTTGATTGGTAGATGCCCTGAGTGGATCTCCAGTCTTTGATTAGTAGACGTCTTGGAAAGTTTTTGCCAAACAAAACTTAGTATTTTCAAAATGATA
Source organism: Avena insularis (assembly GCA_023614405.1). Classification (NCBI taxonomy): domain Eukaryota; kingdom Viridiplantae; phylum Streptophyta; class Magnoliopsida; order Poales; family Poaceae; genus Avena; species Avena insularis. The sequence goes on along the minus strand of JAJUPC010000511.1, from coordinate 43,251 downwards.
GGAAAAATCTATTTTGAGCAATGCAAGCCTCAGCTCCACTTAGCCAAATGCATATAGATGATAGACTCCACTATACTACCAAAGTATCACTTGCCAATACAATTCAAATGTATTGACCCTTGTGGCTGTAACTTATGATGTTGCAGGTTTGATTGATTTTAGTGAAGATTGATTGATTAGGATTACAAAGTCTACAACCAACATCTGCCTGTGGCACTTTGAAGATGAAGGACCCATGACTATAGTTATTCCGCTGCAATGTAATGTAAATAGCCAATGAGCTATGTTTGATGTAATAAAACTATTTTATTCCTGGTTATAAAGTTGTATTATGACCTTTGTTTCTTGATATTACATCTGAACTGTGGATGCTAGCTATTGATCCAGGGACTAGCATTGTAAACACAGGGGACTCAATCTTATTAAAGGTTGGGGACGCTACATGCAATGACACTGGTGGATCCATGTGTGGATTGTGAAGAGAACACACATGCAATGACACTGGTGGATCCATAGGTGGTATGTGAGAAGAACACTTATGAAATAACTCGAGTTGTTGCTAGTAAAAAGAACACGCATGCAATAACACTGGTGGATCCATAGGTGGATTGTGAAAAGAGCACACATGTAATGACACTGGTGGATCCATATGTGGTATGTGAAAAAACACACATGCAATGACTCAAGTTGTTGTTAGTGAAAAGAACACACATGCAATGATACTGGTGGATCCATGGTGGATTGTGAAAAGAGCATACATGCAATGACACTGGTGGATCCATATGTGGTATGTGAAAAGAACACTGGTGGATCCATGTGTGGTCACTGAAGAGAGCACACATTTCAATGACTCTGGTTGTTGTTGGTAAAAAGAACACACATGCAATGACACTGGTGGATCCATGTGTGGTCTCTGAAGAGAACACACATGCAATGACACTGGTTGTTGTTACTAAAAAGAACACACATGCAATGAAACGGGTGGATCCATGTGTGGATTGTGAAGAGAACACACATGCAATGACACTGGTGGATCCATAGGTGGTATGTGAGAAGAACAGTCATAAAATGACTCTGGTTGTTGTTAGTAAAAAGAACACACATGCAATGACACTGGTGGATCCATAGGTGGATTGTGAAAAGAGCACACATGCAATAACACTGTTGGATCCATATGTGGTATGTGAAAAAGAATACACATGCAAAGACTCCAGTTGTTGTTAGTGAAAAGAACATACATGTAATGACACCGATGGATCCATGTGTGGTCTCTGAAGAGAGAACACATTTCAATGACTCTGGTTGTTGTTAGTAAAAAGAACACACATGCAATGACACTGGTGGATCCATGTGTGGTCTCTGAAGAGAACACCCATGCAACGACTCTGGTTGTTGTTACTAAAAAGAACACACATGCAATCACACTGGTGGATCCATGTGTGGATTGTGAAGAGAACACATGCAATGACACTGGTGGATCCATAGGTGGTATGTGAGAAGAACAGTCATGAAATGACTCTCGTTGTTGTTAGTAAAAAGAACACACATGCAATGACACTAGTGGATTGTGAAAAGAACTCACATGCAATGACACTGGTGGATCCATGTGTGGTCTCTGAAGAGAACACACATGCAATGACTCGGGTTGTTGTTACTAAAAAGAACACACATGCAATGACACTGGTGGATCCATGTGTGGTCCCTGAAGAGAACACACATGCAATGACACTGGTTGTTGTTACTAAAAATAACACACATGCAATGATACTGGTGGATCCATATGTGGTATGTCAGAAGAACAATCATGAAATGACTCTGGTTGTTGTTAGTAAAAAGAACACACATGCAATGACACTAGTGGATCCATAGGTGGATTGTGAAAAATGCACACATGCAATGACACTGGTGGATCCATATGTGGTATGTGAAAAGAACACACATGCAATGACTCCAGTTGTTGTTAGTGAAAAGAACATACATGCAATGACACACGTGGATCCAAGTGTGGTCTCTCAAGAGAACACCCATTTCAATGACACTGTGGATCCATATGTGGTATGTGAAAAGAACACACATGCAATGACTCTGGTTGTTATTACTAAAAGAACACACATGCAATGACACTGGTGGATCTGTGGTGCTTGGAGAAGAACATTCATGAAATGACTCTGGTTGTTGTTAGTAAAAAGAACACACATGCAATGACACTGGTGGATCCATAGGTGGATTGTGAAAAGTGCACACATGCAAATGACACTAGTGGATCCATATGTGGTATGTCAAAAGAACACACATGCAATGACTCCAGTTGTTGTTAGTGAAAAGAACATACATGCAATGACACTGGTGGATCCATGTGTGGTCTCGAAGAGAACACACATTTCAATGACACTGTGGATCCATATGTGGTATGTGAAAAGAACACACATGAAATGACTCTGGTTGTTATTACTAAAAGAACACACATGCAATGGCACTGGTGGATCTATAGGTGGTATGTGAGAAGAACATGTGAAATGACTCTGGTTGTTGTTAGTAAAAGAACACACATGCAATAACACGTGGATCCATAGGTGGATTTTGAAAAGTGCACAAATGCAAATGATCTTGGTGGATCCATATGTGGTATGTGAAAAGAACACACATGCAATGACTCTGTTGTTGTTAGTGAAAAGATCATACATGCAATGACATGGTGGATCCATGTGTGGTCTCAAGAGAACACACATGCGATGACACTGGTTGTTGTTACTAAAAGAACACACATGCAATGACACTGGTGGATCCATGTGTGGATTGTGAAGAGAACACATGCAATGACACTGGTGGATCCATAGGTGGTATGTGAAGAACACTCATGAAATAACTCGGGTTGTTGTTAGTAAAAAGAACACGCATGCAATAACACTGGTGGATCCATAGGTGGATTGTGAAAAGAGCACACATGTAATGACACTGGTGGATCCATATGTGGTATGTGAAAAAACACACATGCAATGACTTTAGTTGTTGTTAGTGAAAAGAACACACATGCAATGACACTGGTGGATCCATGGTGGATTGTGAAAAGAGCATACATGCAATGACACTGGTGGATCCATATGTGGTATGTGAAAAGAACACTGGTGGATCCATGTGTGGTCACTGAAGAGAGCACACATTTCAATGACTCTGGTTGTTGTTGGTAAAAAGAACACACATGCAATGACACTGGTGGATCCATGTGTGGTCTCTGAAGAGAACACACATGCAATGACACTGGTTGTTGTTACTAAAAAGAACACACATGCAATGAAACGGGTGGATCCATGTGTGGATTGTGAAGAGAACACACATGCAATGACACTGGTGGATCCATAGGTGGTATGTGAGAAGAACAGTCATAAAATGACTCTGGTTGTTATTAGTAAAAAGAACACACATGCAATGGCCCTGGTGGATCCATAGGTGGATTGTGAAAAGAGCACACATGCAATAACACTGTTGGATCCATATGTGGTATGTGAAAAGAATACACATGCAAAGACTCCAGTTGTTTTTAGTGAAAAGAACATACATATAATGACACCGATGGATCCATGTGTGGTCTCTGAAGAGAGCACACATTTCAATGACTCTGGTTGTTGTGAGTAAAAAGAACACACATGCAATGACACTGGTGGATCCATGTGTGGTCTCTGAAGAGAACACCCATGCAATGACTCTGGTTGTTGTTAGTAAAAAGAACACACATGCAATCACACTAGTGGATCCATAGGTGGATTTTGAAAAGTGCACAAATGCAAATGACACTGGTGGATCCATATGTGGTATGTGAAAAGAACACACATGCAATGACTCCTGTTGTTGTTAGTGAAAAGATCATACATGCAATGACACTGGTGGATCCATGTGTGGTCTCTCAAGAGAACACACATGCAATGACACTGGTTGTTGTTACTAAAAAGAACACACATTTCAATGACACTCGTGGATCCATATGTGGTATGTGAAAAGAACACACATGCAATGACTCTGGTTGTTATAACTAAAAAGAACACACATGCAATGACACTGGTGGATCTATAGGTGCTTGTGAGAAGAACAGTCATGAAATGACTCTGGTTGTTGTTAGTAAAAAGAACACACATGCAATGACACTGGTGGATCCATAGGTGGATTGTGAAAAGTGCACACATGCAAATGACACTGGTGGATCCATATGTGGTATGTCAAAAGAACACACATGCAATGACTCCAGTTGTTGTTAGTGAAAAGAACATACATGCAATGACACTGGTGGATCCATGTGTGGTCTCTGAAGAGAACACACATTTCAATGACACTCGTGGATCCATATGTGGTATGTGAAAAGAACACACATGCAATGACTCTGGTTGTTATTACTAAAAAGAACACACATGCAATGGCACTGGTGGATCTATAGGTGGTATGTGAGAAGAATAGTCATGAAATGACTCTGGTTGTTGTTAGTAAAACGAACACACATGCAATAACACTGGTGGATCCATAGGTGGATTTTGAAAAGTGCACAAATGCAAATGACACTGGTGGATCCATATGTGGTATGTCAAAAGAACACACATGCAATGACTCCAGTTGTTGTTAGTGAAAAGAACATACATGCAATGACACTGGTGGATCCATAGGTGGATTGTGAAAAGAGCACACATGCAATAACACTGTTGGATCCATATGTGGTATGTGAAAAGAACACACATGCAATGACTCCTGTTGTTGTTAGTGAAAAGATCATACATGCAATGACACTGGTGGATCCATGTGTGGTCTCTCAAGAGAACACACATGCGATGACACTGGTTGTTGTTACTAAAAAGAACACACATGCAATGACACTGGTGGATCCATGTGTGGATTGTGAAGAGAACACACATGCAATGACACTGGTGGATCCATATGTGGTATGTGAAAAGAACACAGATGCAATGACTCTGGTTGTTATTACTAAAAAGAACACACATGCAATAGCACTGGTGGATCTATAGGTGGTATGTGAGAAGAATAGTCATGAAATGACTCTGGTTGTTGTTAGTAAAAAGAACACGCATGCAATAACACTGGTGGATCCATAGGTGGATTGTGAAAAGAGCACACATGTAATGACACTGGTGGATCCATATGTGGTATGTGAAAAAACACACATGCAATGACTCCAGTTGTTGTTAGTGAAAAGAACACACATGCAATGACACTGGTGGATCCATGGTGGATTGTGAAAAGAGCATACATGCAATGACACTGGTGGATCCATATGTGGTATGTGAAAAGAACACTGGTGGATCCATGTGTGGTCACTGAAGAGAGCACACATTTCAATGACTCTGGTTGTTGTTGGTAAAAAGAACACACATGCAATGACACTGGTGGATCCATGTGTGGTCTCTGAAGAGAACACACATGCAATGACACTGGTTGTTGTTACTAAAAAGAACACACATGCAATGAAACGGGTGGATCCATGTGTGGATTGTGAAGAGAACACACATGCAATGACACTGGTGGATCCATAGGTGGTATGTGAGAAGAACAGTCATAAAATGACTCTGGTTGTTGTTAGTAAAAAGAACACACATGCAATGACACTGGTGGATCCATAGGTGGATTGTGAAAAGAGCACACATGCAATAACACTGTTGGATCCATATGTGGTATGTGAAAAGAATACACATGCAAAGACTCCAGTTGTTGTTAGTGAAAAGAACATACATGTAATGACACCGATGGATCCATGTGTGGTCTCTGAAGAGAGCACACATTTCAATGACTCTGGTTGTTGTGAGTAAAAAGAACACACATGCAATGACACTGGTGGATCCATGTGTGGTCTCTGAAAGAACACCCATGCAATGACTCTGGTTGTTGTTAGTAAAAAAGAACACACATGCAATCACCGGTGGATCCATAGGTGGATTTTGAAAAGTGCACAAATGCAAATGACACTGGTGGATCCATATGTGGTATGTGAAAAGAAAACACATGCAATGACTCTGTTGTTGTTAGTGAAAAGATCATACATGCAATGACATCTGGTGGATCCATGTGGTCTCTCAAGAGAACACACATGCAATGACACAGTTGTTGTTACTAAAAGAACACACATGCAATGACACTGGTGGATCCATGTGTGGATTGTGAAGAGAACACACATGCAATGACACTGGTGGATCCATAGGTGGTATGTGAGAAGAACACTCATGAAATAACTCGGGTTGTTGTTAGTAAAAAGAACACGCATGCAATAACACTGGTGGATCCATAGGTGGATTGTGAAAAGAGCACACATGTAATGACACTGGTGGATCCATATGTGGTATGTGAAAAAACACACATGCAATGACTCCAGTTGTTGTTAGTGAAAAGAACACACATGCAATGACACTGGTGGATCCATGGTGGATTGTGAAAAGAGCATACATGCAATGACACTGGTGGATCCATATGTGGTATGTGAAAAGAACACTGGTGGATCCATGTGTGGTCACTGAAGAGAGCACACATTTCAATGACTCTGGTTGTTGTTGGTAAAAAAAAACACATGCAATGACACTGGTGGATCCATGTGTGGTCTCTGAAGAGAACACACATGCAATGACACTGGTTGTTGTTACTAAAAAGAACACACATGCAATGAAACGGGTGGATCCATGTGTGGATTGTGAAGAGAACACACATGCAATGACACTGGTGGATCCATAGGTGGTATGTGAGAAGAACAGTCATAAAATGACTCTGGTTGTTGTTAGTAAAAAGAACACACATGCAATGACACTGGTGGATCCATAGGTGGATTGTGAAAAGAGCACACATGCAATAACACTGTTGGATCCATATGTGGTATGTGAAAAGAATACACATGCAAAGACTCCAGTTGTTGTTAGTGAAAAGAACATACATGTAATGACACCGATGGATCCATGTGTGGTCTCTGAAGATAGCACACATTTCAATGACTCTGGTTGTTGTTAGTAAAAAGAACACACATGCAATGACACTGGTGGATCCATGTGTGGTCTCTGAAGAGAACACCCATGCAATGACTCTGGTTGTTACTAAAAAGAACACCCATGCAATCACACTGGTGGATCCATGTGTGGATTGTGAAGAGAACACATGCAATGACACTGGTGGATCCATAGGTGGTATGTGAGAAGAACAGTCATGAAATGACTCTCGTTGTTGTTAGTAAAAAGAACGCACATGCAATGACACTAGTGGATTGTGAAAAGAACTCACATGCAATGACACTGGTGGATCCATGTGTGGTCTCTGAAGAGAACACACATTTCAATGACACTCGTGGATCCATAGGTGGTATGTGAAAAGAACACACATGCAATGACTCTGGTTGTTATTACTAAAAAGAACACACATGCAATGACACTGGTGGATCTGTAGGTGGTATGTGAGAAGAACAGTCATGAAATGACTCTGGTTGTTGTTAGTAAAAAGAACACACATGCAATGACAAAGGTGGATCCATAGGTGGATTGTGAAAAGAGCACACATGCAATAACACTGGTGGATCCATATGTGGTATGTGAAAAGAACACACATGCAATGACTCCAGTTGTTGTCAGTGAAAAGAACACACATGGAATGACACCGGTGGATCCATAGGTGGATTGTGAAAAGAGCACACATGCAATGACACTGGTGGATCCATAGGTGGTATGTGAGAAGAACACACATGCAATGACTCCTGTTGTTGTTAGTGAAAAGATCATACATGCAATGACACTGGTGGATCCATGTGTGGTCTCTCAAGAGAACACACATGCGATGACACTGGTTGTTGTTACTAAAAAGAACACACATGCAATGACACTGGTGGATCCATGTGTGGATTGTGAAGAGAACACACATGCAATGACACTGGTGGATCCATAGGTGGTATGTGAGAAGAACACTCATGAAATAACTCGGGTTGTTGTTAGTAAAAAGAACACGCATGCAATAACACTGGTGGATCCATAGGTGGATTGTGAAAAGAGCACACATGTAATGACACTGGTGGATCCATATGTGGTATGTGAAAAAACACACATGCAATGACTCCAGTTGTTGTTAGTGAAAAGAACACACATGCAATGACACTGGTGGATCCATGGTGGATTGTGAAAAGAGCATACATGCAATGACACTGGTGGATCCATATGTGGTATGTGAAAAGAACACTGGTGGATCCATGTGTGGTCACCAAGAGAGCACACATTTCAATGACTCGTTGTTGTTGGTAAAAGAACACACATGCAATGACATCAGTGGATCCATGTGGTCTCTGAAGAGAACACATGCTATGACACTGGTTGTTGTTACTAAAAAGAACACACATGCAATGAAACGGGTGGATCCATGTGTGGATTGTGAAGAGAACACACATGCAATGACACTGGTGGATCCATCTGTGGTGTGTGAAGAACACCATAAAATGACTCTGGTTGTTGTTAGTAAAAGAACACACATGCAATGACACTGGTGGATCCATAGGTGGATTGTGAAAAGAGCACACATGCAATAACACTTGGATCCATATGTGGTATGTGAAAAGAATACACATGCAAAGACTCAGTTGTTGTTAGTGAAAAGAACATACATGTAATGACACCGATGGATCCATGTGTGGTCTCTGAAGATAGCACACATTTCAATGACTCTGGTTGTTGTTAGTAAAAAGAACACACATGCAATGACACTGGTGGATCCATGTGTGGTCTCTGAAGAGAACACCCATGCAATGACTCTGGTTGTTACTAAAAAGAACACCCATGCAATCACACTGGTGGATCCATGTGTGGATTGTGAAGAGAACACATGCAATGACACTGGTGGATCCATAGGTGGTATGTGAGAAGAACAGTCATGAAATGACTCTCGTTGTTGTTAGTAAAAAGAACGCACATGCAATGACACTAGTGGATTGTGAAAAGAACTCACATGCAATGACACTGGTGGATCCATGTGTGGTCTCTGAAGAGAACACACATGCAATGACTCTGGTTGTTGTTACTAAAAAGAACACACATGCAATGACACTGGTGGATCCATGTGTGGTCCCTGAAGAGAACACACATGCAATGACACTGGTTGTTGTTACTAAAAATAACACACATGCAATGATACTGGTGGATCCATATGTGGTATGTCAGAAGAACAATCATGAAATGACTCTGGTTGTTGTTAGTAAAAAGAACACACATGCAATGACACTCGTGGATCCATAGGTGGATTGTGAAAAATGCACACATGCAATGACACTGGTGGATCCATATGTGGTATGTGAAAAGAACACACATGCAATGACTCCAGTTGTTGTTAGTGAAAAGAACATACATGAAATGACATCAGTGGATCCATGTGGTCTCTGAAGAGAACACACATTTCAATGACACTCGTGGATCCATATGTGGTATGTGAAAAGAACACACATGCAATGACTCTGGTTGTTATTACTAAAAAGAACACACATGCAATGGCACTGGTGGATCTATAGGTGGTATGTGAGAAGAACAGTCATGAAATGACTTTGGTTGTTGTTAGTAAAAAGAACACACATGCAATAACACTTGTGGATCCATAGGTGGATTTTGAAAAGTGCACACATGCAAATGATACTGGTGGATCCATATGTGGTATGTGAAAAGAACACACATGCAATGACTCCTGTTGTTGTTAGTGAAAAGATCATACATGCAATGACACTGGTGGATCCATGTGTGGTCTCTCAAGAGAACACACATGCAATGACACTGCTTGTTGTTACTAAAAAGAACACACATGCAATGACACTGGTGGATCCATGTGTGGATTGTGAAGAGAACACACATGCAATGACACTGGTGGATCCATATGTGGTATGTGAAAAGAACACTCATGAAATAACTCGGGTTGTTGTTAGTAAAAAGAACACGCATGCAATAACACTGGTGGATCCATAGGTGAATTGTGAAAAGAGCACACATGTAATGACACTGGTGGATCCATATGTGGTATGTGAAAAGAACACACATGCAATGACTCCAGTTGTTGTTAGTGAAAAGAACACACATGCAATGACACTGGTGGATCCATGGTGGATTGTGAAAAGAGCATACATGCAATGACACTGGTGGATCCATATGTGGTATGTGAAAAGAACACTGGTGGATCCATGTGTGGTCACTGAAGAGAGCACACATTTCAATGACTCTGGTTGTTGTTGGTAAAAAGAACACACATGCAATGACCAGGGTGGATCCATGTGGTCTCTGAAGAGAACACACATGCAATGACACTGGTTGTTGTTACTAAAAAGAACACACATGCAATGAAACGGGTGGATCCATGTGTGGATTGTGAAGAGAACACACATGCAATGACACTGGTGGATCCATAGGTGGTATGTGAGAAGAACAGTCATAAAATGACTCTGGTTGTTGTTAGTAAAAAGAACACACATGCAATGACACTGGTGGATCCATAGGTGGATTGTGAAAAGAGCACACATGCAATAACACTGTTGGATCCATATGTGGTATGTGAAAAGAATACACATGCAAAGACACTGGTGGATCCATAGGTGGTATGTGAGAAGAACAGTCATGAAATGACTCTCGTTGTTGTTAGTAAAAAGAACGCACATGCAATGACACTAGTGGATTGTGAAAAGAACTCACATGCAATGACACTGGTGGATCCATGTGTGGTCTCTGAAGAGAACACACATGCAATGACTCTGGTTGTTGTTACTAAAAAGAACACACATGCAATGACACTGGTGGATCCATGTGTGGTCCCTGAAGAGAACACACATGCAATGACACTGGTTGTTGTTACTAAAAATAACACACATGCAATGATACTGGTGGATCCATATGTGGTATGTCAGAAGAACAATCATGAAATGACTCTGGTTGTTAGTAAAAAGAACACACATGCAATGACACTAGTGGATCCATAGGTGGATTGTGAAAAATGCACACATGCAATGACACTGGTGGATCCATATGTGGTATGTGAAAAGAACACACATGCAATGACTCCAGTTGTTGTTAGTGAAAAGAACATACATGAAATGACACTGGTGGATCCATGTGTGGTCTCTGAAGAGAACACACATTTCAATGACACTCGTGGATCCATATGTGGTATGTGAAAAGAACACACATGCAATGACTCTGGTTGTTATTACTAAAAAGAACACACATGCAATGGCACTTGTGGATCTATAGGTGGTATGTGAGAAGAACAGTCATGAAATGACTTTGGTTGTTGTTAGTAAAAAGAACACACATGCAATAACACTGGTGGATCCATAGGTGGATTTTGAAAAGTGCACAAATGCAAATGATACTGGTGGATCCATATGTGGTATGTGAAAAGAACACACATGCAATGACTCCTGTTGTTGTTAGTGAAAAGATCATACATGCAATGACACTGGTGGATCCATGTGTGGTCTCTCAAGAGAACACACATGCGATGACACTGGTTGTTGTTACTAAAAAGAACACACATGCAATGACACTGGTGGATCCATGTGTGGATTGTGAAGAGAACACACATGCAATGACACTGGTGGATCCATATGTGGTATGTGAAAAGAACACTCATGAAATAACTCGGGTTGTTGTTAGTAAAAAGAACACGCATGCAATAACACTGGTGGATCCATAGGTGAATTGTGAAAAGAGCACACATGTAATGACACTGGTGGATCCATATGTGGTATGTGAAAAGAACACACATGCAATGACTCCAGTTGTTGTTAGTGAAAAGAACACACATGCAATGACACTGGTGGATCCATGGTGGATTGTGAAAAGAGCATACATGCAATGACACTGGTGGATCCATATGTGGTATGTGAAAAGAACACTGGTGGATCCATGTGTGGTCACTGAAGAGAGCACACATTTCAATGACTCTGGTTGTTGTTGGTAAAAAGAACACACATGCAATGACACTGGTGGATCCATGTGTGGTCTCTGAAGAGAACACACATGCAATGACACTGGTTGTTGTTACTAAAAAGAACACACATGCAATGAAACGGGTGGATCCATGTGTGGATTGTGAAGAGAACACACATGCAATGACACTGGTGGATCCATAGGTGGTATGTGAGAAGAACAGTCATAAAATGACTCTGGTTGTTGTTAGTAAAAAGAACACACATGCAATGACACTGGTGGATCCATAGGTGGATTGTGAAAAGAGCACACATGCAATAACACTGTTGGATCCATATGTGGTATGTGAAAAGAATACACATGCAAAGACTCCAGTTGTTGTTAGTGAAAAAAACATACATGTAATGACACCGATGGATCCATGTGTGGTCTCTGAAGAGAGCACACATTTCAATGACTCTGGTTGTTGTTAGTAAAAAGAACACACATGCAATGACACTGGTGGATCCATGTGTGGTCTCTGAAGAGAACACCCATGCAATGACTCTGGTTGTTGTTACTAAAAAGAACACACATGCAGTCACACTAGTGGATCCATGTGTGGATTGTGAAGAGAACACATGCAATGACACTGGTGGATCCATAGGTGGTATGTGAGAAGAACAGTCATGAAATGACTCTCGTTGTTGTTAGTAAAAAGAACACACATGCAATGACACTAGTGGATTGTGAAAAGAACTCACATGCAATGCCAATGGTGGATCCATGTGTGGTCTCTGAAGAGAACACACATGCAATGACTCTGGTTGTTGTTACTAAAAAGAACACACATGCAATGACACTGGTGGATCCATGTGTGGTCCCTGAAGAGAACACACATGCAATGACACTGGTTGTTGTTACTAAAAATAACACACATGCAATGATACTGGTGGATCCATATGTGGTATGTCAGAAGAACATTCATGAAATGACACAGGTTGTTGTTAGTAAAAAGAACACACATGCAATGACACTAGTGGATCCATAGGTGGATTGTGAAAAAAGCACACATGCAATGACACTGGTGGATCCATATGTGGTATGTGAAAAGAACACACATGCAATGACTCCAGTTGTTGTTAGTGAAAAGAACATACATGCAATGACACTGGTGGATCCATGTGTGGTCTCTGAAGAGAACACACATTTCAATGACACTCGTGGATCCATATGTGGTATGTGAAAAGAACACACATGCAATGACTCTGGTTGTTATTACTAAAAAGAACACACATGCAATGACACTGGTGGATCTGTAGGTGCTTGTGAGAAGAACAGTCATGAAATGACTCTGGTTGTTGTTAGTAAAAAGAACACACATGCAATGACACTGGTGGATCCATAGGTGGATTGTGAAAAGTGCACACATGCAAATGACACTGGTGGATCCATATGTGGTATGTCAAAAGAACACACATGCAATGACTCCAGTTGTTGTTAGTGAAAAGAACATACATGCAATGACACTGGTGGATCCATTTGAGGTATGTGAAGAGAACACACATTCAATGACAAATGTTGATGTTAATAAAAAGAACACACATGCAATGAAAACGGTGGATACATGTGTGGATTGTGAAGAACACACATGCAATGACACTGGTGGATCCATAGGTGGTATGTGAGAAGAACAGTCATAAAATGACTCTGGTTGTTGTTAGTAAAAAGAACACACATGCAATGACACTGGTGGATCCATAGGTGGATTGTGAAAAGAGCACACATGCAATAACACTGTTGGATCCATATGTGGTATGTGAAAAGAATACACATGCAAAGACTCCAGTTGTTGTTAGTGAAAAGAACATACATGTAATGACACCGATGGATCCATGTGTGGTCTCTGAAGAGAGCACACATTTCAATGACTCTGGTTGTTGTTAGTAAAAAGAACACACATGCAATGACACTGGTGGATCCATGTGTGGTCTCTGAAGAGAACACCCATGCAATGACTCTGGTTGTTGTTACTAAAAAGAACACACATGCAATCACACTGGTGGATCCATGTGTGGATTGTGAAGAGAACACACATGCAATGACACTGGTGGATCCATAGGTGGTATGTGAGAAGAACAGTCATGAAATGACAATCGTTGTTGTTAGTAAAAAGAACACACATGCAATGACACTAGTGGATTGTGAAAAGAACTCACATGCAATGACACTGGTGGATCCATGTGTGGTCTCTGAAGAGAACACACATGCAATGACTCTGGTTGTTGTTACTAAAAAGAACACACATGCAATGACACTGGTGGATCCATGTGTGGTCCCTGAAGAGAACACACATGCAATGACACTGGTTGTTGTTACTAAAAATAAGACACATGCAATGATACTGGTGGATCCATATGTGGTATGTCAGAAGAACAATCATGAAATGACTCTGGTTGTTGTTAGTAAAAAGAACACACATGCAATGACACTAGTGGATCCATAGGTGGATTGTGAAAAATGCACACATGCAATGACACTGGTGGATCCATATGTGGTATGTGAAAAGAACACACATGCAATGACTCCAGTTGTTGTTAGTGAAAAGAACATACATGAAATGACACTGGTGGATCCATGTGTGGTCTCTGAAGAGAACACACATTTCAATGACACTCGTGGATCCATAGGTGGTATGTGAAAAGAACACACATGCAATGACTCTGGTTGTTATTACTAAAAAGAACACAGATGCAATAACACTGGTGGATCTGTAGGTGCTTGTGAGAAGAACAGTCATGAAATGACTCTGGTTGTTGTTAGTAAAAAGAACACACATGCAATGACACTGGTGGATCCATAGGTGGATTGTGAAAAGTGCACACATGCAAATGACACTGGTGGATCCATATGTGGTATGTCAAAAGAACACACATGCAATGACTCCAGTTGTTGTTAGTGAAAAGAACATACATGCAATGACATGGTGGATCCATGTGGTCTCTGAAGAGAACACACATTTCAATGACACTGTGGATCCATATGTGGTATGTGAAAAGAACACACATGCAATGACTCTGGTTGTTATTACTAAAAAGAACACACATGCAATGGCACTGGTGGATCTATAGGTGGTATGTGAGAAGAACAGTCATGAAATGACTCTGGTTGTTGTTAGTAAAAAGAACACACATGCAATAACACTGGTGGATCCATAGGTGGATTTTGAAAAGTGCACAAATGCAAATGATACTGGTGGATCCATATGTGGTATGTGAAAAGAACACACATGCAATGACTCCTGTTGTTGTTAGTGAAAAGATCATACATGCAATGACACTGGTGGATCCATGTGTGGTCTCTCAAGAGAACACACATGCGATGACACTGGTTGTTGTTACTAAAAAGAACACACATGCAATGACACTGGTGGATCCATGTGTGGATTGTGAAGAGAACACACATGCAATGACACTGGTGGATCCATAGGTGGTATGTGAGAAGAACACTCATGAAATAACTCGGGTTGTTGTTAGTAAAAAGAACACGCATGCAATAACACTGGTGGATCCATAGGTGGATTGTGAAAAGAGCACACATGTAATGACACTGGTGGATCCATATGTGGTATGTGAAAAACACATGCAATGACTCGGTTGTTGTTAGTGAAAAGAACACACATGCAATGACACTGGTGGATCCATGGTGGATTGTGAAAATAGCAAACATGCAATGACACTGGTGGATCCATATGTGGTATGTGAAAAGAACACTGGTGGATCCATGTGAGGTCACCAAGAGAGCACACATTTCAATGACTCGTTGTTGTTGGTAAAAGAACACACATGCAATGACATCAGGTGGATCCATGTGTGGTCTCAAGAGAACACACATGCAATGACACTGGTTGTTGTTACTAAAAAGAACACACATGCAATGAAACGGGTGGATCCATGTGTGGATTGTGAAGAGAACACACATGCAATGACACTGGTGGATCCATAGGTGGTATGTGAGAAGAACAGTCATAAAATGACTCTGGTTGTTGTTAGTAAAAAGAACACACATGCAATGACACTGGTGGATCCATAGGTGGATTGTGAAAAGAGCACACATGCAATAACACTGTTGGATCCATATGTGGTATGTGAAAAGAATACACATGCAAAGACTCCAGTTGTTGTTAGTGAAAAAAACATACATGTAATGACACCGATGGATCCATGTGTGGTCTCTGAAGAGAGCACACATCTCAATGACTCTGGTTGTTGTTAGTAAAAAGAACACACATGCAATGACACTGGTGGATCCATGTGTGGTCTCTGAAGAGAACACCCATGCAATGACTCTGGTTGTTGTTACTAAAAAGAACACACATGCAATCACACTGGTGGATCCATGTGTGGATTGTGAAGAGAACACATGCAATGACACTGGTGGATCCATAGGTGGTATGTGAGAAGAACAGTCATGAAATGACTCTCGTTGTTGTTAGTAAAAAGAACACACATGCAATGACACTAGTGGATTGTGAAAAGAACTCACATGCAATGACAATGGTGGATCCATGTGTGGTCTCTGAAGAGAACACACATGCAATGACTCTGGTTGTTGTTACTAAAAAGAACACACATGCAATGACACTGGTGGATCCATGTGTGGTCCCTGAAGAGAACACACATGCAATGACACTGGTTGTTGTTACTAAAAATAACACACACATGCAATCTTTGGTGGATCCATATGTGGTATGTCAGAAGAACAATCATGAAATGACTCTGGTTGTTGTTAGTAAAAATAACACACATGCAATGACACTAGTGGATCCATAGGTGGATTGTGAAAAATGCACACATGCAATGACACTGGTGGATCCATATGTGGTATGTGAAAAGAACACACATGCAATGACTCCAGTTGTTGTTAGTGAAAAGAACATACATGAAATGACACCGGTGGATCCATGTGTGGTCTCTGAAGAGAACACACATTTCAATGACACTCGTGGATCCATATGTGGTATGTGAAAAGAACACACATGCAATGACTCTGGTTGTTATTACTAAAAAGAACACACATGCAATGACACTGGTGGATCTGTAGGTGCTTGTGAGAAGAACAGTCATGAAATGACTCTGGTTGTTGTTAGTAAAAAGAACACACATGCAATGACACTGGTGGATCCATAGGTGGATTGTGAAAAGTGCACACATGCAAATGACACTGGTGGATCCATATGTGGTATGTCAAAAGAACACTGGTGGATCCATGTGTGGTCACTGAAGAGAGCACACATTTCAATGACTCTGGTTGTTGTTGGTAAAAAGAACACACATGGAATGACACTGGTGGATCCATGTGTGGTCTCTGAAGAGAACACACATGCAATGACACTGGTTGTTGTTACTAAAAAGAACACACATGCAATGAAACGGGTGGATCCATGTGTGGATTGTGAAGAGAACACACATGCAATGACACTGGTGGATCCATAGGTGGTATGTGAGAAGAACAGTCATAAAATAACTCTGGTTGTTGTTAGTAAAAAGAACACACATGCAATGATACTGGTGGATCCATAGGTGGATTGTGAAAAGAGCACACATGCAATAACACTGTTGGATCCATATGTGGTATGTGAAAAGAATACACATGCAAAGACTCCAGTTGTTGTTAGTGAAAAAAACATACATGTAATGACACCGATGGATCCATGTGTGGTCTCTGAAGAGAGCACACATTTCAATGACTCTGGTTGTTGTTAGTAAAAAGAACACACATGCAATGACACTGGTGGATCCATGTGTGGTCTCTGAAGAGAACACCCATGCAATGACTCTGGTTGTTGTTACTAAAAAGAACACACATGCAATCACACTGGTGGATCCATGTGTGGATTGTGAAGAGAACACATGCAATGACACTGGTGGATCCATAGGTGGTATGTGAGAAGAACAGTAATGAAATGACTCTCGTTGTTGTTAGTAAAAAGAACACACATGCAATGACACTAGTGGATTGTGAAAAGAACTCACATGCAATGACAATGGTGGATCCATGTCTGGTCTCTGAAGAGAACACACATGCAATGACTCTGGTTGTTGTTACTAAAAAGAACACACATGCAATGACACTGGTGGATCCATGTGTGGTCCCTGAAGAGAACACACATGCAATGACACTGGTTGTTGTTACTAAAAATAACACACATGCAATGATACTGGTGGATCCATATGTGGTATGTCAGAAGAACAATCATGAAATGACTCTGGTTGTTGTTAGTAAAAAGAACACACATGCAATGACACTAGTGGATCCATAGGTGGATTGTGAAAAATGCACAAATGCAATGACACTGGTGGATCCATATGTGGTATGTGAAAAGAACACACATGCAATGACTCCAGTTGTTGTTAGTGAAAAGAACATACATGAAATGACACTGGTGGATCCATGTGTGGTCTCTGAAGAGAACACACATTTCAATGACACTCGTGGATCCATATGTGGTATGTGAAAAGAACACACATGCAATGACTCTGGTTGTTATTACTAAAAAGAACACACATGCAATGACACTGGTGGATCTGTAGGTGCTTGTGAGAAGAACAGTCATGAAATGACTCTGGTTGTTGTTAGTAAAAAGAACACACATGCAATGACACTGGTGGATCCGTAGGTGGATTGTGAAAAGTGCACACATGCAAATGACACTGGTGGATCCATATGTGGTATGTCAAAAGAACACACATGCAATGACTCTAGTTGTTGTTAGTGAAAAGAACATACATCCAATGACACTGGTGGATCCATGTGTGGTCTCTGAAGAGAACACACATTTCAATGACACTCGTGGATCCATATGTGGTATGTGAAAAGAACACACATGCAATGACTCTGGTTGTTATTACTAAAAAGAACACACATGCAATGGCACTGGTGGATCTATAGGTGGTATGTGAGAAGAACAGTCATGAAATGACTCGGTTGTTGTTAGTAAAAGAACACACATGCAATAACCTGGTGGATCCATAGGTGGATTTTGAAAAGTGCACAAATGCAAATGATCTTGGTGGATCCATATGTGGTATGTGAAAAGAACACACATGCAATGACTCTGTTGTTGTTAGTGAAAAGATCATACATGCAATGACATTTGGTGGATCCATGTGTGGTCTCTCAAGAGAACACACATGCGATGACACTGGTTGTTGTTACTAAAAGAACACACATGCAATGACACTGGTGGATCCATGTGTGGATTGTGAAGAACACACATGCAATGACATTTGGTGGATCCATGTGTGGTCTCTGAAGAACACCATGCAATGACTCTGGTTGTTACTAAAAAGAACACCCATGCAATCACACTGGTGGATCCATGTGTGGATTGTGAAGAGAACACATGCAATGACACTGGTGGATCCATAGGTGGTATGTGAGAAGAACAGTCATGAAATGACTCGTTGTTGTTAGTAAAAGAGCACATGCAATGACACTAGTGGATTGTGAAAAGAACTCACATGCAATGACACTGGTGGATCCATGTGTGGTCTCTGAAGAGAACACACATGCAATGACTCTGGTTGTTGTTACTAAAAAGAACACACATGCAATGACACTGGTGGATCCATGTGTGGTCCACAAGAGAACACATGCAATGACACTGGTTGTTGTTACTAAAAATAACACACATGCAATGATACTGGTGGATCCATATGTGGTATGTCAGAAGAACAATCATGAAATGACTCTGGTTGTTGTTAGTAAAAAGAACACACATGCAATGACACTCGTGGATCCATAGGTGGATTGTGAAAAATGCACACATGCAATGACACTGGTGGATCCATATGTGGTATGTGAAAAGAACACACATGCAATGACTCCAGTTGTTGTTAGTGAAAAGAACATACATGAAATGACACTGGTGGATCCATGTGTGGTCTCTGAAGAGAACACACATTTCAATGACACTCGTGGATCCATATGTGGTATGTGAAAAGAACACACATGCAATGACTCTGGTTGTTATTACTAAAAAGAACACACATGCAATGGCACTGGTGGATCTATAGGTGGTATGTGAGAAGAACAGTCATGAAATGACTTTGGTTGTTGTTAGTAAAAAGAACACACATGCAATAACACTGGTGGATCCATAGGTGGATTTTGAAAAGTGCACACATGCAAATGATACTGGTGGATCCATATGTGGTATGTGAAAAGAACACACATGCAATGACTCCTGTTGTTGTTAGTGAAAAGATCATACATGCAATGACACTGGTGGATCCATGTGTGGTCTCTCAAGAGAACACACATGCGATGACACTGGTTGTTGTTACTAAAAAGAACACACATGCAATGACACTGGTGGATCCATGTGTGGATTGTGAAGAGAACACACATGCAATGACACTGGTGGATCCATATGTGGTATGTGAAAAGAACACTCATGAAATAACTCGGGTTGTTGTTAGTAAAAAGAACACGCATGCAATAACACTGGTGGATCCATAGGTGAATTGTGAAAAGAGCACACATGTAATGACACTGGTGGATCCATATGTGGTATGTGAAAAGAACACACATGCAATGACTCCAGTTGTTGTTAGTGAAAAGAACACACATGCAATGACACTGGTGGATCCATGGTGGATTGTGAAAAGAGCATACATGCAATGACACTGGTGGATCCATATGTGGTATGTGAAAAGAACACTGGTGGATCCATGTGTGGTCACTGAAGAGAGCACACATTTCAATGACTCTGGTTGTTGTTGGTAAAAAGAACACACATGCAATGACACTGGTGGATCCATGTGTGGTCTCTGAAGAGAACACACATGCAATGACACTGGTTGTTGTTACTAAAAAGAACACACATGCAATGAAACGGGTGGATCCATGTGTGGATTGTGAAGAGAACACACATGCAATGACACTGGTGGATCCATAGGTGGTATGTGAGAAGAACAGTCATAAAATGACTCTGGTTGTTGTTAGTAAAAAGAACACACATGCAATGACACTGGTGGATCCATAGGTGGATTGTGAAAAGAGCACACATGCAATAACACTGTTGGATCCATATGTGGTATGTGAAAAGAATACACATGCAAAGACACTGGTGGATCCATAGGTGGTATGTGAGAAGAACAGTCATGAAATGACTCTCGTTGTTGTTAGTAAAAAGAACGCACATGCAATGACACTAGTGGATTGTGAAAAGAACTCACATGCAATGACACTGGTGGATCCATGTGTGGTCTCTGAAGAGAACACACATGCAATGACTCTGGTTGTTGTTACTAAAAAGAACACACATGCAATGACACTGGTGGATCCATGTGTGGTCCCTGAAGAGAACACACATGCAATGACACTGGTTGTTGTTACTAAAAATAACACACATGCAATGATACTGGTGGATCCATATGTGGTATGTCAGAAGAACAATCATGAAATGACTCTGGTTGTTGTTAGTAAAAAGAACACACATGCAATGACACTAGTGGATCCATAGGTGGATTGTGAAAAATGCACACATGCAATGACACTGGTGGATCCATATGTGGTATGTGAAAAGAACACACATGCAATGACTCCAGTTGTTGTTAGTGAAAAGAACATACATGAAATGACCTTTGGTGGATCCATGTGTGGTCTCAAGAGAACACATTTCATTGACTCTCGTGGATCCATATGTGGTATGTGAAAAGAACACACATGCAATGACTCGTTGTTATTACTAAAAGAACACACATGCAATGGCACTTGTGGATCTATAGGTGGTATGTGAGAAAAGTCATGAAATGACTTTGGTTGTTAGTAAAAAGAACACACATGCAATAACACTGGTGGATCCATAGGTGGATTTTGAAAAGTGCACAAATGCAAATGATCTTTGGTGGATCCATATGTGGTATGTGAAAAGAACACACATGCAATGACTCCTTGTTGTTAGTGAAAAGATCATACATGCAATGACCTTGGTGGATCCATGTGTGGTCTCTCACGCGTACACTCATGCGATGACACTGGTTGTTGTTACTTAAAACATCACACATGCAATGACACTGGTGGATCGATGTGTGGATTGTTAAGAGAACACACATGCAATGACACTGGTGGATCCATATGTGGTATGTGAAAAGAACACTCATGAAATTACGAGGGTTTTTGTTAGTAAAAAGAACACATGCAATAACCTGGTGGATCCATAGGTGAATTGTGAAAAGAGCACACATGTAATGACACTGGTGGATCCATATGTGGTATGTGAAAAGAACACACATGCAATGACTCCAGTTGTTGTTAGTGAAAAGAACACACATGCAATGACACTGGTGGATCCATGGTGGATTGTGAAAGAGCATACATGCAATGACACTTGGTGGATCCATATGTGGTATGTGAAAAGAACACTGGTGGATCCATGTGTGGTCCTTGAAGAGAGCACACATTTCAATGACTCTGGTTGTTGTTGGTAAAAGAACACATGCAATGACATCAGGTGGATCCATGTGTGGTCTCTGAAGAGAACACATGCAATGACTGGTTGTTGTTACTAAAAAGAACACACATGCAATGAAGCGGTGGATCCATGTGTGGATTGTGAACAGAACACACATGCAATGACACTGGTGGATCCATAGGTGCTATGTGAGAAGAACAGTCATAAAATGACTGGTTGTTGTTAGTAAAAAGAACACACATGCAATGACACTGGTGGATGCATAGGTGGAATGTGAAAAGAGCACATGCAATAACTTTATTGGATCCATATGTGGTATGTGAAAAGAATACACATGCAAAGACTCCAGTTGTTAGTGAAAAAACATACATGTAATGACACGATGGATCCATGTGTGGTCTGAAGAGAGCACACATTTCAATGACTCTGGTTGTTGTTAGTAAAAGAACACACATGCAATGACATTTGGTGGATCCATGTGTGGTCTCTGAAGAGAACACCCATGCAATGACTCTGGTTGTTGTTACTAAAAGAACACACATGCAGTCACTAGTGGATCCATGTGTGGATTGTGAAGAGAACACATGCAATGACACTGGTGGATCCATAGGTGGTATGTGAAAACAGTCATGAAATGACTCTCGTTGTTGTTAGTAAAAAGAACACACATGCAATGACACTAGTGGATTGTGAAAAGAACTCACATGCAATGCCAATGGTGGATCCATGTGTGGTCTCTGAAGAGAACACACATGCAATGACTCTGGTTGTTGTTACTAAAAAGAACACACATGCAATGACACTGGTGGATCCATGTGTGGTCCCTGAAGAGAACACACATGCAATGACACTGGTTGTTGTTACTAAAAATAACACACATGCAATGATACTGGTGGATCCATATGTGGTATGTCAGAAGAACATTCATGAAATGACACAGGTTGTTGTTAGTAAAAAGAACACACATGCAATGACACTAGTGGATCCATAGGTGGATTGTGAAAAAAGCACACATGCAATGACACTGGTGGATCCATATGTGGTATGTGAAAAGAACACACATGCAATGACTCCAGTTGTTGTTAGTGAAAAGAACATACATGCAATGACACTGGTGGATCCATGTGTGGTCTCTGAAGAGAACACACATTTCAATGACACTCGTGGATCCATATGTGGTATGTGAAAAGAACACACATGCAATGACTCTGGTTGTTATTACTAAAAAGAACACACATGCAATGACACTGGTGGATCTGTAGGTGCTTGTGAGAAGAACAGTCATGAAATGTCTCTGGTTGGTGTTATTAAAAATAACACACATGCAATGACACTTGTTGATCCATATGTGGATTGTGAAAAAATCACACATTCAAATGACACTGGTGGATCCATATGTGGTATGTCAAAAGAACACACATGCAATGACTCCAGTTGTTGTTAGTGAAAAGAACATACATGCAATGACACTGGTGGATCCATGTGTGGTCTCTGAAGAGAACACACATGCAATGACACTGGTTGTTGTTACTAAAAAGAACACACATGCAATGAAACGGGTGGATCCATGTGTGGATTGTGAAGAGAACACACATGCAATGACACTGGTGGATCCATAGGTGGTATGTGAGAAGAACAGTCATAAAATGACTCTGGTTGTTGTTAGTAAAAAGAACACACATGCAATGACACTGGTGGATCCATAGGTGGATTGTGAAAAGAGCACACATGCA
Organism: Avena insularis; assembly: GCA_023614405.1. Taxonomy (NCBI): domain Eukaryota; kingdom Viridiplantae; phylum Streptophyta; class Magnoliopsida; order Poales; family Poaceae; genus Avena; species Avena insularis. The sequence goes on along the minus strand of JAJUPC010000511.1, from coordinate 19,150 downwards.
ATAACACTGTTGGATCCATATGTGGTATGTGAAAAGAATACACATGCAAAGACTCCAGTTGTTGTTAGTGAAAAGAACATACATGTAATGACACCGATGGATCCATGTGTGGTCTCTGAAGAGAGCACACATTTCAATGACTCTGGTTGTTGTTAGTAAAAAGAACACACATGCAATGACACTGGTGGATCCATGTGTGGTCTCTGAAGAGAACACCCATGCAATGACTCTGGTTGTTGTTACTAAAAAGAACACACATGCAATCACACTGGTGGATCCATGTGTGGATTGTGAAGAGAACACATGCAATGACACTGGTGGATCCATAGGTGGTATGTGAGAAGAACAGTCATGAAATGACAATCGTTGTTGTTAGTAAAAAGAACACACATGCAATGACACTAGTGGATTGTGAAAAGAACTCACATGCAATGACACTGGTGGATCCATGTGTGGTCTCTGAAGAGAACACACATGCAATGACTCTGGTTGTTGTTACTAAAAAGAACACACATGCAATGACATCAGGATCCATGTGTGGTCCACAAGAGAACACACATGCAATGACACGGGTTGTTGTTACTGAAAATAACACACATGCAATGATACTGGTGGATCCATATGTGGTATGTCAGAAGAACAATCATGAAATGACTCTGGTTGTTGTTAGTAAAAAGAACACACATGCAATGACACTAGTGGATCCATAGGTGGATTGTGAAAAATGCACACATGCAATGACACTGGTGGATCCATATGTGGTATGTGAAAAGAACACACATGCAATGACTCCAGTTGTTGTTAGTGAAAAGAACATACATGAAATGACACTGGTGGATCCATGTGTGGTCTCTGAGAACACACATTTCAATGACACTCGTGGATCCATATGTGGTATGTGAAAAGAACACACATGCAATGACTCTGGTTGTTATTACTAAAAAGAACACACATGCAATGACACTGGTGGATCTGTAGGTGCTTGTGAGAAGAACAGTCATGAAATGACTCTGGTTGTTGTTAGTAAAAAGAACACACATGCAATGACACTGGTGGATCCATAGGTGGATTGTGAAAAGTGCACACATGCAAATGACACTGGTGGATCCATATGTGGTATGTCAAAAGAACACACATGCAATGACTCCAGTTGTTGTTAGTGAAAAGAACATACATGCAATGACACTGGTGGATCCATGTGTGGTCTCTGAAGAGAACACACATTTCAATGACACTCGTGGATCCATATGTGGTATGTGAAAAGAACACACATGCAATGACTCTGGTTGTTATTACTAAAAAGAACACACATGCAATGGCACTGGTGGATCTATAGGTGGTATGTGAGAAGAACAGTCATGAAATGACTCTGGTTGTTGTTAGTAAAAAGAACACACATGCAATAACACTGGTGGATCCATAGGTGGATTTTGAAAAGTGCACAAATGCAAATGATACTGGTGGATCCATATGTGGTATGTGAAAAGAACACACATGCAATGACTCCTGTTGTTGTTAGTGAAAAGATCATACATGCAATGACATCAGGTGGATCCATGTGTGGTCTCTCAAGAGAACACACATGCGATGACACTGGTTGTTGTTACTAAAAAGAACACACATGCAATGACACTGGTGGATCCATGTGTGGATTGTGAAGAGAACACACATGCAATGACACTGGTGGATCCATAGGTGGTATGTGAGAAGAACACTCATGAAATAACTCGGGTTGTTGTTAGTAAAAAGAACACGCATGCAATAACACTGGTGGATCCATAGGTGGATTGTGAAAAGAGCACACATGTAATGACACTGGTGGATCCATATGTGGTATGTGAAAAAACACATGCAATGACTCTGATGTTGTTAGTGAAAAGAACACACATGCAATGACACTGGTGGATCCATAGGTGGATTGTGAAAAGAGCACACATGCAATGACACTGGTGGATCCATATGTGGTATGTGAAAAGAACATCGGTGGATCCATGTGTGGTCAGAAGAGAGCACACATTTCAATGACTGGTTGTTGTTGGTAAAAAGAACACACATGCAATGACATCAGTGGATCCATGTGTGGTCTGAAGAGAAACACACATGCAATGACCTTTGGTTGTTGTTACTAAAAAGAACACACATGCAATGAAACGGGTGGATCCATGTGTGGATTGTGAAGAGAACACAAATGCAATGACACTGGTGGATACTTAGTTGGTATCTGAGAAGAACATTAATAAAATAACTCAGGTTGTTGTTAGTCAAAAGAACACACATGCAATGACACTGGTGGATCCATAGGTGGATTGTGAAAAGAGCACACATGCAATAACCTTTGTTGGATCCATATGTGGTATGTGAAAAGAATACACATGCAAAGACTCCAGTTGTTGTTAGTGAAAAAAACATACATGTAATGACTGATGGATCCATGTGTGGTCTCAGAGAGCACACATCTCAATGACTCTGGTTGTTGTTAGTAAAAAGAACACACATGCAATGACACTGGTGGATCCATGTGTGGTCTCTGAAGAGAACACCCATGCAATGACTCTGGTTGTTGTTACTAAAAAGAACACACATGCAATCACACTGGTGGATCCATGTGTGGATTGTGAAGAGAACACATGCAATGACACTGGTGGATCCATAGGTGGTATGTGAGAAGAACAGTCATGAAATGACTCTCGTTGTTGTTAGTAAAAAGAACACACATGCAATGACACTAGTGGATTGTGAAAAGAACTCACATGCAATGACACTGGTGGATCCATGTGTGGTCTCTGAAGAGAACACACATGCAATGACTCTGGTTGTTGTTACTAAAAAGAACACACATGCAATGACACTGGTGGATCCATGTGTGGTCCCTGAAGAGAACACACATGCAATGACACTGGTTGTTGTTACTAAAAATAACACACATGCAATGATACTGGTGGATCCATATGTGGTATGTCAGAAGAACAATCATGAAATGACTCTGGTTGTTGTTAGTAAAAATAACACACATGCAATGACACTAGTGGATCCATAGGTGGATTGTGAAAAATGCACACATGCAATGACACTGGTGGATCCATATGTGGTATGTGAAAAGAACACACATGCAATGACTCCAGTTGTTGTTAGTGAAAAGAACATACATGAAATGACACTGGTGGATCCATGTGTGGTCTCTGAAGAGAACACACATTTCAATGACACTCGTGGATCCATATGTGGTATGTGAAAAGAACACACATGCAATGACTCTGGTTGTTATTACTAAAAAGAACACACATGCAATGACACTGGTGGATCTGTAGGTGCTTGTGAGAAGAACAGTCATGAAATGACTCTGGTTGTTGTTAGTAAAAAGAACACACATGCAATGACACTGGTGGATCCATAGGTGGATTGTGAAAAGTGCACACATGCAAATGACACTGGTGGATACATATGTGGTATGTCAAAAGAACACTGGTGGATTCATGTGTAGTCCTTTGAAGAGAGCACACATTTCAATGACTCTGGTTGTTGTTGGTAAAAAGAACACACATGGAATGACACTGGTGGATCCATGTGTGGTCTCTGAAGAGAACACACATGCAATGACACTGGTTGTTGTTACTAAAAAGAACACACATGCAATGAAACGGGTGGATCCATGTGTGGATTGTGAAGAGAACACACATGCAATGACACTGGTGGATCCATAGGTGGTATGTGAGAAGAACAGTCATAAAATAACTCTGGTTGTTGTTAGTAAAAAGAACACACATGCAATGATACTGGTGGATCCATAGGTGGATTGTGAAAAGAGCACACATGCAATAACACTGTTGGATCAATATTTCGTATGTGAAAAGAATACATGAAAAGACTCCAGTTGTTGTTAGTGAAAAAAACATACATGTAATGACACCGATGGATCCATGTGTGGTCTCTGAAGAGAGCACACATTTCAATGACTCTGGTTGTTGTTAGTAAAAAGAACACACATGCAATGACACTGGTGGATCCATGTGGTCTCTGAAGAGAACACCCATGCAATGACTCTGGTTGTTGTTACTAAAAAGAACACACATGCAATCACACTGGTGGATCCATGTGTGGATTGTGAAGAGAACACATGCAATGACACTGGTGGATCCATAGGTGGTATGTGAGAAGAACAGTAATGAAATGACTCTCGTTGTTGTTAGTAAAAAGAACACACATGCAATGACACTAGTGGATTGTGAAAAGAACTCACATGCAATGACAATGGTGGATCCATGTCTGGTCTCTGAAGAGAACACACATGCAATGACTCTGGTTGTTGTTACTAAAAAGAACACACATGCAATGACACTGGTGGATCCATGTGTGGTCCCTGAAGAGAACACACATGCAATGACACTGGTTGTTACTAAAAATAACACACATGCAATGACACTGGTGGATCCATATGTGGTATGTCAGAAGAACAATCATGAAATGACTCTGGTTGTTGTTAGTAAAAAGAACACACATGCAATGACACTAGTGGATCCATAGGTGGATTGTGAAAAATGCACAAATGCAATGACACTGGTGGATCCATATGTGGTATGTGAAAAGAACACACATGCAATGACTCCAGTTGTTGTTAGTGAAAAGAACATACATGAAATGACACTGGTGGATCCATGTGTGGTCTCTGAAGAGAACACACATTTCAATGACACTCGTGGATCCATATGTGGTATGTGAAAAGAACACACATGCAATGACTCTGGTTGTTATTACTAAAAAGAACACACATGCAATGACACTGGTGGATCTGTAGGTGCTTGTGAGAAGAACAGTCATGAAATGACTGGTTGTTGTTAGTAAAAAGAACACATGCAATGACACTGGTGGATCCGTAGGTGGATTGTGAAAAGTGCACACATGCAAATGACACTGGTGGATCCATATGTGGTATGTCAAAAGAACACACATGCAATGACTCCAGTTGTTGTTAGTGAAAAGAACATACATCCAATGACACTGGTGGATCCATGTGTGGTCTCTGAAGAGAACACACATTTCAATGACACTCGTGGATCCATATGTGGTATGTGAAAAGAACACACATGCAATGACTCTGGTTGTTATTACTAAAAAGAACACACATGCAATGGCACTGGTGGATCTATAGGTGGTATGTGAGAAGAACAGTCATGAAATGACTCTGGTTGTTGTTAGTAAAAAGAACACACATGCAATAACACTGGTGGATCCATAGGTGGATTTTGAAAAGTGCACAAATGCAAATGATACTGGTGGATCCATATGTGGTATGTGAAAAGAACACACATGCAATGACTCCTGTTGTTGTTAGTGAAAAGATCATACATGCAATGACGGGGGTGGATGCATGTGTGGTGTCTCAAGAGAACACACATGCGATGACAACAGTTGTTGTTACTAAAAGAACACACATGCAATGACCTTTGGTGGATCCATGTGTGGATTGTGAAAGAACACACATGCAATGACATTTGGTGGATCCATGTGGTCTCTGAAGAGCTACCCATGCAATGACTCTGGTTGTTGTTACTAAAAAGAACACACATGCAATCACACTGGTGGATCCATGTGTGGATTGTGAAGAGAACACATGCAATGACACTGGTGGATCCATAGGTGGTATGTGAGAAGAACAGTCATGAAATGACTCTCGTTGTTGTTAGTAAAAAGAACACACATGCAATGACACTAGTGGATTGTGAAAAGAACTCACATGCAATGACAATGGTGGATCCATGTGTGGTCTCTGAAGAGAACACACATGCAATGACTCTGGTTGTTGTTACTAAAAAGAACACACATGCAATGACACTGGTGGATCAATGTGTGGTCCCTGAAGAACACACATGCAATGACACTGGTTGTTGTTACTAAAAATAACACACATGCAATGATCTGGTGGATCCATATGTGGTATGTCGGAAGAACAATCATGAAATGACTCTGTTGTTGTTAGTAAAAATAACACACATGCAATGACACTAGTGGATCCATAGGTGGATTGTGAAAAATGCACACATGCAATGACACTGGTGGATCCATATGTGGTATGTGAAAAGAACACACATGCAATGACTCCAGTTGTTGTTAGTGAAAAGAACATACATGAAATGACACTGGTGGATCCATGTGTGGTCTCTGAAGAGAACACACATTTCAATGACACTCGTGGATCCATATGTGGTATGTGAAAAGAACACACATGCAATGACTCTGGTTGTTATTACTAAAAAGAACACACATGCAATGACACTGGTGGATCTGTAGGTGCTTGTGAGAAGAACAGTCATGAAATGACTCTGGTTGTTGTTAGTAAAAAGAACACACATGCAATGACACTGGTGGATCCATAGGTGGATTGTGAAAAGTGCACACATGCAAATGACACTGGTGGATACATATGTGGTATGTCAAAAGAACACTGGTGGATTCATGTGTGGTCACTGAAGAGAGCACACATTTCAATGACTCTGGTTGTTGTTGGTAAAAAGAACACACATGGAATGACACTGGTGAATCCATGTGTGGTCTCTGAAGAGAACACACATGCAATGACACTGGTTGTTGTTACTAAAAAGAACACACATGCAATGAAACGGGTGGATCCATGTGTGGATTGTGAAGAGAACACATGCAATGACACTGGTGGATCCATAGGTGGTATGTGAGAAGAACAGTCATAAAATGACTCTGGTTGTTGTTAGTAAAAAGAACACACATGCAATGACACTGGTGGATCCATAGGTGGATTGTGAAAAGAGCACACATGCAATAACACTGTTGGATCCATATGTGGTATGTGAAAAGAATACACATGCAAAGACTCCAGTTGTTGTTAGTGAAAAAACATACATGTAATGACACTGATGGATCCATGTGGTCTCTGAAGAGAGCACACATTTCAATGACTCTGTTGTTGTTAGTAAAAAGAACACACATGCAATGAACTGGTGGATCCATGTGTGGTCTCTGAAGAGAACACCCATGCAATGACTCTGGTTGTTGTTACTAAAAGAACACACATGCAATCACACTGGTGGATCCATGTGTGGATTGTGAAGAGAACACATGCAATGACACTGTGGATCCATAGGTGGTATGTGAGAAGAACAGTCATGAAATGACTCTCGTTGTTGTTAGTAAAAAGAACACACATGCAATGACACTAGTGGATTGTGAAAAGAACTCACATGCAATGACAATGGTGGATCCATGTCTGGTCTCTGAAGAGAACACACATGCAATGACTCTGGTTGTTGTTACTAAAAGAACACACATGCAATGACATTTGGTGGATCCATGTGTGGTCCTGAAGAGAACACACATGCAATGACTGGTTGTTGTTACTAAAAATAACACACATGCAATGATACTGTGGATCCATATGTGGTATGTCAAGAACAATCATGAAATGACTCTGGTTGTTGTTAGTAAAAAGAACACATGCAATGACACTAGTGGATCCATAGGTGGATTGTGAAAAATGCACAAATGCAATGACACTGGTGGATCCATATGTGGTATGTGAAAAGAACACACATGCAATGACTCCAGTTGTTGTTAGTGAAAAGAACATACATGAAATGACACTGGTGGATCCATGTGTGGTCTCTGAAGAGAACACACATTTCAATGACACTCGTGGATCCATATGTGGTATGTGAAAAGAACACACATGCAATGACTCTGTTGTTATTACTAAAAGAACACACATGCAATGACACTGGTGGATCTATAGGTGCTTGTGAGAAGAACAGTCATGAAATGACTCTGGTTGTTGTTAGTAAAAAGAACACACATGCAATGACACTGGTGGATCCGTAGGTGGATTGTGAAAAGTGCACACATGCAAATGACACTGGTGGATCCATATGTGGTATGTCAAAAGAACACACATGCAATGACTCTAGTTGTTGTTAGTGAAAAGAACATACATCCAATGACACTGGTGGATCCATGTGTGGTCTCTGAAGAGAACACACATTTCAATGACACTCGTGGATCCATATGTGGTATGTGAAAAGAACACACATGCAATGACTCTGGTTGTTATTACTAAAAAGAACACACATGCAATGGCACTGGTGGATCTATAGGTGGTATGTGAGAAGAACAGTCATGAAATGACTCTGGTTGTTGTTAGTAAAAAGAACACACATGCAATAACACTGGTGGATCCATAGGTGGATTTTGAAAAGTGCACAAATGCAAATGATACTGGTGGATCCATATGTGGTATGTGAAAAGAACACACATGCAATGACTCCTCTTGTTGTTAGTGAAAAGATCATACATGCAATGACACTGGTGGATCCATGTGTGGTCTCTCAAGAGAACACACATGCGATGACACTGGTTGTTGTTACTAAAAAGAACACACATGCAATGACACTGGTGGATCCATGTGTGGATTGTGAAGAGAACACACATGCAATGACACTGGTGGATCCATAGGTGGTATGTGAGAAGAACACTCATGAAATAACTCGGGTTGTTGTTAGTAAAAAGAACACTCATGCAATAACACTGGTGGATCCATAGGTGGATTGTGAAAAGAGCACACATGTAATGACACTGGTGGATCCATATGTGGTATGTGAAAAAACACACATGCAATGACTCCAGTTGTTGTTAGTGAAAAGAACACACATGCAATGACACTGGTGGATCCATGGTGGATTGTGAAAAGAGCATACATGCAATGACACTGGTGGATCCATATTTGGTATGTGAAAAGAACACTGGTGGATCCATGTGTGTCATGAAGAGAGCACACATTTCAATGACTCTGGTTGTTGTTGGTAAAAAAAACACATGCAATGACATCAGGTGGATCCATGTGTGGTCTCTGAAGAGAACACACATGCAATGACATCAGTTGTTGTTACTAAAAGAACACACATGCAATGAAACGGGTGTATCCATGTGTTGATTGTGAAGAGAACACACATGCAATGACACTGGTGGATCCATAGGTGGTATGTGAAAAGAACACACATTAAATGACTCCCGTTGTTGTTAGTTAAAAGAACACACATGCAATGACACTGGTGGATCCATAGGTGGATTGTGAAAAGAGCACACATGCAATAACACTGTTGGATCCATATGTGGTATGTGAAAAGAATACACATGCAAAGACTCCAGTTGTTGTTAGTGAAAAAAACATACATGTAATGACACCGATGGATCCATGTGTGGTCTCTGAAGAGAGCACAAATTTCAATGACTCTGGTTGTTGTTAGTAAAAAGAACACACACGCAATGACACTGCTGGATCCATGTGTGGTCTCTGAAGAGAACACCCATGCAATGACTCTGGTTGTTGTTACTAAAAAAGAACACACATGCAATCACACTGGTGGATCCATGTGTGGATTGTGAAGAGAACACATGCAATGACACTGGTGGATCCATAGGTGGTATGTGAGAAGAACAATCATGAAATGACTCTCGTTGTTGTTAGTAAAAAGAACACACATGCAATGACACTAGTGGATTGTGAAAAGAACTCACATGCAATGACACTGGTGGATCCATGTGTGGTCTCTGAAGAGAACACACATGCAATGACTCTGGATTTGTTGTTACTAAAAAGAACACACATGTAATGACACTGGTGGATCCATGTGTGGTCCCTGAAGAGAACACACATGCAATGACACTGGTTGTTGTTACTAAAAATAAGACACATGCAATGATACTGGTGGATCCATATGTGGTATGTCAGAAGAACAATCATGAAATGACTCTGGTTGTTGTTAGTAAAAAGAACACACATGCAATGACACTTGTGTATCCATAGGTGGATTGTGAAAAAAGCACACATGCAATGACACTGGTGGATCCATATGTGGTATGTGAAAAGAACACACATGCAATGACTCCAGTTGTTGTTAGTGAAAAGAACATACATGCAATGACACTGGTGGATCCATGTGTGGTCTCTGAAGAGAACACACATTTCAATGACACTCGTGGATCCATAGGTGGTATGTGAAAAGAACACACATGCAATGACTGGTTGTTATTACTAAAAAGAACACAGATGCAATAACCTTTGGTGGATCTGTAGGTGCTTGTGAGAAGAACAGTCATGAAATGACTCTGGTTGTTGTTAGTAAAAAGAACACACATGCAATGACACTGGTGGATCCATAGGTGGATTGTGAAAAGTGCACACATGCAAATGACACTGGTGGATCCATATGTGGTATGTCAAAAGAACACACATGCAATGACTCCAGTTGTTGTTAGTGAAAAGAACATACATGCAATGACACTGGTGGATCCATGTGTGGTCTCTGAAGAGAACACACATTTCAATGACACTCGTGGATCCATATGTGGTATGTGAAAAGAACACACATGCAATGACTCTGGTTGTTATTACTAAAAAGAACACACATGCAATGGCACTGGTGGATCTATAGGTGGTATGTGAGAAGAACAGTCATGAAATGACTCTGGTTGTTGTTAGTAAAAAGAACACACATGCAATAACACTGGTGGATCCATAGGTGGAATTTGAAAAGTGCACAAATGCAAATGACACTGGTGGATCCATATGTGGTATGTGAAAAGAACACACATGCAATGACTCCTGTTGTTGTTAGTGAAAAGATCATACATGCAATGACACTGGTGGATCCATGTGTGGTCTCTCAAGAGAACACACATGCGATGACACTGGTTGTTGTTACTAAAAAGAACACACATGCAATGACACTGGTGGATCCATGTGTGGATTGTGAAGAGAACACACATGCAATGACACTGGTGGATCCATAGGTGGTATGTGAGAAGAACAGTCATAAAATGACTCTGGTTGTTGTTAGTAAAAAGAACACACATGCAATGACACTGGTGGATCCATAGGTGGATTGTGAAAAGAGCACACATGCAATAACACTGGTGGATCCATATGTGGTATGTGAAAAAACACACATGCAATGACTCCAGTTGTTGTTAGTGAAAAGAACACACATGCAATGACACTGGTGGATCCATGGTGGATTGTGAAAAGAGCATACATGCAATGACACTGGTGGATCCATATGTGGTATGTGAAAAGAACACTGGTGGATCCATGTGTGGTCACTGAAGAGAGCACACATTTCAATGACTCTGGTTGTTGTTGGTAAAAAGAACACACATGCAATGACACTGGTGGATCCATGTGTGGTCTCTGAAGAGAACACACATGCAATGACACTGGTTGTTGTTACTAAAAAGAACACACATGCAATGAAACGGGTGGATCCATGTGTGGATTGTGAAGAGAACACACATGCAATGACACTGGTGGATCCATAGGTGGTATGTGAGAAGAACAGTCATAAAATGACTTTGGTTGTTAGTAAAAAGAACACACATGCAATGACACTGGTGGATGCATAGGTGGATTGTGAAAAGAGCACACATGCAATAACACTGTTGGATCCATATGTGGTATGTGAAAAGAATACACATGCAAAGACTCCAGTTGTTGTTATTGAAAAGAACATACATGTAATGACACCGATGGATCCATGTGTGGTCTCAAGAGAGAGACACATTTCAATGACTCTGGTTGTTGTTAGTTAAAGAACACACATGCAATGACACTGGTGGATCCATGTGTGGTCTCTGAAGAACACCCATGCAATGACTCTGGTTGTTGTTACTAAAAGAACACACATGCAATCACACTGGTGGATCCATGTGTGGATTGTGAAGAGAACACATGCAATGACACTGGTGGATCCATAGGTGGTATGTGAGAAGAACAGTCATGAAATGACTCTCGTTGTTGTTAGTAAAAAGAACACACATGCAATGACACTAGTGGATTGTGAAAAGAACTCACATGCAATGACACTGGTGGATCCATGTGTGGTCTCTGAAGAGAACACACATTTCAATGACACTCGTGGATCCATATGTGGTATGTGAAAAGAACACACATGCAATGACTCTGGTTGTTATTACTAAAAAGAACACACATGCAATGACACTGGTGGATCCATGTGCTTGTGAGAAGAACAGTCATGAAATGACTCTGGTTGTTGTTAGTAAAAAGAACACACATGCAATGACACTGGTGGATCCATAGGTGGATTGTGAAAAGTGCACACATGCAAATGACACTGGTGGATCCATATGTGGTATGTCAAAAGAACACACATGCAATGACTCCTGTTGTTGTTAGTGAAAAGATCATACATGCAATGACACTGGTGGATCCATGTGTGGTCTCTCAAGAGAACACACATGCAATGACACTAGTTGTTGTTACTAAAACGAACACACATGCAATGACACTGGTGGATCCATGTGTGTATTGTGAAGAGAACACACATGCAATGACACTGGTGGATCCATTGGTGGTAAAGAACACACATGCAATGACACTGGTGGATCCATAGGTGGATTGTGAAAAGTGCACACATGCAAATGACACTGGTGGATCCATATGTGGTATGTCAAAAGAACACACATGCAATGACTCCAGTTGTTGTTAGTGAAAAGAACATACATGCAATGACACTGGTGGATCCATGTGTGGTCTCTGAAGAGAACACACATTTCAATGACACTCGTGGATCCATATGTGGTATGTGAAAAGAACACACATGCAATGACTCTGGTTGTTATTACTAAAAAGAACACACATGCAATGGCACTGGTGGATCTATAGGTGGTATGTGAGAAGAACAGTCATGAAATGACTCTGGTTGTTGTTAGTAAAAAGAACACACATGCAATAACACTGGTGGATCCATAGGTGGAATTTGAAAAGTGCACAAATGCAAATGACACTGGTGGATCCATATGTGGTATGTGAAAAGAACACACATGCAATGACTCCTGTTGTTGTTAGTGAAAAGATCATACATGCAATGACACTGGTGGATCCATGTGTGGTCTCTCAAGAGAACACATGCGATGACACTGGTTGTTGTTACTAAAAAGAACACACATGCAATGACACTGGTGGATCCATGTGTGGATTGTGAAGAGAACACTCATGCAATGACACTGGTGGATCCATAGGTGGTATGTGAGAAGAACAGTCATAAAATGACTCTGGTTGTTGTTAGTAAAAAGAACACACATGCAATGACACTGGTGGATCCATAGGTGGATTGTGAAAAGAGCACACATGCAATAACACTGGTGGATCCATATGTGGTATGTGAAAAAACACACATGCAATGACTCCAGTTGTTGTTAGTGAAAAGAACACACATGCAATGACACTGGTGGATCCATGGTGGATTGTGAAAAGAGCATACATGCAATGACACTGGTGGATCCATATGTGGTATGTGAAAAGAACACTAGTGGATCAATGTGGTCCTTGAAGAGAGCACACATTTCAATGACTACGGTTGTTGTTGGTAAAAGAACACACATGCAATGACATGGTGGATCCATGTGTGGTCTCATAAGAGAACACAGATGCAATGACACTGGTTTTAGTTACTAAACTGAACACAAATTCAATGAAACGGGTGGATCCATGTGTGGATTGTGAAGAGAACACACATGCAATGACACTGGTGGATCCATAGGTGGTATGTGAGAAGAACAGTCATAAAATGACTTTGGTTGTTGTTAGTAAAAAGAACACACATGCAATGACACTGGTGGATGCATAGGTGGATTGTGAAAAGAGCACACATGCAATAACACTGTTGGATCCATATGTGGTATGTGAAAAGAATACACATGCAAAGACTCCAGTTGTTGTTATTGAAAAGAACATACATGTAATGACACCGATGGATCCATGTGTGGTCTCTGAAGAGAGCACACATTTCAATGACTCTGGTTGTTGTTAGTTAAAAGAACACACATGCAATGACACTGGTGGATCCATGTGTGGTCTCTGAAGAGAACACCCATGCAATGACTCTGGTTGTTGTTACTAAAAAGAACACACATGCAATCACACTGGTGGATCCATGTGTGGATTGTGAAGAGAACACATGCAATGACACTGGTGGATCCATAGGTGGTATGTGAGAAGAACAGTCATGAAATGACTCTCGTTGTTGTTAGTAAAAAGAACACACATGCAATGACACTAGTGGATTGTGAAAAGAACTCACATGCAATGACACTGGTGGATCCATGTGTGGTCTCTGAAGAGAACACACATTTCAATGACACTCGTGGATCCATATGTGGTATGTGAAAAGAACACACATGCAATGACTCTGGTTGTTATTACTAAAAAGAACACACATGCAATGACACTGGTGGATCTGTAGGTGCTTGTGAGAAGAACAGTCATGAAATGACTCTGGTTGTTGTTAGTAAAAAGAACACACATGCAATGACACTGGTGGATCCATAGGTGGATTGTGAAAAGTGCACACATGCAAATGACACTGGTGGATCCATATGTGGTATGTCAAAAGAACACACATGCAATGACTCCTGTTGTTGTTAGTGAAAAGATCATACATGCAATGACACTGGTGGATCCATGTGTGGTCTCTCAAGAGAACACACATGCAATGACACTAGTTGTTGTTACTAAAACGAACACACATGCAATGACACTGGTGGATCCATGTGTGTATTGTGAAGAGAACACACATGCAATGACACTGGTGGATCCATTGGTGGTAAAGAACACACATGCAATGACACTGGTGGATCCATAGGTGGATTGTGAAAAGAGCACACATGCAATAACACTGGTGGCTCCATATGTGGTATGTGAAAAGAACACACATGCAAAGACTCCAGTTGTTGTTAGTGAAAAGAACATACATGCAATGACACCGATGGATCCATGTGTGGTCTCTGAAGAGAGCACACATTTCAATGACTCTGGTTGTTGTTAGTAAAAAGAACACACATGAAATGACACTGGTGGATCCATGTGTGGTCTCTCAAGAGAACACCCATGTAATGACTGGTTGTTGTTATTAAAAAGAACACACATGCAATGACACTGGTGGATCCATGTGTGGATTGTGAAGAGAACACACATGCAATGACACTGGTGGATCCATAGGTGGTATGTGAGAAGAACAGTCATGAAATGACTCTGGTTATTGTTAGTAAAAAGAACACACATGCAATGACACTAGTGGATTGTGAAAAGAGCACACATGCAATGACACTGGTGGATCCATAAGGGGTATGTGAAAAGAACACATGCAATGACTCCAGTTGTTGTTAGTGAAAAGAACATACATGCAATGACACTGGTGGATCCATGTGTGGTCTCTGAAGAGAACACACATGCAATGACACTGGTTGTTGTTACTAAAAAGAACACACATGCAATGACACCGGTGGATCCATATGTGGTATCTGAGAAGAACAGTCAAGAAATGACTCTGGTTGTTGTTAGTAAAAAGAACACACATGCAATAACACTGGTGGATCCATAGGTGGATTGTGAAAAGAGCACACATGCAATGACACTGGTGGATCCATATGTGGTATGTGAAAAGAACACACATGCAATGAATCCACTTGTTGTTAGTGAAAAGAACACACATGCAATGACACTGGTGGATCCATGTGTGGTCTCTGAAGAGAACACTCATTTCAATGACTCTGGTGGTTAGTAAAAAGAACACACATGCAATGACAGTGGTGGATCCATGTGTGGTCTCTGAAGAGAACACACATGCAATGACACTGGTTGTTGTTACTAAAAAGAACATACATGCAAAATGACACTGGTGGATCCATGTATGGATTGTGAAGAGAACACACATGCAATGATCTTGGTGGATCCATATGTGGTATGTGAAAACAGTCATGAAATGACTCTGGTTGTTGTTAGTAAAAAGAACACACATGCAATGACACTGGTGGATCCATAGGTGGATTGTGAAAAGAGCACACATGCAATGACACTGGTGGATCCATATGTGGTATGTGAAAAGAACACACATGCAATGACTCTAGTTGTTGTTAGTGAAAAGAACACACATGGAATGACACCGGTGGATCCATAGGTGGATTGTGAAAAGAGCACACATGCAATGACACTGGTGGATCCATAGGTGGTATGTGAAAAGAACACACATGCAATGACTCCAGTTGTTGTTAGTGAAAAGAACACACATGCAATGACACTGGTGGATCCATAGGTGGTATCTGAAAAGAACACACATTTCATTGACTCTGGTTGTTGTTAGTAAAAATAACACACATGCAATGACACTGGTGGATCCATAGGTGGATTGTGAAAAGAGCACACATGCAATGACACTGGTGAATCCATATGTGGTATGTGAAAAGAACACACATGCAAAGACTCCAGTTGTTGTTACTGAAAAGAACATACATGCAATGACACCGATGGATCCATGTGTGGTCTCTAAAGAGAGCACACATTTCAATGACTCTGGTTGTTGTTAGTAAAAAGAACACACATGCAATGACATTGGTGGATCCATGTGTGGTCTCTGAAGAGAACACACATGCAATGACTCTGGTTGTTGTTACTAAAAAGTACACACATGTAATGAGACTGGTGGATCCATGTGTGGATTGTGAAGAGAACACACATGCAATGACACTGGTGGATCCATAGGTGGTATGTGACAAGAACAGTCATGAAATGACTCTGGTTGTTGTTAGTAAAAAGAACACACATGCAATGACACTGGTGGATTGTGAAAAGAGCACACATGCAATGACATTGGTGGATCCATATGTGGTATGAGAAAATAACACACATGCAATGACTCCAATTGTTGTTAGTGAAAAGAACATACATGCAATGACACTGGTGGATCCATGTGTGGTCTCTGAAGAGAACACACATGCAATGACATTGGTTGTTGTTACTAAAAATAACACACATGCAATGACACTGGTGGATCCATATGTGGTACATGAGAAGAACAGTCATGAAATGACTCTGGTTGTTGTTAGTAAAAAGAACACACATGCAATGACACTAGTGGATCCATAGGTGGATTGTGAAAAATCACACATGCAATGACACTGGTGGATCCATATGTGGTATGTGAAAAGAACACACATGCAATGACTCCAGTTGTTGTTAGTGAAAAGAACATACATGCAATGACACTGGCGGATCCATGTGTGGTCTCTGAAGAGAACACACATTTCAATGACACTCGTGGATCCATAGGTGGTATGTGAAAAGAACACACATGCAATGACTCTGGTTGTTATTACTAAAAAGAACACACATGCAATGACACTGGTGGATCTGTAGGTGGTATGTGAGAAGAACAGTCATGAAATGACTCTGGTTGTTGTTAGTAAAAAGAACACACATGCAATAACACTGGTGGATCCATAGGTGGATTTTTAAAAGTGCACACTTGCAAATGACACGGGTGGATTCATATGTGGTATGTAAAAAGAACACACATGCAATGACACCTGTTGTTGTTAGTGAAAAGATCATACATGCAATGACACTGGTGGATCCATGTGTGGTCTCTCAAGAGAACACACATGCAATGACACTGGTTGTTGTTACTAAAAAGAACACACATGCAATGACACTGGTGGATCCATATGTGGTATGAGAAAAGAACACACATGCAATGACTCCAGTTGTTGTTAGTGAAAAGAACATACATGCAATAACACTGGTGGATCCATGTGTGGTCTCTTAAGAGAACACACATGCAATGACACTGGTTGTTGTTACTAAAAATAACACACATGCAATGACACTGGTGGATCCATATGTGGTATGTGAGAAGAACAGTCATGAAATGACTCTGGTTGTTGTTAGTAAAAAGAACACACATGCAATGACACTAGTGGATCCATAGGTGGATTGTGAAAAAAGCACACATGCAATGACACTGGTGGATCCATAGGTGGTATGTGAAAAGAACACACATGCAATGACTCCAGTTTTTGTTAGTGAAAAGAACACACATGCAATGACACTGGTGGATCCATAGGTGGTATCTAAAAAGAACACACATTTCATTGACTCTGGTTGTTAGTAAAAAGAACACACATGCAATGACACTGGTGGATCCATAGGTGGATTGTGAAAAGAGCACACATGCAATGACACTGGTGGATCCATAGGTGGTATGTGAAAAGAACACACATGCAAAGACTCCAGTTGTTGTTAGTGAAAAGAACATACATGCAATGACACCGATGGATCCATGTGTGGTCTCTGAAGAGAGCACACATTTCAATGACTCTGGTTGTTGTTAGTAAAAAGAACACACATGCAATGACACTGGTGGATCCATGTGTGGTCTCTGAAGAGAACACACATGCAATGACTCTGGTTGTTGTTACTAAAAAGAACACACATGTAATGACACTGGTGGATCCATGTGTGGATTGTGAAGAGAACACACATGCAATGACACTAGTGGATCCATAGGTGGTATGTGACAAGAACAGTCATGAAATGACTCTGGTTGTTGTTAGTAAAAAGAACACACATGCAATGACACTGGTGGATTGTGAAAAGAGCACACATGCAATGACATTGGTGGATCCATATGTGGTATGAGAAAATAACACACATCCAATGACTCCAGTTGTTGTTAGTGAAAAGAACATACATGCAATGACACTGGTGGATCCATGTGTGGTCTCTGAAGAGAACACACATGCAATGACACTGGTTGTTGTTACTAAAAATAACACACATGCAATGACACTGGTGGATCCATATGTGGTATGTGAGAAGAACAGCCATGAAATGACTCTGGTTGTTGTTAGTAAAAAGAACACACATGCAATGACACTAGTGGATCCATAGGTGGATTGTGAAAAATCACACATGCAATGACACTGGTGGATCCATATGTGGTATGTGAAAAGAACACACATGCAATGACTCCAGTTGTTGTTAGTGAAAAGAACATACATGCAATGACACTGGCGGATCCATGTGTGGTCTCTGAAGATAACACACATTTCAATGACACTCGTGGATCCATAGGTGGTATGTGAAAAGAACACACAAGCAATGACTCTGGTTGTTATTACTAAAAAGAACACACATGCAATGACACTGGTGGATCTGTAGGTGGTATGTGAGAAGAACAGTCATGAAATGACTCTGGTTGTTGTTAGTAAAAAGAACACACATGCAATAACACTGGTGGATCCATAGGTGGATTTTGAAAAGTGCACACATGCAAATGACACG